>OY744504.1:2474361-2537979 GCA_963556185.1 Pseudopediastrum boryanum
TACTGCAGGCTCCCGCCTGTCCCTGCCTGAGGCTGCTGGTTTAGCTTGTTGCAATAGTGTGCATCCAGGGACTACAAACATGTCACCAGGGCAATATCACGGCGTAAGCTATTTAAATGCTAAGACACTCTTTATCTCTCCTGGCCTCTGATGCTTAGCCTGCTTGCACCCAGTTTCAACAGGACTCTGTGCTTCAGCATGACGTGGGCTTGGTGACCCTGTCACATGTGCTTGATTACCGTAATGCACGTCTGCAGTCAGCCATTGTCTGCCGTGCTGCTCAACCTCACCTCCTGCTTCCATTGGTTTGTCTTTCCAGAGCAGATGGCTGATGCATGTTTTAGCATGGGTGGAGTATATAGCAACTGGCGGTACGTTTGCAAAGCTCCCTCTTGCTGTCCTGATGGATGTTTTGATTATGGTTGGTGGTATGCCACTCGGTCCCTCACCGTAAAAGCATGCGTAGACCGCAACTGGGCGGCATGTTTCCCCGGAATGGTCTCATGCTATGCTTTTTGCTAGTCTGATCCATTCATATACGTTCATTCAGCTCATGTAAGTAGGCCTTTTAACATACGGATCGCATCATCTTTGCATTACCATCAGAATTGTTCCAGCTCATTTCATGACGGAGCTTTTGTGTAATAGTGCCACATGTGCAGACCCGTACTGTAAAGTCCCCTAGCTGAGGAGAGCCAGTAGTGTGAATGGGGGGAGAATATGGTATATATGTATGCTTAGGATCCTAAAGGATTATTGAGTGTTTGTGGCTTGTGCTTGCGGCATCTTGCATCTCACTGATAGAGCTTTGTAGACAAGCACATTTCGGTTATTAGCGTCGAAAAGCACAGGAGGCGAGCTATGGGGCTCTTTGCTACGGACGGGAGGTTCCTTGGGGCATTACGCATTACTCAACACAAGCACATTTCGGTTGCAAAGGCAGTTTTCAGGACCCTCCTCTTTGGTGCAGCTGGCTGTTTCAAGTGCGGCGGTTCAGGATCCCTTGCAAATATCGTCCAGCAGACAGCAGCAAGTCAATGCAGGTGTACGGGGCTCTCTCCGTTCATGAGCTGTGTTTCGTGAGCTGCGGCCAAGCTATCCAAAGCTAGAACTGTCGCCTATCTATGTTGAATGGACTGCCATCCCGCCCGAGTAACGCTTGATCTACTCCCTCCGCTCAGCCGCGCACTGATCCAAACCGCAACAGTCTCCCCAAGCAAGCACATGACCAACGCAGCCCTAGAAGACACCATCTAGAAAGCAATGAATTCCATCCAACAGAGTCACCCGGGCCACTAACAGGGATTAAACTGCAGGGCACCATACAGTACAGATATGCTGGATGAGAGAGGAGAAGTCTCCCTCCCTTGCTCTAGTAGGCCCCATTACGTACGACGAAGGTTTTGATGCATGGGGCCTGGAGGTTGGTACAGGTAAGCAAAGCAGGGTAGATCAATGCAACAAGGATACGGAAGCTCGAAGCCCTGGGAGCAACATGTTAGGGCTTTGATGGGGCTTTGATGGGGCCATGAGATAATCTATCGGTATAAAGCTAGGGACATGTACCCATCAGATGGTGAGTGTATTTCGCACTGGGGCCGGCACTGGGGCATCCTTTGGCCCCCACCGGCCTCCATCCCCACTGAACCTGACCTAAAGACAGTCCATGAAACATGAGCCACCACCCGCAGGACAGAATCCTCAGTTGTGGAAGCACAGAGGCCAATGCAATTATTCACATCTCCGCATTCTATCGTCTTGTGCAGTACCCGTGCGATACTGGTCTGCAAGGACAGCACGCATGCATGTAAGGCCAGCAGCAACCTTGTGGCTTGAGATGAACCGCTTGCAACCAGCTTCCCAATGCACCTAATTCAGCCTGCTTCAATATCTAGACATGAACCTCGCCCCCTGCTGTCCATTACAGATGACTGCATCAAAATGCGGCGCTAATGGGGGCAGCGCCACCCACAAGGAGCAAACCTAGCTATACGGTCCAATGGCAACTTGAACATGGTAAAAGATTATGTGCAAAAGCGGCAATGGTCACACAACTATGTGCCATCAGCATCCCGCATGCTCAGCCCTAAGCTGCTATCTCTTATTCTCTGGGATCTGACATACTTTTCCATCATCACTTGTCTGCTGGCCACAAGTCACACACATCAGAGTACAGAGAAACATTGAAGGTGTGGAAACTGCACGATGGTTGCTTGGTTGAAGACAGCCAATTAGCATTGCACTAGGACCTACCTGCCATGGCTGGCACAGCCCGTTGCGGTGAAATTGGTCCAAGCAGACAACACTTTAGGCATGAGGCAAACCAGCATGATTAGGTTTACCTGTTGGTAGTAGACAGCCCAGCTCTTATCCCCATTGGGGCAGTGGAGGTGCTTTTGACCTAGCTGCTGGACCTCATGTCTAGGCATATCTCAAAGACAAACCGTATTCTGTCCTTTGTGACAGCTTGAGGTGTGGGGCCTATGGTACTTTTTGCTATGACATATCATGAAATGTTACACCGTAACAACAAGATAGCCCAGCCATCATATGGTGCACTCTTGCACACGTATAAACATTGGTTTACGGAGCGAGAGACGTTTGGATGGTTAGATCTACGCACACACCATTTGTGGCGTACAATTAAGGAAGTAGGCCTATTATTTAGTGAGGACCACCTACCCCAGAGTATGTCTCAACCAGTCCAACTCCTCAATCAAGCAATCCACCTCCATCCCAACACCTCACATTATGCACACTACACCATAGGAGAGATGAGGAAAAGGCCAAGGCTGTGCAGAGTGAATGCCAACGTAAGCAATGGAAGCCCACTAGTAAAGGTGCTGGCTGATATGGGGATGTAGCAGGTGCCAGCGCCTGTTTTCATCCGGGCCTCAGATAGAGGATGGTCCCCCCTCAGGTGGCGGCCTAGAGTTGCCTGTGCCTATCATGTACTGGCTATGTAGCCATGCATAGTGGCATCTTGTGTTGCCATGTCGGTGGCACACTTGCTTAATACATTCCAGATGGATGAGCGTCATAGGTTTTAAGTAAACTCTATGTTGACGAAGCCGTTCCAGCAAGCAGCAGCACAGCAGGCATGCCAGATTATTCCGCATACATCTCACGAGAGGTCTGACACTAACTCTGTAGTTCTAAATTGTCTTGACAGAGCAGCAGCAGTTTGCTCCATACCCAGCCTACCTACATACTGAGCCAGGTTAACACAACACTGTTCCTCCATGTCAGAACCACCACACATTGCACTGGGTACCAGACAACTACCGTAGTGCTCAGAAATATTTGCGCCCCAAATGTTTGCGCAGCACATATCAGGATATTTTTAAGATCTGATGATGGCCAACAGGCCGAAACGCGTAATCCCATGCACTTGATGTAAGAATTCACGATCGAAAGAAGAATGGCTTTGGCGTCCAGCTATAGCTGCTACCTCGAGCAATATTAGCACAGTCAGAACCACCACACAATGCGGCACTGGTTACCAGACAACTGTTGACCCTCCAGACACATGTTCCGTGCGTGTAAAACCGGCACTGATGGCTATGGAGAGAAGGGGGGAAACCCTTCTTGCATATGTTAAGGGAGTAGGCCCTTACCTAGCATATAAATAGGCCACTACCATTTATAGCCCAGATGAGGGTGTAAAACCCCGTATCAGCAGATGGTACCAGTTCATTATTATCCCTGGCTGGGTGCCTGGGTGCTAAGTTCTGACCTACGACTAGGTGAGCACCTATCTACCCAGCAAAATCATGCCTGGAAAAAGACCCTTGTCAGAAGACCTGCGGCCATGGATACATCTACCATTATCTGCCATCTGCCTGTAGGCAGCACTGGTGGGGCTACTGAGCCCATACCATTACGCCACAAATGGTGTGTGTATAGATGTAACCATGTGACAATGAGCCCATACCAGTGACTCATTGAGCACCACCAATGGGCCTATAGCTGACCGGCTGAATGAAGGGCTTCTTGAGGGGACTAGCCCCTTGGAACATATGGCCATCCCCTCTCTATCTAGCATGCAGGAATCGGGTCTGTCTACTCACTAGCACATGTGGTTGTGCTTCATGGAGGCCAGCAGAACGCCTGCATGATTAGTCCCAACATACCATTCCGTGGATGACCAAGAGGGTTGTCAACTTCCCTTTTGCTGCACTTGTTGTCCTATTCATGTACTTGGTCCCTTGGCCAGCATATTGAGCCTCTGGCTTTGAGTAGCCTTCATGGCTTCATGCAGATTTGCAGGGTAGACTGGAGATCCAGGGATGTAATCAACCAGCCAGTCTCCCTGTTACCATAGCAAAAGAAAAATCAGAAGAGGAAAGGCGGTGACTGTATTGTTGTATGCTGTTTGAGCGTTAAATTGCTGCGACACTGCTTGGATGATTCCCCCTGATGCAGTGCTTGTCAGCTAAGCCTGACAGCCTTTGTCTAAAAGCTTACACTTGCTACACTCCTATCTACATTAGGACACTTGCTACACTTAAAGGTGTCTACTATACACAATGAACACAAAAAACCGGTGGGCCTAATTCTACGGCTTTACAAGCCCTGCGGCATTGCTGGTCAGCTATCCTTTGATGCAACATCTTATTAGAAGCATGAGGCGACACAGCATAGCAAATAAAGGCCCAACTTATTAGCATGCTGGTATATCAAGGTCTATATTACATTTCATGATATCCCATAGTAAAAAGTGTCGTAAGCCCTGCACCTCAAAGAATTATTCAGTGCAAATAATTGGAAATCATGATGGTGTTGATATGGCCAAGCGTTCCAGTTTCTAATATGAATATGCCTGACTGTCGGCAGTTCAAACCCCGGTTCAATCCCTGTCATGTCAATTTCTGTTGTACTCATAAGACCTCTCATCACTGAAGCCTGTTACACCACTTGCAACCAACAGCTGAGTAAGTCCGGTGAAGCAGTAGCAACCCATTCACGGCCTACTCCTTCTCCTGGGGGAGCTCCACAACCCACGGGACCCCCCCCCCCCTTTCAGTTTTAGGCTTCTGTCACTGGACACAGGGGCCCTAAAGGCCCTCAAAACCCGCCTTCCCCCCGTTGATCTAGGCCTCACCCCCCCCCCCCCCGTGCTGCTCAACTCAACCACGGTGGGGTGCTGAGCATTGACAGGTGCATCTACAACCACCTCTTTAAAGCCCTGCACGTGCCCTGGTCTGCCTTCAGTCAGCCATAGGTGACCGGCTGCCTGCGCCGCCACCTTGGCTGCCTTATACAGTGCACTGGCCGCAACCTTAGCCTTCCTGTTGCCTATGTTCTTGAATCCTTTTGCTGGCGAGTAGTAGCAGACAGCGGCATATGAGGGCCCAAAATATGCTGGGGTGTTTATCCCGGTTGCAGTGATGCGCCAGAAGGTGTTCCTGCCACCAGCATACGGTCTGCGGGAGGGAGGTCCGCTCCATAGCAGGGCGGTGATGCCTAAACCCTGCATGTCGGGCACCAATCAGGCGTATGTAAGCTGAGGTAATAACAAAAGGAGTGGCATAGAAAAAAAATATACAGAATGATAAACAGTGGGCAACAAACTTCTCAAAATTGCTCTGCATTGTACCCATAGTAAAGAAAGCAATAATTGTTTTCAATTTACGGTTGATTTTTATGATATGGTTGCATTGTGTTGTTTCCCGTATGGCTTACTAGCGTGTTCACAGCACATGAGGCCCTTTGGTGACAGAGTCAGCAGCTACACAGGTAGGGGAGAACACTCTCTCCTTAATCCTTTCTTCCCAAAGGCAGCCAGTACAGCACATACGTCATAGGGACGATAGCGATAAGGTGGCTGCCTACCACTGGTACAAGCAGCTCATCATCATCCCAAGCTATTAAGCAAGATCATTAGCAGCATAACAATGCATAATGCAGGACGAGATTAAGACTGTTGGGCACAATTGTTATGTGTGGTCATGGAGATGATCCTGACGCCCTGATCTCACCACATCAATGTTGGTCCAGAGGTTTCCATAGGGGCAGCCTCCATGATGGTCCAGAGCAACATCCAGGCCCTTGCCATTGCTGAACACATTGCCCATGGCATAGTTGTCTACCAGGAGGTCATGGTAGAACATACTGCACCAGTACAAAGTGGAAGCAGAGGGAGTTTATCAGGGATATTCTTGGAGGTGGTACATGCATGCAGAAACGTAGGGGTGCAAGCTAGGGGCGAAAGACAGGGTTACCCAGGTCCAAAAAGAAAAAATTTCAAGACAGGGTTCTTGACAGACTGGTATGGCGCATACAATGCAAAGAGCATATACCTGAAGTTGCGGCCACCACTCCAGGATATTCTAAGCCTGTTCTAAGAGTAAGAGGGCACTCAAGTAGGCGTGCACCATTGACAGAGGCACAGTGCAGAGGTACATAGACATGGCCACTAACACACAAGTTCTGATATGAATGCATATAGTGGCAATGTCATCTGTAGCAAACATGAAGATCAGACATAACAGCAGGCTGTGTGCTGGGGCATTTTTGTTCTACGTAGTGGAGATTGTCAGACAGTACACCATTTATAATGATGGATCAATCAATCAATCAAAACGCAAGACCAGCAATGCCAATGGCCAAACAAACCTAGGCCACAAACACAAGGCTCCTGATCACAATCACGAAGCCACACAACCGATGGTGGATTTGCCACACACAAGCTGAGGCTAGATGCAACGGCGTGCACACCAAGGGGAAACAAACACCACCACTAAAACCCAAAACCTGCTCCACTTCCATCACACATGGGTGGCGGGGAGGCAGCAGGATCAAGCACCACCCTAGTAGGGGCTGGAGGTGGCTCCCACCACCTAGGTACTGGTGAACCACCATCCTCCCAGCCACTGAAAGGCACCACATAGCGCTCCACATGCTTATCAATAGCTTGCTTAGTGCGCCTTCTACACCTCACTAACCGTTGGCTTTCCCAAGGGTGCGTAAGATCCCACAACCTCTTCCTCCAAGCACTCTTAATCTGACATGAAGCCTCCCAGCTCCCCTCATCTTGACCAAGCACCTTCAGATCTGCACACACGCATTTCTCCCAGGTATGGCGAGGCCTACCCACTGGCCTCGTCATGTCACCATGTAATGAAGAGAACAACGCAATATGCGGCAACCTGCCCTCCTCCATGCGGCCCACATGCCCCAGCCACCTCAGCCTATTTGCTGTGATGTATGCTGACAAGGTGGCTACCCCACATGATTTCCTGATATGCTCATTGGTGTGCCGATCTGACAGCCTGACCCCCAGGATGCTCCTAAGGCAGCTAGAGTGCACCCGCTCAAGCTTTTGCGATTGCACTTTGGTCAGGGACCAACACTCACTCCCGAACAGCAGAATTGGCAACACATATGCCTTGTAACACTTCACCTTCGTAGCCAATGACAGATGCTTGGTACCCCACATCTTTTCAAACTGCTTAAACCTCCCCACAGCCTTACCCCTCCTGATATTCAACTCCACATCCAACCTGCCATCAGTCACAAGCACACTTCCCAAGTACTTGAACTGTGACACCTCTTTTACCACACCCTCACTGATAACCACCTCTGGTCCTTGCTGCACTGGCACATCCCCCTCCTTCCAATCCTTGTCAATGGACAGGATCTCAGTCTTGCTTGCATTGATGCGCAACCCAAGACTAGCAGCAACCTTGTCCATCACCTGCAGCATGACCACCAACTCCTCCCTGCTGGGACTTAGCAACACCATATCATCTGCATACAGCAGAACAGACAACAGCTCCACACACCCACCACTACCACACCCATCACGCTCAAGTTTCCCATCTGCATGATAGGCTAGCTTCACCCCACATCCCTCCGGCATCTGAGCCATTGCCTGCCGAACCACAAAGTCCATGTAGATGTTGAACAGCAAGGGAGCAATGACACATCCCTGCCGCACCCCGCCATGCACATCAAACCACTCAGACACCACACCACCCATCCTAACAGCAGCCTGTGTGCCAGTATGCAAGTCCATCAGCAACTCTATCAGCTTTGTGTGTACCCCGTACACATGCAGGATGCGCCATAGCGTGTCTCGCGGTACAGAATCATATGCCTTACGCAAATCCACAAAAGCCATGAATAGAGGCTGATCGAATGCTACAGACTTAGAGATGACCTGGCGTATGGTGAACAGAGCATCAGTGAGGCCCCTCCCCTTCCTAAAAGCAGACTGGTTATCAAGCAGTTGTGCATCGATATGAGAACTGATCTTAGCCAAAATGACCAAGACATACACCTTCCCCGGTATACTTAGCAAGCTTATCCCCCTATAGCTATCTCTCACTTTGCGCTCTCCTTTGCCTTTATACAGTGCCACCAACAGTGCACGTTTCCACTCTACTGGCGCTTTCCCTGACTCCCACACCGCCACAATGACCCTGTGCAACCATTTCAGCATGGTCCCACTGAGCTTTAGCATAGGCGCTGCGATACCATCAACCCCAGGAGCTGCCCCATTTCGACAGGCAAAGACAGCTTCTTCAACCTCCTGCACAGTAGGTGGCTGAGCTGCTGCTTCACTCTGCTGGTTTGCACCTTGCCCTGCCTCCATCTTCTGCACTAACTCCTCAATGGTCTGCTGCATTTGCTGGTCGAGCTTGGCAGGGCAGTTGAGGACATCAGCAAAGTGCTCAGCAAAGCACTTCACCACCTGCTCCCTGCTTTGGAACAGCTGCTTGCCATCAGCACCCCCTAGCACAGCTGTAGGAGCAGCAGAGCTACTGCCCTGCTGCTCCTTGAAGATCCGCTGGACATGCTTGTGGAACACGGCTAGATTACCAGCTTTTAGAGCATGTTCCGCAAACAGCGCTTGCTGCTTGAAGTACCGCTCCTGATCCTTCTTAACCGCTCGCCTAGCAGCATTATTGGCCTCCCTGTAATCTGCCCTGGTAGCATCATTAGGAGAGGACAGCACCGCTGCATGTGCTGCATGTTTCCGCTCAATCTTCTGCAAGGTCGCATCGGATATAGCGAAATCTCGGCGCCGCTGCTGAGGCTTGAGGTTTAGACCAGCCTTATGGGCTGCTTGGCTGGCTGCCGCTGTTAGCTGTGTCCATTCGTCTTGTGCGCTCTGCAACTGAGCCCCTACCAGACGGCTGAACTGTTAGACATTGCCAGCTCAAAGCACTGCTGAGTTGCTGCAGATTCTTGCAGCCGGCTGCAGTCATAGGGCCGTGCTGGCTGTCCCTTCGCACTGTGCTGCTTGGCCACTGACAAGCGGAGGCGCATCGTAAGCACCAGCATTCTATGATCAGAGCCACCTGTATCAAAGCTGCGAAAGACCCTGCAGTCTGTCACACTTGACATGAACCGCTTGGAGACAGCTATGTAATCGATGACCCTGAGCACATCCTGCTTGTTTCTATTAACCATCTTGTGAGTAGCAGTCCGGTAATTGCTGTGCTTGAAGAAGGTGTTGGCTAAGCGAAGGTTCAAGGCACCAGCCAGCTGCAAGAGTCGCTCACCATTCCCTGAAGGCTGCTGCTTCCCAAAGCCATGAGGCCCCATAACACCCCCATACGGTTCTGGATCAGTGCCAACCTGGGCGTTGAAGTCACCCAGAAGGACTAGCATGTCCCTGGAAGGCAGCGCTGCCAAGATAGCTTCCAACTGCAGGTAGAAAGCTTCCTTGACCTCCTCAGGGGTGGACTCGGTATCAGTCGGCGAATATGCTACCACGATTGAGGCGTTTATCCCACTGCTGATTCTCACACGGACTACCAGGATTCGCTCACTGACAGCAGACCAGTCGATTAGGCAACGGGACCACTTCGAGTTAAGAAACAGGCCCACCCCATGTTGCCGTGGCTGACCCTCTGGCAGCCCGGACCATATCAACTGCCAGTCCTTCGTAACATTACGACATCCACTACCCGGTATCCTATATAATGATGGATGCAATTGATTAATGTCATAAGTAGGTCTCACATACATGCAGCATTGCCCTGTGTGCTGCGCGACGGACATCATTAACTGTAAGTCGCGGGCAGAGAAATAACACAATTGCATAAAGAGCTATAAACACTATTGGGTCACTACTTGTCAGTAGACAGTATATCGGCTGAAGTGTGTCAGAGCGTACACTGGATGGGCGATCAATACTTGCATAGTAATGGTGGCTTGGATGCAACCATCAAGTGCTTAGCAGACTGAGTCGTTCACCTAAGCACTGGCCCTGACCCAGGGTGGGTGGGTACGATCTAATAGATAGTACAGCAGGCGGACTACCGGTACTCAGCATGTGTATTTCTGACCAGTGCAGGACTGGCAACCTCTGCTCCTAATCATATAATTGGGCTCAGCAGTCAGTCTTGCACTAGCAAAAACAAAATGATGTAGTAGACAGCACGGTACCCATGGGATGGCCGTAGCTAGTTTTAACAACTATTATAGACGTAACTACACCCGCTGAAATGGAGGAGCCATGTTCTCCGCAAAAGATCGCATGAATGGCACCTCATTATCAATGTTCTAGCTATAGAATCAGCTGTAATTTGCATCCTATATAATCAAATGAAGATAGTGAGTCAGTGAACTACCGGACGGGACCTCAACCCTGTGCCCTATACCCTGCGCCCCAGATCACACCCAGAAAACAAAATGAGGACAGCCACCGCCGGAAGGGAGGTGAGTGGGAGATGGTAAAGCAGGAGGCAATAAAAATCCTAAACCCTAGACCCTAACCCTAAACACTTAAAGCAGGGGAAGCAGGGGATCTGTACCTGTTAATGTTAAAGTCTGTCACCAGATTGTCCACAGAGCCCATGGAAAGCGCAATGCCCTTGTGGCCATCCTTGGGCACAATAACACCTAGTTTAGGGTTTAGGGTTAGGGTTTAGGGTTAAAGGTTTAGGCTTGTACCTGTTGATGGTAAAGTCTGTTACCAGATTGTCCACAGAGCCCATGGAGAGCGCAATGCCCTTGTGGCCATCATTGGGCACACTAACACCTAGTTTAGGGTTTAGGGTTAGGGTTTAGGGTTAAAGGTTTAGGCTTGTACCTGTTGATGGTAAAGTCTGTCACCAGGTTGTCCACAGAGCCCATGGAGAGCGCAATGCCCTTGTGGCCATCCTTGGGCAAAACTACGCCTAGTTTGGGGTTTAGGGTTTGGTTTTAGGGTTTAGGTTTGTACCTGTTAATGTTAAAGTCTGTCACCAGATTGTCCACAGAGCCCATGGAGAGCGCAATGCCCTTGTGGCCATCATTGGGCACACTAACACCTAGTTTAGGGTTTAGGGTTAGGGTTTAGGGTTAAAGGTTTAGGCTTGTACCTGTTGATGGTAAAGTCTGTCACCAGGTTGTCCACAGAGCCCATGGAGAGCGCAATGCCCTTGTGGCCATCCTTGGGCAAAACTACGCCTAGTTTGGGGTTTAGGGTTTGGTTTTAGGGTTTAGGTTTGTACCTGTTAATGTTAAAGTCTGTCACCAGATTGTCCACAGAGCCCATGGAGAGCGCAATGCCCTTGTGGCCATCCTTGGGCACAATAATGCCTGCAGCCCTTCCCACCCACGTCCCGCAGCGCCGGGGCCTAGGACTGTTATCCAGCTCAATGCCCTCAAAAGTGCAGAAGCTTGAGAAGTAAGCTCTGATGCCGGTATCAGCATTGGTGATGCGCACGTTCCGGACCCAGCTGTTGATGGCAGAGTGGAATTGGATGGCACTATACCCAGCCTCTGCAAGGGATTTCAAAATGGGTGTCAGCTAATCAAGATTACCAGATTTTTGTTTGGCCCCATCACTGTGGGGCGCTCAAAAGGAGCCAACCTCGGCTCCATGGGCAACTAAAGACAAAACTCTATCATCATCAGACGGAGACACTGAACTGAAATTCCTGAATGTGTCCAATCAACAGAAAATAAGGAAGCGTGCCAATAGAAGCTACTGGGGCTTCATGCACACCACCTACTACTGAGTTTAAACTTACAGTGCCAGGGTCCCACGACCCATCTAGTCTGCATCAGAAGGACGAGTGTGATTATGCAACTATGAGCCCCTACAGACTCCAGCGTGAATTCATGGTATTTATGAGGATAATGGATGTCCAGCAGGGAGAGCACTGCAACAGTTTGTACACAAGGTATACTGAGGGAGATGTCTCTACTGGACTTATTCAGAAGGGGCCCTCAAGCCGCTCTCCCAAGGCCCCTCAAAGGAGATCCCCCCCTCAAGCTTCCCTAAACTCCCCCGCCCGCCTGGCTCCCACTTCCTTAAAGCATCCCTTAAGCCTTTTCCCTAAGGCCCCCACCAAACCCCAAAAAGATGATCCCTCCACCCACCCACCCCCAGCGCTCCCCACCCCACTCCACCCCCCAAATACAGTCCCAAGTCCTAGCCAACGCAGGGTTTCTCCATTACAAGCATGGAACACCAATAGCTCCAAACGAAGCCCTGTTGCCTCCTTACCCTCATGGTGTCCCAGGTATGATGTCCATGGGAACTCCACAGTCAGGTCCTCCACACCAACACCATGCACCGAAAATGGTGAGTACCTGCAGCATGGAGGAAGAAATCATGCAGAGATTCGACAAACAAATGCTGCAACCGGTACGTCTTCGGGTCCAGACACTAGAAGCCTAGCAGAGAGTTGCCAACATGTAGCCCCTCAACAAAGTTCCATGCAATCTTTACACCCAGAAACCTTCCCATGATTCCACATTGCAAAACAAGATGCTTTGCTGAGCTCGAGTCCCAACACCCTTGGCAAGTATATTCCAGAAGCTGGCAGAGCCAGATGGTGAGCGAGAAGGTGCAATCCTGCAGACAGTTAGGGAAGTCTGCATGTCCAAGCAGCATGTCTTGTACAGCTGCACTGAGCATCTAGAAACAGTGAGCTGCTAGTGGGCAATGTAGTACCTCCGTTGTTATAGGTAGATATACTGACAGCCCAAGACGCAGCCAATCGCTCTAATCATCAATTATAGGATCAGCTGAAACTCCAATTGAGACATATACACAAGTATGAACATTTCAGAAAGGTAACCCATCCCATATTGAAGGTCGCAAAGAGTTACCTTCAATATGGGAGCCGTTTCAGACTGTGCCTGATGTCATTACTACCAATGCTAACAGTTGACCATTTGTTTCATCTATAGCAACAGAACCTGTTAAGCATATTTGAATTACAGATGGTATCTGAACACTACTTCCAAAGGAAAGTAACATTCCCTCCCACTCCCATGCCACTAAGGTTCAGAAGCACTCACAGGGGACCTAGGACAGGCTTCAGCACCAGGTCTACCCCCCAAGGCAGCGGACGTTGCAGCTCAATCCAGCCTGGGCCCACAGCTGCCACTCGAGATGCATGACGCCCCAATGGCTTGCCTACAAAGAAGTCGAAGTTGGTGCCGATGGGCGTGCGGTGCATGTACAGCTGCCTGGTGAGGTCCAACTGCAAAAGAAGGGGCATGGCAGGTAAGGGAAGGGGAGCAACGGCAACTAGTTAGCTGGATGGCAGGGCAGGGCAGGGCAGTGGCAGTGGCAGGGCAGTGGCAGGGGAGTGAAGCAACGGCAAGACATGTCATTACATGAAGGTTTTCACACTGTATTTATACAGTTAAGCTTGAGGGTTTACGCTTTAAGAATACATACTTAAAATTCATTTCATAGTAGCCTCAGGAATTGATGGCCAAGAGGTCAGAATCAGCTATGCAGGCCTGCACTTAGCATGCGTGCCTTTTGCAACATCATGAGTTGCTATAGGCAAAGGGTTCTGATGCAGGTCAGAAGAAACTGAAGTGCTCAATGGAAAAAGTATGCAGCAACTGTGAAGAGTGTTTGGAATCTGCCCTGCACCCATGCGGCATGGTTATCTATTGCAATATGCTGGATGTAAGCCAACAGGGACCCATGCACACCACAAAGGCACCGAAACCAATGCTGCATCCTATATCAAAGCGATCAGTCCATCAATACGACTCCCAGCATGTTCTAATATGTAATGAAAGCCATCGGAGTAAAGTTATACAGCAGTACTGTGTCGCTCTTGTGCCCAGCAGAGGCATTCATGTAGGAGAGGTTCACAGACACATGCACATAGCACAGGTAGCCGTGATCCGTGTGCTCTTCACCATCCTCCACCACCATCAATCCCACCCCGTCCTTGCCAGCATCTCACCACACCACAAATCAAATCAAATCACATCCTGCTTCAGCTGGGACGTTGTTTTTCCATTGATGAGGAGGGCATTGTCATGGGTGAATACGCAATTTCCTGCTGATACTGCTACTGCTACTGCTACTAATACTACTGCTACTTTCAGTGTGCAGCGCCTATAGAATTCTGCTACGGCACATGATCAGGTCAAGTAATACTAGTGCTACTTGCTCCTCCCACTGCACTGCCACTAAACCTCAAACCTCAAACTTCTCCCCCCCCCCCAAAAAAAACCCTAAACCCCAATCCTCACCCTCCAAAATAAAGCAAACCGCCAACCTCTCCCCCCCCCAAAAAAACCCTAAACCTCAATCCTCATCCTCCAAAATAAAGCAAACCGCAAACCTCACCCCCCCCCCCAAAAAAAAAGAACAAGCAAACCTCCCCCTCCCCCTCCCCCCCCCCCAAAAAAAAGCAAACCCTAAACCTCGATCCTCATCCTCCAAAATAAAGCAAACCGCAAACCTCACCGCCCCCCTAAAAAAGAGAACAAGCAAACCTCAAACTTCTCCCCCCCCCCCCAAAAAAAAAGCAAACCCTAAACCTCAATCCTCATCCTCCAAAATAAAGCAAACCGCAAACCTCACCCCCCCCCCCCAAAAAAAGAACAAGCAAACCTCCCCCTCCCCCTCCCCCCCCCCCCAAAAAAAAGCAAACCCTAAACCTCGATCCTCATCCTCCAAAATAAAGCAAACCGCAAACCTCACCGCCCCCCCAAAAAAGAGAACAAGCAAACCTCAAACTTCCCCCCCCCCCAAAAAAGCAAACCCTAAACCTCAATCCTCATCTTCCAAAATAAAGCAAACCGCAAACCTCACTCCCCCCCCCCCCCAACAAAACAAGCAGACCTCAAACCTCATCCCCCCCCCCCAAAAAAAGGGACACAAGCAAACCTTAAACCGCAACCCTTCCCCCATTAAAAACACAAGCAAACCTCAAACCTCCCCCCCCCCCCAATAACAAGCAAACCTCATATACTAAGCCTCAAACCTCCCCCCTTCCAAAAAATGCAAGCAAAACTTCAAACCTCTCCCCCCTTCCCCCCCCCCCCAAAAAAAAGAAGAGAGCAAGCAACCTCAAACCCTCACCTGGGGACTCTCACGCATCAACAGCATGACCCACATCCCTACAGAGAACACTGTGCTGGTGTCCGCTCCAACCCCTGGGAGAGTTGTCACCACCAAGCGTGTTGACCCACGAGCTGCTGGTTCAGCCACTTGGGCCAAGGGCTGCCGGGACTGCTGCTTAGGGCCTGCAACAGTCCTGATCAGGGCTTCAGACCTGTAAGGGGGGCAAGGCAGAGGGTTTAGGTTAGGGTTTAGTGCCGGCTGCTGAGGACTTTCAGAGGTACAAGGTGGGATGGTGCTATGGTCGGGTGACCTTAACCCATGTTGCTCCCAGAGGAAGCTGTTGGGAGTGGACAGCTTTAAGGATATAACAATGCATGAGTTGCTTAAGTGTGTAAGTGCCCATGGGTGGGACGAAGCCCAGCAACCATGGCTGCCTAGGGCCTGCAACAGTCCTGATCAGGGCTTCGGACCTGTAACGGGGGCAAGGCAGAATTGCTGGCTGCTGAGCGCTTTCAGAGGTACAAGGTGGGATGGTGCTAAGTTAAGCGCTCCTTGTAATCCTTACACCAAGGAACCCTTCCCACAATCCCAAGATGAAGAACAATACATGGTCTCCTTGCGTAGATCTCTCTCTCTTTCTCTGGGATGGTGCTATGGGTCGGGTCGGGATGGTGCTATGGGTCGGGGGGGGGGGGGGGGGCTTTTTTAGGTCCAGTTACGGGTGACCTTAATTTAGTTTGCTCCCATCATGAGATAGGGAGCGGACAGCTCTCAGTGATACTGCAATGCATGAGTAGCGTCAGTGTATGTGTGCAGGTGGGTGGAAGGGAGCCCACCCACCATAGGATCGCATCCTACAAAAGGTAAGGGCTCGGTGTAATCTTTACACCAAAAGACCCTTCCCACAATCTCGAGCTGGAGAATAGTATACGGTCTCCTTGCCTAGATTTCTCTCTGTGCTACCTTAGTTCAAACTGTGTCTTAAGAGCAATGGGCCCAATATTAACGATGTGATGAAAGCCTGCCCTTCAGCGGACGATGCTTGGCAGATATGGGTGGATATTGAGCAACCCGGCCCATTCACCACGATCAACCACTTTACAGATATCTTAGCAACGTGCTATCTTATATTATCACCATCTTATTTCATTGCCCTCCGGCCTCCATCTCTGTACTCCTACTTGGATGCCCCTTCCCTCCCTCCCTAAGTTTCAGTGACCTTCACCTCCTTGTTAGACCCTAACGCACAGGGCTTAGGAGTCTTGAACTTTAAGTCCTGGCCCCTGTGAGTGAGTAAACGGCGGGCATTAGCCCTGCGTAGTTTTAAGAAAAAGGCGGTACTAGCACACCTGGTGCTCTCCCCCCCCCCCCACCCCACCCCCACCCCACCCTGTCCTGACTCCTATCTTGTCTGCGTTCCGCCTACCAGGAGTATGGTGAGTTTTCCTTGCCTGCCACCCGAGTGGGTCCCCAGCCATGAAGGGTGGACAGGGGCTTTGTGAAAAGGATGCTGGCTGCATTGCGCCCGGCTCCTCGGAGCACTTGCCCGGATGTCAGGTTCAGCTGCTGGCTGACTATATACCTGCGGGAGGGGTGGAAGCAGTGGAATGGTGGCAGAAGAGGGTGGTGGGCTTCCTTTTATCGTTTTCTGACCAAAAAAGTAAAATTGAATAAACAAAAAACAAACTAAAATGAATAAAGTAAAAAAATTAGAATAAGATACAATATACCTGTAATAAAATATAATATAATATAAAAGCTATCACAGCCCTTGCCACCTAGTCAGCTGGGCTGGGACAGTATGGGAACCATGGCACTGCAACCCAGGTGCTCCAATGGGATAACACAGGCAGATGGCAGGCAGCATTGACTCCATGTAAGCACACGAGCGCAAGATGCCACGTGAACTGGCAATCTGTCAATGGAGATGGGCGGGCTGTGCAGGGATGCAGCAGCAAGAGCTTTTCAGATTGTCCATGATGAAGGAAGGTGTGAACAAAGTAATAGACCTGGTGGAGAACCTCTTGCAAGCAGAGTCACTCAGGAGGAGGTGAATGCGCCGATCGCAGCTACTTTCTCCAACTCTTGGGCTGTGGCTCGATGAGCGGTTCTCATCTGTACATTTAGTCGGGCCCCTAGTTTCTATAGACCGTGGGCGCTACTGCATAGTGTCTGCCCAGGCAAAGAGGCAGATGTGCAAGTTGTTGCGTTGGGGAGGAACACAGCAGCAGTGAGGACCAGCAAAGCTAAGTATTGAGGTGGCCCAACCCAGCTCCAGAGATTAGCTGAAGGTGTATAGAGTTATCCTGTCAGATTTGGCTACAGGCTGGATTTTGAGCTGGAGTGAACGCGAGGCTGGTGTCTAGAGGGTCGCGTTGAAAGGCACAGGAAGTGAGCTGCGGGGCTCAGTGCTACGGTCAGGAGGATCCTTGGGGCATTATGCATGACTCAACACATAGCAGCAGTGAGCAGCACTAGCAGCAACAGCAGCGAGAATTGCATACCGCTGCCTGGCCCCAGCCAGCCCCCTGCTCATACTCTGCGAATGCGTACACCTTATCAGCCCACTGCTTCCTTCAGCTACTGCTACGCTGCTGATCTTCTGCGACCACCAATCGACATGCATGCTGAGAAGGGTGCTTGGAGAAGGGTACTTGGTTGTATGTTTCTGCGCATGCCAGCCGTGGAAGGCCCCCCCTGGTGGGCAATAATAGCTCAAGCAAAGATCAATGTTTCTACAAGCAATATGGCAAATACCGGGTGGCACGTGACAATGCTGCCTATTGCTGAGATGGGATAAGCATTGGCATGCACCTGTGCACCACATTGCTACCAAGTACAGCATCCAGCTGCTGGTGATCTCCTTTGTTGCTGCACAGCCAGCCCGCACCTGCCAGGCGGAAGGTACACGACTCCACCTTTGTCTGCAGTGGCAGCCAGGGCAGCATGTACTGCCTTTGTGTCGTCTGTTGTACCGTCACCCTTTGCACCATACTCCTTGACATTGGCAGTGACAGGAGCCCTGGGGATAGGTTCCAGGCCTGCCTTAAACCCTGCAAAGGACCAGTCCTGAAGGGGCCCTGTGGGTTTCCATGCCTCGCCCTGAGAGCCCCAAAGGGGAGATGTCCCTGCAGTGAGGGCAGCGAGCGAGGAAGTTGCTGCTGGTCCCTCTGATCGGCCACACGCGTGACCAAAGCTACGGTATCAGAGCTCTTTATCTACACATTGACCAGCAAAGGGGCTATGCGGCATATAATGCAGTCGAGATGCTAAATGGTATCTGCCTCGGTAGGATGCTTACGGGCATTGGAGTCTGGTTGACAAGGCGTGCCTAAGCAGTTGCTGACCGGATTAGGGGCCGCTAAAGCAATGGAAAAAGCGATGCAGACCATAATTGCCACAGGGAAGGGACCTTTCATGGCTCCCAGTTAGACTCGCCACACTGCTTTGCCCCATACGAGTGAATTAAACCCTCGTCAGGAGTTACGGCACTGACAGCTTCTGTCAGACAGCAACCTTTAGGGAAAACTTAGGCATGCTATTGCATCTGTCTATTGTACCTCGGTCTGCACAGATTACTCATGGGGCTTCCTGAGGTGTGTGCCGTTGCCATTGCTCCCCATCGACCATACAATTATACAGTTACCTGCCCGTACGTGCTTCCCAAATACAGGATTGCATGCAATTGCAACTGTTTCCTAGCCCAGACTCGAATTTGAAGTAGGATCCTGGACAATTGTCTTAATCACCTCTGTACAGCTTCGTACTATTGAATGCATCGTGGAGTAGTGCTCGCGTGGATCATAACATAACATAACAAACATTTAAGGTGTGGCAACCGCCAAGGGCTGCTAGGTCGAACCGACCAAACACACCAAGTAATTCATCAGGCTTGGGAGCTGGTCTCACATAGGGGGGGGTCGCCCCCCCCCCTCCCCCCCCCCCTCTCCCCCTCCCCCCCCCCCCTAATTCATCAGGCTTGGGAGCTGGTCTCACATTTCCTCCGCTGTTCAGTCTACGTCCAGTGCAACTGAAGATGCATGGGTGCATGACAGTATCCTAGGCCAACTTGCTGTACCCCGTGTGCACCGGTGAAGTGTCTTAGTTCAGCTTCTCCTCGCTCTCTACAAGCAAGGTGAGTTAGTAGCAGAAGTACCTTTGTCTGCCACACTTGCAACACACCTTGCAACACACTGCAGCGACAGCTCGGATAACATACGTCGCTATTGTAATGCCATTCTCCATAAATTTGAGGAACAGCAAACACAGTGGTGAGAGGTGCACACCCACCGTGTGTGTGTTCCAGCCTCTGCAACCGTGGCAGATAATAATAATGCCAATAGTGCAGAAATCCCATTGCCATCACTCAAGAGACCACAACTACAGTTCTCCCCACACTACTAGTTGATCCTGTACATCATTTTGTTCCTTCCCATCTTTCACTCCCCATAAATATCAAATAGGGCAATCCTTCCACCAACAGCATGTTTGGAACACTCACAAAGCTAACGGATTGCTCCCATGCTTTGAGTGACACAGATATGGGACTTGACAAACACCACTAGTACTACCACAAGCTTCACTCAGGTTCAGGAGACTAGCTTAAGAATCTTGGCTGAGGATCATCACTTCAGTGTTGTCAAGCCAGCGGGCTGCACCTCCTTCTGCTGCCATTCATGTTTCTGAGGCTGTAGCTCCATTGTGGTCTGCCATGCCTCCTTCCCCTTCCAGGCATGATCAGCTGCGGGGTGGGGTTCAGGCAGACCAGCATCCACAAGGTACTGCCTGCTCTCACGAGCCTGCATATGGAGCAGGGGATCAAGAAGAACATGATTGTCTCATTATGATGTATAACTGGAGCAGGAGGAGCATTACGAGGCGGAACAGTAGCAGTGGGTGGGCTGCAGGCAGACCAGAATCCACCAGGTACTCTCAGAAGTATGCAGAATTAGAGAATGGCATCAGAGTACGAATGAAGGAAAAATGACATAGATTAGGAGCCAATGGTTGCAGCAGGAACATGATAATTAATTTGGTCAGCCATACAGATACTACAGTGAAGTTGGGTTCAGGCAGACCAGCGTGCCACATCCGCCCTTTTAGTTGCAAAAATGCTTTAAATTCGGCGGGAGTCAGTGGAAATCAAGTGATCCGGTGGTATGCTGCTTTTACATATGCTTGTTACGTAGCACCACTCCATACATATGTAGGGTAGCATAACACATTTGAAACCCCAAACCACTCAAAGGGGCCCCCGTACCTTCCCAGTATCAGTGTTGAACATGTCATCCCTCTGTTTCAAGAGCTCCGGGTCCAACTGACCATCAGCTGTGAATGACATCATCAACTGCGGAGGACCTGAGAAGGAAGTGGCAGATGCAGCAGCAGCAGCAGGCAGAAGGTCATAATAACTATTAGTGCTCAGCGGGATCTTTAGAGATAAAGTTATTACCCCTCTTTGTAGTCCCGCCCCCCTGCCCCCAACGCCCCCTCACACACACAGAAGTACCATCACTGCTGTGGAAGGGCACCATGAACCCGGAGGAGGTGACAATAGCAGCTGCCACAGCACAGCAGCAGCAGCAGCAGCTATAGCATGTTTATGAAGAGGTTGCAATTTGAATGTCAGCAGACTAATAGCTCTACCAGCACTTCAGCAGTATAAATTGGTTTCCTGCCCACTCCCTGTTTCACAACCCCAACGCCCCTTCCACGTTTTCCCTCAACTTGTGGGGGGTGACCCCTATCAGTTCTTTCTCTGTCCTTCCCCCTCTTCCCCCCACCATCTCTCCCCTGCCCCTGCAGTCTCTGTTCCCCCCTGCCCCCCTGCCCTCCCCGTCCCACACTGTGTATTTTCCTTTCAGCTGCTCCATTCCCTAAGTACCCCCAACTTTCATGTCCAGTCCTCCACCTGCCTTTGCCTCTGACCAACAGCAGCAGCTGCTACATGAAACATACAATGAGGAAATTAGGGTTTAGGGCATTGGCACAACCATGCCCTGCAGGTGCCAATGGCCTAAACCCTAATTTCCTCATTGTCCGCAGTTCCCCCTGTTTTGATTCACCTGCACCCAACCTTAAGGCCAATGTTACAAGCAGCAAGGCTGATAGCAGTCTAGGTTCAAAGCAGCCACAGCAGCATTGTTAGGGATAGCTGCAGGAGCAAAGCCACAGCAGGAACAGGAACAGCAACAGGACAGCAAACCCACAATCCCTAAACCCTGGACACCATAACATAAACCATTGCAAGAGTTACCACTAGGGATCAGGAGGCTCTGCAGGGCAAACCATAAAGGGATAACATTGCCGCTTGATCCTTCCTCCCACTGGCTTTCTCTATCATAAGCCCCTCTTCCCACTACCTCTCGTTTCTCCTCATCTTTTGACCCACTCAAAAAATGTTTTGAGTTCATGCTCGTGCTGCATGGCCCAAAGGGCTCTGCAGTGGTCTCTCTTAACAAACCCCTCTTCCAATCAAGGAGGTTGGGTATAGGTAATCAAAGCAGGGAAGAGTGATGTGACAAAGAAAGGCAAGGTCCTGGCGACGGCATAACAGGGTTTCTGTTCCTTCCTTCAATACCCTCAACATCTTATCATTCATGGCCCTCATGTGTCCCCTCTGCCCCCTGTCCATCCTGCCCTTCATGCCCTCCTGCTGCCCTTTTCCCAGATTCTGAACCCCAAACCCTACAAAAATCATAAGCCCCAAACCCTGACCCTACCCCAAAAACCTCACTCATTGGTTTACACTCCACCCCCCCTCCGGGCCCTCCTGAAACATTCACCCACTCCCCCATCCGCACCACCACCCTACCTCACCTGCCTGCTACCCCCCCCCCTTTTCCACCATAAGACAGTGGTACCAAGTTTGTTCACCTGCCAGTGTGCACACACCCCACAATTATGTCCACAATACCCTCTCCTCCCACCTAGCTCACTCCCCCTAGCAGCCTCCACTGCCTCCTCCCTCCCTCCTGGACCTCTGCCTCCCCGCTCTCCTTTTGACCCTCCTCCACCCTTTCATCATGCCAGAACTGCCCCTCCCCCTTCCCCCCCTTCCCCCTCCCCCCTTCCCCTCCTCCCCCCCCCCCCCCCATGACTCACCCAGTGGCAGCTCATCCCCCCTATCCACCTGCCAGAAGTGCCATGTTTTCCCGTATGTATCCACCAGCTTCTCAGCATCAACATTAGCAGCTACCAGGGGAACACCTAGGGCTAGCAATTGACCACTAGACACCTGCACACATAAACAAGCAGCAACAACAGCACCCCGGCTCTTAGTATCATCCCAAAATACGCCCAGAACTATATGCCTATTGGATATGGTTTTAGAGGCAATAGCAGCTACCAGGGGAACACCTAGGACTAGCAACTGACCACTAGACACCTGCGCACATAGAGCAGCAACAGTTGGAAACTCAAAAACACACTTAACCCATCAATTCCTCACCTGTGCCAGCCACCCGACTGTCACTCCTGTGTCACTAGACGTAACCCATCTCCAGAAACACACAGAAACACACACAACAAGGCCTAGAACAAGCCTAAATGTGTCATGTAGGCGTATCCTACGCTACACTGGTCCTGCTGCTACTGCTCCGGGGCCCCTGCTATATATACGGATATTGCTTACCAATTTAATACCAGGCTTTATCATGCTGCTGCTGCTACCCTAGCAATCTACTGCTGGAATCTAGTGAGAACCAATGCTGTTGCAACCAGATAACATTAGATCGCAAACCTACCCCTAGACCAAAATTCAAACCCCTTAACAACATACTGTCTTAAGTTAATCACGGCTTCACCAGCTTCACTCCTTCTCCGCATCCTGCAATGGAATGTCTTGATCAAGCCCTTGATGCGGATGAGATAATTTGATTACAACGATTACGATTACATCATGGCCCCTCAAATTAATTAATTAATTAATTCAGTGCATTTACTTTGACCAGCCACTGCTGTTCATCTGCAACCTCCTGCCCCCGTCCCTTCAACATGCTTTGTCCCACTTCCCTCCCTCCCTTCCCAGTCCCTTCCTCTTCCTACTACCGGCTATTTTGCATATTAATACCTGAATTCCTGCTCTGCACCCCTTCCCCTGCCATTCCACACATCCCCTTCCACACATTTCCCCGAGCCCTCTTCTTCTGGCCTCCACCCTATTCCTTTTTTGTTGCCCTCTGCTCCCTCCTCCTGCCCCCCATCCCTCCCTCCCTCTCCTACCCCCTTTCCAGGATTTTTTTCCACCCCCAATGATTCCGTCCCCCAGCTTAACATGCTGCATCTGCCCAGAACACACCCTTACTAGCACCGCAACCCCTCAACCCTAAACTACAACCCACTAAACTCTAAAACCCAACCCCTTATTCCCCACCTCCCCCGCTCATCTCATAAACATGGCTGTGCCAGTACTTCTTCTCATCCTCAGGCAGCCCCTCGTACAACCTCCTGCTGATCATGTACTCCGCACTCCTATCAACCCTAAACTCTACACCCCCTTAACCCTAAACCCCAGCCCCCATAAACCCTAAACCCTGCCCCCCCCCCCTCACCTCATACACGTGGCTGTGCCAGTACTTCTTCTCATCCTCAGGCAGCCCCTCATACAACCTCCTGCTGATAATGTACTCCACTCCTATCAACCGTAAACTCTACACCCCCTAAACCCTAAACCCCAGCCCCCATAAACCCTAAACCCTGCCCCCCCCCCCCCCCCTCACCTCATACACGTGGCTGTGCCAGTACTTCTTCTCATCCTCAGGCAGCCCCTCATACAACCTCCTGCTGATCATGTACTCCACCCCTATCAACCGTAAACTCTACACCCCCTAAACCCTAAACCCCAGCCCCCATAAACCCTGAACCCTGCCCCCCCCCCTCACCTCATACACGTGGCTGTGCCAGTATTTCTTCTCATCCTCAGGCAGCCCCTCATACAACCTCCTGCTGATAATGTACTCCACCCCTATCAGTCGTAAACTCTACACCCCCTAAACCCTAAACCCCAGCCCCCATAAACCCTAAACCCTGCCCCCCCCCCTCACCTCATACACGTGGCTGTGCCAGTACTTCTTCTCATCCTCAGGCAGCCCCTCGTACAACCTCCTGCTGATAATGTACTCCACACCTATCAGTCGTGCCTTGGGACCATCTCCATCATATATGATACATTGACGCATCTCCTCATTCAAAAGACCACAGAAATGATGAGCACGAACCTACACAGCAGAAGGGAGGGAAGCAGAGGGGGTGTTGGTTTGGAAACTTAAACCCTGAACCCTGAATTCATCAAGCCCTAAACCCAAACTTAAACCCTGCAACCTGAACTCCAATCCTGGAACTTAGCCTACTGACGCATCTTTTTATTCTTATGATCATAGAAATGATGTAAGGCCGCACCTGCAACAGGAGTGAAGCAGAGGGAGGTTGGCTGTGAAATTCCAACCCTGAAACCTGAGCCTAAGCCCTGCAACCTAAATCGAAACCGCTGCAATCTAGACTACTGACGCATCTGCCCATCCAGATTGATCAGGACAGAAACGAAGATCCTCCATTGACGTGACACCATCTCCACAGCCTCCCAACTAGCCTGAAGCCTTAGACCCCAACCCGCTAGACCCCAATAACAAGACTCTGGCGATGAACCTTTGCTGCTTTCCCTTATTGCCTGGCCAGAGGTGTTGTAGCATGGGAAAAACACATACCTGACTGCTTCTGTAATAAAGTAGTGATTGTGACTCAGCCCATTCACTGAGGCCTAGCCAAAGCTTGCAATGTTCACTGCTGCACTGGAGGTATATTATTACATTTGATCATGAAATGCCATAGCAAAAGTGCGATGGGCCTTGAGCCTCAAATGCAGTGAGGTGGAACAACATTAAACAGTTTCTTTATGTTGTCACCACTTCTGATTTTCCCTCACCTACCTGGTGAGAGCTGCCATGCACTCTACTATCACCGCTGTGCACCCTCAAATACTTAGCACCTAAAGCATATATGAACCCCTTGCTGCTTTGCCTTATTACCTGACGTGACGTGTCATGCATGCATGACAGTGGAAGGCACACACATGCTGACGGTCTGCGCAGTGACATAACACAAGAACCTCCACTTTGTCTAAACCCTTAGGCCCAAAGCCCTAAACCCCTGTCCCAATTCGACTGAAACCCTTCAAACATCAATAAACCTAAAGATAAAGCCCTTGCTGCTTTCCCTTATTACCTGGCGTGAGGTGTCATGTGCATAGCAATGGAAGGCACACACATGCTGGCACACATTGTTCACGGGAGCAAAGTTCTGTAGCAGCTCCGTGCCTGTGTTGAGCACCTTTTGATGGAGGGAAAGGGACTCGCCAGGGACGGGGGGAGGGCCAGAGGGGGAGGGGGCGGCCTTGGACCCAACCTGGGTGGGAAGGGGAGGGGGAGGAGGAGGAGGAGAAGGGCGGTAATACATTGGCATGAGTGGGCTAATGAATACAGGGTTATTAAGTATAGAAATTTTAATTGAAGGGGGAGAGAAGTGACCTTGAGGGCCTTGCTGGGGACAGGGGAGGGCCAGAGGGGACTGGGATGCCTTTGGACCCAACCTGGGAGGAGGGGCAAAAGGATGGAGGGGTAGAGGAGGGGAAACAAGGCTGAGTAGGGGGTCAGGAAAAGAGGGATAAGGGGGTTGCAGGGGGGTGCGGTAAGAGGGAGCGGGGTGGTAAGGAAGGGAGAAAAGGTAGAGGAAATAGGAGCCTATCAGTGTGCAAGGTGGTTGAGGGAATGAAGAGCAGATGGGTTAGCGGCAGCAGACAAGCTGTATTCTGTTCCACCCCGCTGTTTTTTGTATCAGCTTGAGGTGCAGGGCCTATTATGTTTTTTGCTATGGCATATCATGAATATAGCAAAAATAATAGCAGCAGCAGCTAGGCCAATGTAAGAGGCCCTCTGTCGGGGAGGCGAGGGCAGGACCTATGGGGAGACGGCGTGGGAGCAGGGGCAGGACCTTAGTAAAAAACCTAATCCCTAAACCCTGAAACCTAAACCATAAACCTCGCCGAGGGGGCCGGGGAGAGGGCAACGGCAACAATTAATGATGAGGTAGATTGATGCCCAGGGTGTTCAGCAGCAGCTGCAGCAGTGGACTTAAACACACTCATTGCGCACTTTCTCTGGCCCCCGGGGGGGGGGGGGGGGCAGTAGATAGGAATAGTGCTAGCTGCCATACGGATAGATGCGCTGGAGCAAATAATGGCGGGTGCTGTGCTCCTGTTTAGAACTGGCACGGGGCAACCGACAGCAGCAGCAACAGCAACAGTGAGCGGTGCATTTGACTTTGGGAAAGATCTCACCGCAGACATTGGAGCATATGAGCAGTGCAGCTGACGGTGATTACAATGCAAAAGATAAGTAGCAGCAGCTGAAAGAGCAGCACATTAGCCGTGAGGTGGAAGGGTCAAGTGCTGGATTGGCGTCAGAAGTTGTCATGCATCTATTTCCTGCACCCTTAGTGCAGAAAGGGCTCCATTTGCGGGCGCCTGTTCCGCGTGTCTGAATGGAGCTGAGCTTACCAGCGCGGGTTCCTCATGGGGCTTAGAAGACTTGTCGGTCTGCATGTAAGCTGCTGCTGGGTAGTTGGCGTGGGCGCCTGCTGGTACTGGACAACAAACCACACAGCCCTGAAGGGGATCCGATGTCTGTTTAGGTCTCTAATTGACAAAAAAAGAACTGGTCCTTATCCACGGAGGTTAGCGAGACCAGCCGAGCTATTGCACTCGGTGTTGACGTGCATGTAACAACTATGCCCACAGTTGTTGGGCAGAAATTCTAACGGGAAGGTATGTGCTGCTAGTAATTCAGAGTTTGTGTGGAAGAGCGGGCCGGTCGGGAGGCAGTACTCTCCGATGTGACGCGTCACCGATGGCGTCATATCGCCGCTTTCAAACCTCCAGCTTAAAAGTGAAAGAGTCAAATTTCAAGGATGGATTGATCGGTAAGACTGAGGTCTGGAATCCGGCTGCTTCTTAAGCTTAGAACCTGCTCCTAGGGCAACTCAATATGGACCAAAGACGCCGCCTGGGCTGCAAAAGGACACTCAAGTAAGCAGCATGACGACAGGCCGCCTTGACAGTCCGCACCCAGACCCAAAGTGCAAGGGGGCTGAATACAAGAAAGTAGGTTAAATAAATCAAAGAAATGGATTCATCTGCCGGTGCTTGCAAGTTTGGTGACAGTAGGCCCTGGGTCAATGGTTAGTCAATGGACACTAAGATAGGTCAGTCACATGCTCACTGAGCGATGCATCTTTGCTAGTGGCTGGCACTCTGATGTTAATTGTCCAGCCCAGGTCACCTAACATCTTGAAGTGAGTTCCTGAAAGTCGGTCATATAGTTACCAGATTACCGAATAGCCCCTTCTCAGTCTGGTGCTGGTGGGGGCAGCGTCGCCCACAAGGAGCCAACTCTAGTTCCAACGGCATACTCAAAGTTCCTGTCCAACAGTCTCACAGTGGTTGCCACCAGACCTCCCACTATCCCGTGCTAGCCAATGTATGTATGCCAGGCCAGCCCAATTCGACTTGCGGGCCCCGCTGACCAGAGAGTGCCCCAGTCAACAGCAAAATTCAAAAGCAGGCCAAGCAGTTTATTGCCTTCAGGGCATCATCATATGACAAGGATCCGAAGCAAATGATTGATAGATTCAGCCATGGCATGCAGCTTCAGATCGTCCTGTCATAGTGTAAACGAGACTCACATGTAAGATTTGCATAAGATTCGCATCAGTCACTAAGCAAAAGTTGGAACTAATCAGGCCGTGGCAAGAGCTCTCAAATGTCGACTATCCAATGTAGGCTAGTTCCTTGTCACTGAGGCCGGTTGAATCTGAGTCAAACACTTTATGATATTTACATGTGTACTTCCTTTCAACCTCAGCAGCAGCCACATGGTTGCTGGTGCTGCAACAGTAGCACTTCAGCCCGGTGCAACAAACTGAGCCGCCCCACATCTCACCCACAAGTGGAGAGTGTCTACAACAAGCTCTCTCAAAATCTCAAAAATGCGCACTACTGCCTGCCCTAGGTCGCTGATAGCAATAGGTGCGCCAAAAACAGTGCAAGAACTGATGCAGAATGGTCACCACACGATGTTGATTGTATGTAGGCAGTACAGCATTCCAAGCAGTACAAAGACAATCAAGATTATCATCACAGGCACCAGCACACTGAGGTTCAAAGCCAGACCAGTTGAATGGCAGCTAAGACCAAACAATCATAAGCGGGTGCAGCGGCATTACTGGTTGATATGTCTGTTTGTTTTATGTTGTTGACCAACTTTTGTGTTCACCCATCAGTACCAGATATATATACCGACAACAAACTGTACGTGCCCATCACACAGGATCACAGCCCTAAGCATGCATGTACAAGATCACAGCACAGCGCAGTTATGCAGCTGTCAACGTCCATAACAACACATGGCTAAGAGCGTCCAACAGATTAGCATCATAAGATTACCAGACTACCAAATAGATAGCCCAGTGCGGCAATAACCCATGGGAGCCAATGAAGGCTGATAGGGCCAAAAACACCAGCACATAACCACAGATCCATAAGAGTACGGTAAGAGTACGGCAGGTCCAATCATCAGCATTCCTTCCCGTGACGCTGAGACCTGGACGCTGAGACAGTGACGCTGAGACCGCCCGTGACGCTGAGACCGCCCATGGCAAACAGTTTAGCAGGTCTTCTTGGACTGGTTGGCAATGCATGCCTTGCTGGCAGCCTTCAGGGGGCCATAGAACTTTGCATTTGCGGCAGTCTTCTCACAATCGGAGTATTTATTCCAGGCGGCCTGCATAAGAGCAAAGAGGAACAGCAAGCAAGGGTTACAGCAAGCAAAGGTTACACGTGGCATACTTCCAACTGCCGCAGAGATGCAGACACCATCTGTGTGGCTTTATGAAAGAGATACATAGCCTTGACCCCTAGGCCTAAAGATTGAGACAAAGTTCCCAAAACATGAGAAAGGAAGTTATGGCCCAGTCTCAACTCTACGTAGTGACAGTTGTTTCAGCATGCAATTAGGTCCTGTGGCGCTCTTTACATCCTTTGCAATCTCAATGTAAACAGCTTTTGTTAACATCGCAAGCTTATTTCTGATGTTTCATTTAGTTTTGGGCAAAGATGCAAGCTTTGGTTAACCCGCTGCTGTACTAAGAAAGTTCTATTGAGGCGAGGTGGCTAAAAGTTGGTTACTAGTCAGTTCTATGGTTCCCTATTGCTGGACATTCCATCCATGTATTCCTGACACTAGACCTTACAATGTACCTTAGCTTTGGTTAGCCCGCTGCTATGAGTCAGAAAGGAGTCCAAGCATCCTAAGGTGCACCTCATCACCATCGTATGGCCCATCAGGCAATGCAAGGACAAATCCGCCTTTCCAAGACCAAGGGTCAGTTCATTCTGGGCGCAACTCATAGCTGGACAGGATCGCCTACACAGCACTACTGCCAGCTACAGAACATTAGGTTTCACACATGGTACAGGACGTACAGGCACATTGTACGATGAAATGCACTACTGCGGCGGAGTTGGCCCTCAGTATTGGGCCTCGTACTCACCTCGTTAGCCACCTTCTGGGAATACACGCAGCAATCACCCTTCTTAGCCTGACCTGTAGGGCACATCAATACAGGAGCATTGTTCTATCAGCACACGGCACAACATGATTAGCGGTATGGTATTAAACAAGGCCAACTGGCACGCACCGGCAGCGTGCTTGGTCACCGTCGTGGGAGAAGATGTATGTTTACCACATAAGAATGAGCTGCATGAGCCGTGTAGCAATTCATTGTGTGACCAAATCTTGCCTCAGTGAGTGGACCGGCCCTGATGAATCCCTGATCGGATCAGTATGCTGTATGTTCTCCAACAATAGCATGCTTATGTGTTCTTACGGCTGATCTGATGAATCAGAAGGAATGTTAAGGCAGCGATAAGGTCGAGGCAAACACACTCCCTATGCCATGGAGTACGGCTGTGGTGTTCTAGATCGCGGCGGGACACTAGCTCGCTGACAGTCCATTGACACGAATCGGAGGTAGCAGCCAGGCGGGCGGGGGTGCAGTGCTTACCGGTGATGGTCACTGCAGCGCCGCAGATCTTGAACATAGCCATCTTTGCGGTATTCACCTGGCCGCAAGGCAGTGCATAGGAGGAGTCCCTGCAAAAAGCGGCTGCAAGGACGCACAAACACGAAGGCAGATGTCAGTGTGTTTTCGAGAGCAGCTCAACGGACTCATATATACTTGAAACAACTGCCATGCAACTGGGCACAATTGTACATTTCTCTTGCACATGTTCATCGCAAGAATGCTGGATTTCTCCGCTGGTCCAGCACTGCTGCGTGCGGTACTACGGCTGATCTATCAGGAGTGACTTGAGGATCGCTTGCCGCAGAACTGGGGAAATAAAGACATGGATCTGACACTCACCATCTGCGGATGTGGCGCAGGCCAGCATGGCCACGAAGGCAATGGCAAAGAAGGTCTTCATGGTTGTCGTGTAAGGTCTTAAAGCCTGACGATGAGTGTGACTCAGCTGGCCGAGGCGAGAGAGCTGAGAAGTAGATTTCAAAGCAGAGTGGTGGTGGTAACGTTGGAGAGCCTACGCTTATGTATGCTTTCTACACACGCTAGGAGCTCGATACTCAGATTCTCTCAGATGTAGCACTTCTGCGGCTGGTGACCAGGTATGAATATTCTTCTAGTGACAAGCATCAAGCAGTATCTTAGTCAGCTTTGAGTCGATCTGTAGTGCAAAAAGATTCCATGATGCTTCGAACAAGAGGCATCTAGTGTTTGCCGTTAGTGATTGGCTTGGCAGTAGAGCAGTAAAGGCGTCGTAACTGGAGGTGGCATGCAGTCGTGCACAACGGTGGTATGTGTCAGCCTACGCGATAGTGAATGAGTAGGGCCGATCCTTGGCCTCTTGCGGGACGCACGCGTGATGGATTGAGGCTACTGATCCCTGCAGTTGTACTCAGATGCATAACATACGTGCGTGTGCTTCGTAGCAGCACCTTGCAAGCAACCGACTCATGGATCAATTCGGGCCCGGCATCCAGCAACCTGGGGCGTGTCGCAGCCACCGCCGAGGCCTGCACAGAGAATTTTTTACTGCTGCCTCCTCCTTACATCAGGCATGACAACCAGACAACCAAGGGCCAAGTGACCTCGTGCGCTACAAAAGCAGACTGCATACATGAGTTTCTCTGCCCATACTGGATAAGCCATTTGTTGCTCTGAAGTTCCACCGACCACAGTGCTCTTCAGTCCGTCTCCTCAACAGAAACAGTTTCACTCACTTGCAGCGTAACTATCTGCAGTAGGAAGAGTCAAATAAATGGAGGTAAGCAGGGGCACGGCTAAGGCACGGCATCTGGTGTACTGCCAGCAATCGCATTTAAGGATGGGCGTGCACGCCAAGGAAACCCACCGACAGCAGTATTAGTCGATAGCTGCTATGTGGAGTACGCCAACAAGTGAGCAGAGCGATGTATCTAGGTTTCAGTTGTCTTGGGAGTCTAGTGAGGTTGAGGGTCGATTTTGGGCTTGAATAGTAAGGCTTGAAGCAGCAGCGCAGCTCTCCAATTGTTTTCATGTGAGAAACTGACCCATCACTATGCTGAGCTTGCTGTCAATAGAGAAAAATGAGGGATCTACGCGAGGAGTCCACGTATTGGTCTCCAACTGGGCTTGTGGGAAGGGTTCCTTGGTGTAGAGAGTACCCGGAGCCCTTACCTTTCTTGTTGTCAATACATGGCATGTCAGTACTGCTGTGTGCTGCCTGTTAGTGCTGATAGCAAACAAGCAAAGCTTAAGATAGGCTACAGAGGATTACCCGGCGATGGCCAGATCAAAGTGCGTGGGGTGCCCATGGCCAGGGGGCAGCACCATTCACACTAGGAGCCAAAAGAAGTACTGGAAGCACCTACTCAAGCACCTCCTATTGGGGCATAACCTTTGTGCTGAGGTAAGATCCACAAGGGTACCATAGCTGCCTTTTTGAAGGCTCTGACTGCATGCCGGCTATTACCGGCTCAGTCTGCCAGCTACCTTGGTTCCTGGCAGGCAAACACTGCTGCTCTGACACTGCCCTTACCACATTCACCTTCCTGATGGTTATTACCACCCACAAGGCTGAATCGGTTTACATGCCATGAGATAGATCACTGCACAGCTTCCGGACCGTGCAGCATGCACGTACCACATGACTCCAACAGCGGGTTTGTTTGTATGTCATGAAAGAGAGGCTAAGACTGAGAGCATACGTGTGGTCTAAGATCTTTCAGAAACATAATGTTGCTGTTCCACTTCTTGTGTCTGCTAAATTTCCAGACCCCATTGGGGGGATAATACTGCCATTAAACTGGAATTCATTCATGATGCTCACAGCACAGCAGCCAAGCACAGCACAGCACAGCAGCCAAGCACCCCTGGTAACATGATTCCAATGCATTATTGCTACAATGCATGATATGCCATAGAAGAAGTACCATAGGCCTCATGTCCACATAAACATTGTGTGGACCGATACATCGGATGTCTTTTGGGTATGCAGACGGAGATATCGACGCCACATGCGGGAACTTGGTAGCGCTACTATAGGGACTGAATGTGCATGGTGTACAAATCACGTCTGCTGGCCGGAATGTAGCAGCTGTTGTTGTAAGATGCCAATCAAAACAGAGACAAAGCTGTACAGGCTCTAAGACTAACACAGTGCACACTTACAGATGCAGAGAATGATGGCCCTTTGCCAACATGTGCGTTCTTATCAGGAAAGGGAACATGCGTGGGATACCTTCATAATTCCAATCAGCAGCAGCACTAATTAGATGCAAATGCCCGTGCTTCGCGCTTATCCTTGCAGATGCCCCATGGCAAGTTTTAAGATGTTTGGTGCTTCAAAATGTACAACAAGTTGGCATTGACCCTTAATGGTCCTGTATGAGCATTGCTTTGTCAACTTTCACCACACACACACCACCAGCAAACAAACTCAGTTGGAATCTTGTCATGGTTGCTGCACGGATCCAGAGCAATGCTGTCATTCATCTCATTCGTTGTTGCATTGTTACATCTACGGTCGCTCCACCATGAGCGGCGGGCGTACAGATAAGGAAGTAGGCTTACTATAGCAAGGGCACCCGCCTACCTCTCATTCGAATACTACCCCCCCCCCCCAAACTCACTCACCTTTCACTTGCCAGGTCTCTAAGAGGAAGACCCCGGGGAAAGGAAGGGGACGTCAAAGGGGTTTAGGGGGCAGTTGCAGCTTGCCCAGAGTGCATTGGAACTCCGCCGCATCTGCTTCTAGTTTGGCACCCCTGCTGCTTCATTCCGTGACTAACCAGACCTAAGCAACTGGATCAGACCAAAGAATAGTGTTCCTATCCACTTCTAGGCTCTGTCAATGTGCTGCTGCCCTGTCTAGGGGTGGAATAAAGTCCAGGACTAGGAGACTGGCACGTTTTCGGCGCACACGAAGGTTGACTTATGGGAGCGATTTGCGTTCAGTGGGTAGGGAACTAACGTGGTGCTGCTCTCAGCAGTAGAGGGACTCTCACTGAGGTGACCTGCACTCACAATCTGAATATGTGCCAGCAGCGGATAGCAGCAGATCCTGCTCACGGCACAGGAACCAATCTGCTAGGGGAGGAGTTAAGGCCTTTCAACCTGTAGAGCATGGAATGCAAGCTCGCCGGGCGGTACCGTTGGAACTTAAGCAGTACTGACTAGACCCTAACCCCGAGCCAAGTGAGTCCCACGTATGACGTTCCCTGACAGCGTTACAAGCTAGTTCGTGCTTCTGCGTTCATGTACGTCTCCTGCTCGTTGGATCTTGCGTCGCTATGCAGGGGAGCTGCATTTGCATTTTGCGAGGCTTTAGGATTCGTGCTATTATGGTTACAGTGCATCGTTCTTGCTACCGCTCGTAACCTTGGCACTCTAGAGGAATATGCACCGCTATCCTCTGGTTGCGTTTTCACGTCCATAGGAGGAACACGAGGCCCAGACCGAGGCCTTGTAGCTATCATGCATCTACAAGCCCTCCACCCTGCGACGCAGATCCTCCCGCACTGGGACCGTTTTCGCGGACCCCGGCGCGCAGGAGGTCGTCAACGCTCCCATAGTAGGCCTTTCAGCAGCCACAGATCCGTTTGTCGTCAAAGATGCCAGCGGAGCGTTCAAGTACAGGCCCTAGAGCACCACGCAGCCAGCGATCAAACACCCTCTCCGGCAGTAGGAATCAGCTTAACCGGCGCACTTTCATGGGCTGATGCCTTTTACCGCTTCACGAGACCTCACACAATGGCTGGCACAACGATCAGCGTGATCTCCGTCTCCTGTCTGGCCATGCAAAGCTTCCCATGGACGCAAGCAGCCGTGCTGGCGATTCTACAAGCTCTCATCCCAGCGTTACTCATGAACATCAGCATAGTAGGGCTTAACCAGGTGTTCGACGTCGAAATCGACAAAGTAAACAAGCCGTACTTGCCTATGGCTTCTGGAGAGTTCAGCATGACCACAGGTATGGAGCAGCACATCCCTCGAAAGAATCTTTCGCGAAACCTGCATTTAGGCGTAGCTTTAGGGAATTGCATGTATGAACACAGTCGCGCAGACAAGCTATATCACCAGCTCGAGGCCCTTGTTGCAAAAGTTAAACAGTCAGTACAAACTGTATTCTCATGTTTGTTTCAGCTGTTGCAGCAGAGGCTTGGAAAGCTCACACACATGTCTGCAAAAATGATTCTCAGCACCCTTGTGCCTGCAGCTTAATATTTCCATGAGAATGTGTTGGACTTAAGTGCTGGCCTCGGAGCTTGGGTAGCGCATAACTGCGGTCAGCAAGTGGTCAACAGTTTGCCGAAAGAACAGACTTGGCGCATTCTATCCCATCTCCTTTTGCCCCTCTTCCCTGGTAACACTTCTTTTGTACTCTCCCTCTCCTGTGTGCGTCACCTATTTCTCCACAGGCATTGTTATAGTAGCAGCAACAGCAGCAGCACCTTTCCCAGTGCACAGTTACGGCAACCCTGGCTGTGTTTCTTTACCCCCCCCACCCCCGCCCTGTTTAAACTTGTTTCCCTTTCTTTCTCCCCGTCCTGCGCTCCCTACCTACCCTTTTCCAGGCATTGTTACAGTAGCAGCAACAGCAGCAACCTCCTGGGCATTTCTTCACCTGCTTTTTGCCCCCCTGCTCCCATCTAAGTTCCCCTTGCCTCTCCTCCTTTTGCGCTGCTTATATACCCTACGACAGGCATTGTTATAGTAGCAGCAACAGCAGCAGCATCTCTCCTCCTAGGCATTCTCAGCCCCCCCCCCCTCCTTGTTTTAACATTTCTTTCTCTCTCCCTCTCCTGCGCTCCATACATCCCCTTTCACAGGCATTGGGATAGTAGCAGCAACACCAGCAGCTCTTTTTCTCCTTCAAGTTCGCAGCAACCCCGCCTGCGTTTCTTTACGGCCCCCTGCCCTGTTTAAACTGACTTCCTTGTCTTTCTTCCCTCTTGCGCTCCCTACCTACCCGTTTCCAGGCATTGTTATAGTAGCAGCAACAGCAGCAGCCTCTCTCTTCCTGGGCATCCTCAGTGGTTCCGCCCCCCTCCTCTGGACCCTCACCCTCAGCCTCGTCCTCGGCATCCTTTATTCCATGGACCTCCCCTTCATGCGCTGGAAGAAGTTCCCATGGTTGGCTGCCGGCTGCATCCTGTCTGTCCGGGCAGTGTTTGTGCAGCTAGGGTTTTACTATCACATCCGGCATGCGCTGGGGACGGCGCAGATTGCGCTAAACCCTTCGCTGGTGTTTACGATGGGGTTCATGCTGGTGTTCTCCGTGGTGATTGCACTGTTTAAGGATATTCCGGATGTTAAGGGAGATCAAGAAGCAGGTGAGAGAGAGGGGGGGGGGAGGGAAAAGGGGGGAATATGTGAGAATGGGGGCAAGGAAAAGGGGGAATGTGTAAGACCGAGGGCAAGGAAAGAGGAGAGGCGGGACAGCAGGGCGCGGGGGGGGGGGGAGGGGGGGCAAAGTTGGGGGCGGAGAAGGGGGGCTTCTTTTAAAGTGGGTCTTCTCTGTGGTGATTGCACTGTTCAAGGATATTCCGGATGTTAAAGGAGATCAGGAAGCAGGTGAGAGAGAAGGGACAAGCTGGGTAGATTTTGGGGCGGGGGGGGGGGGGGGGGGCTGGGACAAGGTGGTAAAAAGGGGGGTGGGACAAGGTGGTCAAGGGGGGGGGTGGGCAAGGGTGGTCAAGTTTGGGGGGGGGGGGACAAGCTGGTTAAAGTGTGGTGGGGGGGGGGGGCAAGGTGGTAGAAGTGGGTTTGGAGATCGGGGCTCTGCTTTGGGAAGGGGGAGGGAAGATGAGGCCTGGGTTCGGGGGAATCAAAGGGGAGTGGCAGGGTGTGAGTATTTCAACGGTTGTTTCTCAGCGGTCGAAAGGAGATTGGAAAGCAGGAGATCTGGAGGATGTGTGAGAAAAATGGCCTTATGCTCAGGAAGGCAGGGGGATAGCAGATGGGGGGCCAACTGGGAGGATTTGAGAAGGGCATCTATAGGAAACTTTGCTGGGGGGTCAAGTTTTTGGAGGCCTCGGATGGGTGTGGGAGGTAAGGGAAGGTACATTTATAGGTGCTTGGCTTCAGGCTTGGGGAGGAGGGCTGTGAGGGTGTGGGAGGAGGAAAGTTTATGTACGTTGTTGCGTCTTTTTGAATATATTCGGTGGAAGAAAACGCCAATTAGGAAGCGTGTGGAGGGGGGAAGGGGAGGGCTGAAGGCAAACAGAGGAAGATAGGCAGCAGCAAATAATAGAGGAAAAGGGGAAAGGACAAGGCATGCGGCCGGAGATGGGGAGGAATACAACACGGGCAGGTGTGGAAGGAGAGGGGTCAAGTGGGAGGAGGTGGGAAAGACATGTTGGGAGGCTTTTTAAGGGGCTTATCTTTCCATTGCTAACCAGGCTGGATGTGGGAACCTGAGTAAAAAGGGTGACAGGGTTTTCATCTGGTGTTTAAAAGGGAGGGCTGGTGGTGCAGGGTGGTGAGGAAGAGTTATTGCTGTTTAAGGAGATGGCAACTGTTCAATGGTGACAGGGAGTGGGGGAGGGGAGGGGGCAATTGGTAGGGGGTGGTTTAGGAGGCTTTGGGGTGGTGGAGGTGGATGGGGCGGGGGAAAGGGATAAGTAAGTTTGGTTGAGTCTGTGCCGAAGCAGGGTGTGGGGTGTGTGGCAAAAAATGTTCTCATCATTGTTTCTCAGAGTCTTTACTTCTTGTGACTGTATTGTTGCTGCTTTACAGCTTTGGCCCTCTGCGCCGTAGCCTACGCCTGTGCGTTTTTCATGTCCTCCACTGAATACAATATCGTTTGCTCATTCTGCTGCTGCTACTGGTGCTGTTATATCCACACCACCATCTATAGTACGATATTCCAATGATGCTCCAATAGTTAACTCTGATGATTAATATCTGCCTGTTGCTAATGCTGTTGTACTGCAGGCGTCCGTACCTTCAGTGTACGTCATGGCATCCACAACATCTACTGGGCATGCATTGGCCTTCTCCTTGTGGCGTATGCAAGTGGCATTTGGTTCGGCCTACAATCCCCTGTGCCATGGAGTAAAGCCCTGGTAGCTGGCGGCCATGCTGCTCTTGCTGCCCTGCTGCTGGATCGGTCGCAAAAAGTCAACTTGCAGAAGAAGTCGGAGCTCACGTCACATTACATGTTCATCTGGAAGCTCTTTTATGCGGAGTACTTCTTGATTCCGTTGTTGCGGTGATCCCGAGCTGTAGCAGCAGCAGTGGTTCTAGCAGATCTAGCAGTTGAAGGCCTTTAGGGCAGGTAGTCGGGAGTTAGGAACCAATTGAAGGAGATTTGCTGAGATCTTGTGGCCTGTCAAAATCTGGATACTGCTGCTGTGGTGCGATGGAGCAGCAGCAGTTGTAGCAGCAGCAGCACTTCTAGCAGGTCTCGCAGCATCAACGCTTGTCACGCAGGCAGGGACTGGGGGGGGGGGGTTGGGAGAGGTAGCCGTTGACAAGGGGATTGTGCTGGTTTGATAGCAAGCGGGTATCATTGCGTAGAACAACAGCAAGCATCGGCGGCAGCAGCATCAGATGTACATAAGGAGTATCCGTCAATACTGCTGCTGGAATGGGAGGGACCAACAGCAGCAGTATCCATTTGACCAGATCTTCTGGCAGCCATTGGGAACAAGGGAGGCTATGCTGGGGGGCAGGGGCCATGTAAGCAGTCACATCTTCTGTCGTATCAACAGCCACATACCGGTTTCGGAATGAGAGGAAGCAGCAGCAACAAGAGCAGCAGTATGTGCATGTCTGGCAGCAGGAGGCTGTGAAGGAAGGGGGGGCTCCATGGTAGCAGGAGCACAAGCAGCAGCAGGAGCACATGCAGTAGAAGGTGTTATTCAGAGCACCTACAGCTGCCGAGTTGTTGGGCTGGTGCAGAGGAGGTTGGACTTAGAGTCATGCAGCAGCATTAGGAGGACCTGCGGGAAGGGGTTCTGCCCAAGGGTTCTGAAGACCGCATGTTCATTCCGGTGCAGCGGAGGGAGGCAGTTGCTGCAGCAGCAACTATGTTCATTGCAGCAGCAGCAAAGGCGTGCTTTGGGATGTGTGGGGTTTTGGTACTGGGACGTGAAACCTTACCACCAGCAGCAGCAGCAGCATCAAAAAAGGCCCGGGTGGAGGGGTGTGGGGCGTATGGTGGAGTCCTGCTCATGAAACGAGTGCAGCATCTTGGGTCCTGTAATCAGTGGGTCGGCAAGGGGCAGCAGTGATAGCAGTGGGGGGTATAGCAGGCAGTGGTTGCCAACCAGGCTTGCTGTTGCTGCTGTTGCTACTGCTGCGCAGCAGCAGAACAGCAGTAGCAACAGCAGCAGCCAACATCCTGAGTGGCAACCACTTCATGCTACAACCACCACAGCAGGTGGTTGTAGCAGGCAGTGGTTGCCAATCAGGATGTTGGCTGCTGCTGCTACTGCTGCGCAGCAGCAGAACAGCAGTAGCAACAGCAGCTCACATGAGCAGCAGCAGTGGTGGGGCTTAAGCGGGTGCCTCATCTGCTATATTCACTATATAGCAGTGTAGCTCGTGCTGTTGCCTTCGAGGGGTCACCCTCCTTCTTTGAGGGTATGTTGAGCTAGCATATTGTGTTAGCTAGCACAACCCTAAGAAGGATGGTTGCCTGTCACCAGCAGGAAGGAAGGCAATGTGGGGCTTAAGCCTGTGGGTGCGCTGCCATGTTTGCATAAAGCAGCAGAACAGCAGAGCATGCTGTTGATGCGTGAGGGGTCACCCTCCCTTCTGAAGGGACAGGTGTGGTTGTGTTAGCTGGCACAACCCTTAGAAGGATGGTCACCTCTCAAGAGTCAGCAGGAAGCAAGGCAATGCATGTGATATGTCTCGTGTGGGGGTTCGCTACGTGTGCATGGTTGGGGACGTTGTTGTGAATGACTTAGTGCCTGCAGCGCAGCCTCTCTATGATGCCAGGCCTCGTATCCAGGGGCAAGGTTGCTGGGACTACCCATTTCAGCCCCAGTGGATCTTTCTTCATTGTTAGGGCTGGAGAGGGTACCGTGCTGGTTTAGTGCTGGAATGCCTGGTCCATCTGCAAGATGGCGAGTGTTACATGAGTACATGACTGCAGTGCAGCATGTGGTGCTTGGTCTAGACGCTGATGGCTGCCAGGGCGGATTCAGGCGGGAGTTGCATATCTGCATCGCATTTAGTTGAAGAGTTGATGCATCAATGCACTGGTGGTGAGTTGAAGTAAGCAAATGAGAGGACGCCGGCCGGTTACCCCTGCGTGCGTAGGTTTAAGGAGGAGTTGGTGGTACTAGCACACGTGGTGCATCCCCCCCCCCCCCCCGACTTGGAGCCAGGATGGTTTTGGAGTGGTGCATATTATTGTTGCATCTCATGGTATGCCATAGCAAAAAGTGACATAGGCCCAGCACCTCAAGCTGTCACAAAGAACGGGGAGTGGTGCATATAGTGCATGGGGAGCTCTCTGTATTGGGCCAGCTTTGTTCACACTGAGGAAGTAGTTGTGGGGCTGTGCCTAAACTATAACCGTCCTGGTCAAGTGTATCATGGTATGCATGGTTAGCTCCCCCTTGTTGTGGCTCTTTGCCATATTAAAGGAGCAAGTGGTGCGCTCCATGGCTTTGTGGAGCTGTACCCAACCTCCAGGTGCAGGTGGGGGGCTGTGCATTTTTTTGGGGTGACAGCATTACCATATGCATGTCGATGTCTGCAGAGAAAGGGCTAGGACACATGAGGTGATTGCCTTATCCTTGTCTCTTGGGGTCAAACCGAGAGGCCTTTTTTTGAGGATATTCCAGGTGATAATGATTGCTCGCATGTGTGGGCATCATGCAGTAGTGTATGTGATTACTCGCCCAAGCTGGCATTATCAAGGTGTCCTGATCACTCACCCATGTGAGAGTCAGGCATCATGGGTGGTGTAACGTTGCATGCAGTAGCAGCACTCAGCATGTAACACGGTCTAAGGCTTGCCTGTTAGGGTTTGGGGTTTAGGCTTTATTCTGCTGCCCTCTGACTGTGACACCCTGCAATGGTACAAGTGTTATGCCTTGGGAATTTGATCACCAATGCATCGTTCTAGTCCTCCAGTGCATGTGGAAGTTGGTGTGGGGTATTAACCACCTTGCGGCAGCGCCCAGACCTTCATGTTGTGCTGCACTGCACGGAAAAAGTTACCTCTGATAAAGGAGTGTTATGCTACAGGCATTGATTGTGTGGCATTTATGGCGGGTCAGCATCTGCCACCAATGGGGATAAGCGAGCATCTTGCTTTCCTCTAGTGTATGCTTCTGTGAAGGAGGCCACAATCCATATGGGCTGGGGGGAGACGCTGGGCTCAAACTCAGGACAGCAGGACGTTCCTAAGGGTCTTTTGGGCCCTGGTCACTAGTGACAAACCCTAAAAGTGAGGGGTGGGGTCCGCCAAACCCTGTGTTCTCCCTAAGGATTTTGGGGTGCCCCTTAGTGTTCATGCTACTGCAGTGTGAGAGGTGAGCCAAGGGCAATCCAATTTAGTTGGATGTTTGGCAAGGAGGAAATCAATGCACAGAGGTAGAGTACTTTCAGCATGTGGGTATGGGGTGCAGCAAGTGGACTCGGAGATGTTTCTGGCACTGGGTGGTGACTTTGGGTGAACTTCTTTCTTCTCACACTGCTCTTGCCTTTGCTTCCAGGCATCTGTGGGTAAGTGCACCATATGCATGCGCAGGTCCCACTAGTTGGTGCATGAAGCATGGCCGACTTGTTTCCCACCATATCCAAGATACATCTGGGGTCCGATGGCAATTGCATGGATTCTACTAATTTTGGGCGTGGAGATGGACATATTCTAGGGCTCATTGCTGGGCTGCTGAGAGTCGTTGGGGATACTGCATAAAATGCTGCTGCTGCTTGTATGTCTAGATGCTGCTGCTGAAGGCTGGGCCTAGCGGGTGCAGGTCAAATAATGTGCGCAGAGTGTGTGGAGAGGATCCTTCCGAAGGGTCACTCTGGCTTTGATACTAAGAGGCTCAGGCTGGTATGTTGCATGCCGTCGGCAAGGATATGATGGTAGTGGTGGTTGCCATCTGTGATGTATGGGGATAGTCTGTGCCCTCCTAGTGACTGGGGGGTCACTGTCGTCCCTATCCAAATAGAGTGTGGTTGGGCCATGGATGACGTGTGTGTGTGAATCTTACATTGGCAAACCCATCGGCACGCGTGCGGTGCCACAGTTCACCACAGGGGTGGCAAAGCCACTAACACAGATAGAACCAGGAAAAAACTGAACACCATCCACCAGTTGAACTCCATGATCATGCATGTCCAATCAGATACAATGATGTAGAATACCGTAAGGATCACGCCGCTGGTGATGAGGGCCTTTATTCCGCGGACCGCGGGGTGACAATAGTGATCGGCGGTGGTGGATTTCGTGCTATTCCTGCTTTGTTTGAGGCCAGAGCATCTTACATAAGTATATGGACTTGATGTGAAGCCATGCTTGGGGTTTGATCCAGCCTTTCGGACCACACCTGGAACTCACCAGCTGCCGCATGCTTTTGCCCGATTTCACAAAAGTGCGCTTTTGATATCCAGGACCTCTCGAATCATCATTTCGATGATTACTTACTATAGCACGACGTGTCGCTGGGCTAAAGATGCCCTTCTCATTCCTCGGGCTACCAGATGCTCAGATGTCGCCTAGTTTGACTCTATCGAACAGTCGCTACTCGCGTATGCATTTTGATGAAGAGATGGTGGAGAACAAGGCATGGTTATTTTTTGACAGGCCATGGGCACAGTGCGGGGCACTGAATCCTGCAACAGCACCTTCTAAGCAAGTCTTTTTATCCACATATAAGAACTGGGTGGGGGTGCATGAGGGAGGAGCAAAGCACCTGTCTCATTTTATACCAATACATCTCAGGAGGCAGCTTGTGGGGTTGAAGTGTGGAAGTCATCCTCTAAATGTGCACAGGATGAGGTTTCATGGTGTTCCCAGAGAGGCAAGGACATGTCAAGTGTGTGGGCAAAAGGGCATGGTAGAGGATCTGAAGCACTTTATGCTGGATTGTGAGCATTATGCCCCCTTAAGGGCAAAACATACAAACATCTTCTCATCAGCACATTTAGCAGGCAAGGACGATAGTGAGGTGCTACGGATGGTTTTAAATCATGAGCATCAGCTAGATTTAGCTTGCTGTGTGCAGGAGATGTTTACTCACTGGGAAGCAGTGCTGGAGGTCAAGGAAGTAGTGCAGGGACATCAGGAGGGACAGATAGGGGTACGTGCTGTAAATGAAGGTAATAGATCGCAATACTATAATTTAAGAAATGTTCATTTCAAGCTTCCTGAGGGATTTTTTGAGGTCTATGACTAGTTTTTCATTAGTATGTGTGGGTGGGGGCAGGGGGGGGAGGGGGAGTGGTTTATCTGGGGGTGTGTTTGCGTGGATGGGGTGGAGGACATGTATGAAAGGAGTTTTGTGTTTTTGTTGGATAAGCGGCAATTGGGATAGGTAGGGGTTTTAAGGGTCGTGGAAAGGTTTTTTTTTATGTAGGGGGGTTTCCGGGCGTTTTTTGGAGGGTATGGGTATTATTTTTTGTTTGTTTGTTTTGGTGGGTTGGGCCAGCAACAACTATGAAACAGGTTTGTTTTCATGGGCGGGTTGCTGGTATGGATGGCAGGAAGGGGACAGGCATGGCCTATGTGGTAGGCTGCCTAGTGTATGGTCTCGTTACCTGGCAGCGTGGGAGTCCACCTGGTTTCCGGGTCGGACTGAACAGCATGCTGACTATCTGGTAATCACTTCACTTCACTCGAGACCGCTTTGTGTCGCACCTTCACGCGAAGTCTTTCCAAGTATTAAAGAGCATAATGCTGCACGGAAACTACCTAAAACAGCCTGTGTGCTTAGTGACATCCCGGGTGACAATTTAGGCCCTCGGTGGCCACGGCGTGATCCTTACGGGCCCTGGTAGAGTGCACACACAATTTAATTTTTTAAATTTTTTTTGGTTTTTTATTTTTTGGGTTTACCCCCAGCAAACAAACAGCAACGCAACAGCATATATACCAGAACTTTGCATACATGTTATGCCAAAAACATTCTCACCCAGATGTGGAGAATCACTGAGCAGCAGCAGTTCCAGAACTAACACAGACTATGAACCAATGCCCAGTAACCGGTCCCCAGAAACATGTAAGTCATAGGTAATTAATCTATATCATGTCCCATAATCCTCCATAGGTTGTAATCAAAAGGAAGATAACCTTCGGGCATGATTTCACCTTCTCTACCATCATCAAGCAGCTGTAAACAATTTTCCCGCCTTCCCTTCAGAGCTGAAATGCGCCTCACAACTTGCACATGATCACTATGATTGAGAATAAACTTAACATGACTATCCTTGGATTGCCCTGGTAAGGAGGTGGGCTTGAAGAAGAGGGGGAAATTGTCCCGGACAGGGTGAAGCACCCTACAATCCAACATGAAGTGGACAAGATCTTCAACTGGAATTGACCCTGTGGTATCATCCCGATAACCAAGCGTTTGACACAACCGACACACCCTGTCCTCCCTTACTATTCCATTGTATCTTCCTGTGTGGATGGCCAAGCAGTGCCATCCTAGCCGTATCTTTGCAATGCATTGTACCATGCGAAAAGACAGGGTTTTTGACTTCAAGTATGTAGGGGCATCGTCATGGAGCCCTCTTGCCCATGCAGCATAAGAGTTATGAATAATGCGATTCCTGGGACAGGCTGGGTCCTGAGGGTGCTCACAAACAAGATCAACATCCTCCCAACATTTGTCAAACATCTGCTTCAAACTCTCACGCACAACTTTTTCTTGGATGTCCAAAGCCATAATGCTGCCCACTGTGACATTGCCAGTCCCACCAGGAGACCAGTCGCTGGCTTGCACAACACCTATGATCGTGAGACTCTGAAGCAGGTAGTATGACCAACATTTCTTACACCCTGTCAACATGAGCTCAATATCTGCTCTCAATGTTTTGCATACCAGTTTTTGGGATCCCATCTTAATAGCACGAATCCAAAACCTCGTAGCCAGAGCTACCCAATGCCACATGACAGGATAACGGCCAAACTCTCTCATGAGCATGACCTTATCTGCTCCATTACCCACCCCTGCCATGATACGTGTGGGATTCTTTGCTTTTGAGGCGGTTTGCTATCAGATTGGGCAGAAAGCATATCGTGATGCTACGTATCGTTCCCTGGTGAGGACATAACACCAAGGTACCAAGACAGCTTGAGGTGCGGGGCCTATGGCACTTATTGCTATGGCATATCATGAAATGTAATAATAAAACCAAGATGGAGGCTCACCTCGATGTTGTGGTACGCAACTGCGTAGCTGCTAGACGAATGCATACCGGTTGATCACATCATGCTGAGCCGCCACATACATTATGGTGCCAGTTAGAGAGCTTATCGGCTTATGTCTTCTACAATAAGACAACCACCTGACGACATGGGGGACAAGCCAGTTAACGAATTCACATTCGTTGATGTCAAGGAACGCCAGCCATCGAAGCTTCTGTATGCTCTATGTAGCTCTTGTGCATGGGCACCTTACTTCTCGTGCCGTCACTATCATCTGAGCTCGCGATCAAAACCATGCCCAGTAGAGAGAGCAGAAGACATCAACTGAGCCAGGTCCAGGCAGTACTACAGCCAGGGCTACTGCCAGTTTCAACTGAAGCCCTTCACGCCAGGCCAACCCAGGGCACTAGCACCTATACATGACAGCGCTACGCAGCTACACGCCTGTACCTAGACAACTTATGGCATCTATGGATGTTGCAGCCGCGTGACACACTGGCTTACACTCGCCTGTTACCTCCATCCTGGACGGACCTTTGTTCCGTATTTGCATGCTTTCTTGAAGACTGACAAACACGAACTGGTGCTCTAGGTTGCGCTGCTTTGGATCAGGTAGCTATCCCCCTGTAACAAGATCTAAGAGCTTTGATGATAACAACAGCAGTAGGGCCATGATACCTCTGTCTAAGTTGGTCAGGCAGGTCAGCTGGTCAGGCAGCCAACCAGACAGCAGCCGAGGAATCGTGCTAACTCACAGCATGTGGAATAGACTCTAATCAACAGCAGTGCTTTTGCAGTGCCCATCACCACGGTACCTTCGCGGGTACCTACCATCATAGGACTCACGGCATGCTGGGGGAGTTCGCCTGACAAGAGCCCTTAGCTGGCATGCGTTCGTGAGACCTAATACTCCTTCAGTACAGTGTGGCAACCAGCGACATTACAGCACCTCGCAGGTTTCGTGAACACGTTGTTCAAACCAACTGTCAGACTCGAGACGTGGCTCGAAGGTTCTAAAGGCTGCAATCCTGGCACCGACTGGCTAGAAGGCTTTCACCCTTGGGAGCTGGTCTACTGACTAGGTAAGGCCCTCATTTCTATTGAGTTGGAGCACAACTCTTGGCGAGCAGGAGTTGTACTTTCTGCCCAGTACTGCTATGGTTACAGTACTAGCATGCTCCATCATATCACCCTTAGCTAGCCTGCGTGCATGAGGCCTAATACTAAGATTACTGCCTGTCACCAGCATTCCACTTAGAGGACCCCTAAGTTGCTGTGCAGCTCATCCTGGGCCCTCCAAGAACTATGCTGGACACCTTGATTGTCTGCACAAAACACGCCAGCATGAAAGGACTGAACTGACCAGGATACTGCTTGTGATTAAGCAGCCTCATGGGGTCGCAACTTGCATCATTTCACACTTGTATCAACAAGACCAACATGCCACCATTGCAAGCCCCGTTAATCCTGATTCCCGCAAAATGTTGTGTTTTCATGTACCTGCTGCAGCTGTTCAACATGTGTGGTGAAGATCTTCACACGGCAGCATATACAGGGGATCTTCAGCAAGCGACAGATGCGCTTGACAACGGAGTCAGCCCTGCAGCGGCATATGCAGACGGCGAGCAGCCAACCGCCCTTCATCTCGCAGCTGGGCAAGGTCACCTGCATGTAGCAAGGTCACCTGCAGGTAGCAAAGTCACCTGCAGGTAGCAAGGTCACCTGCAGGTAGCACAGCTGCTCATAGCAAAGGGAGCACCTGTGGATGCCTGCAGCGCAAGAGCCCAGACCCCCCTCCACTATGCAGCTATCAATTGCCAAGCTGAGGTTGCACAGCTGCTGCTTTCCTCAGGTGCAAGAGCGGATGCAGCCGGTCGTGCAAGCAGCTCTGAACATGCACAGCATGATGCACAGCTTGAAGCAGGGGCTGTTGTCGATGCTGCTCCTACGGATGGCCGTACTGCCCTTCACCATGCAGCAGCATATGTGCGGGAGGAAGTGGTGGAGTTGCTGCTGGCTGCGGGTGCTGGTGCAAATGTTGCTGATAGTGGCGGCTGCACCCCCCCTTCACTATGCAGTGCAGGCTGGGAGCATGCATGTAGTGCAGCAGCTAACAGCGGGAGGTGCCAATGTGAATGCTGTGACTGTCAGCGAGAAGCAGACGGCACTTCACATAGCAAGCTGCTACGGGCACGCAGCAATAGTGCAGCACCTCCTTAGCATGGGCGCAGACATTCAAGGCAGCGATAAGGCCAGCAACACAGCTCTTCATGCCGCAACTTTCAACAAGAGGCACACAGTGATGGAGCAGCTTATAGAAGGTGGAATTGACTTGAATGCAAAGGGCAAGGATGGGTATACCGCACTCCACTTGGCAGCAGAGGAAGGGGATCTAGCAGCCGCGCAGCTCTTGCTAGCTGGTAGAGCTAACATCCATGCAGTTCAGGGGGAGGGGCTTACAGCTGTGCAACTGGCAGCTTTGGTTGGGAGTGTGGAGGTGGCGCAGCTGCTGCTAGCCTGTGGTGTTGCAGTCAATGCAGCATGTACCAAGGGACACACTATCCTGCATTATGCAAGTAGCGAGGGGCATCTGCCAGTGGTGCAGCTGCTACTGAGCCATGGAGCTAACCCGGTAGCAGTCAGTGCAGACGGGACCACACCACTTTCCACAGCAGTACGCAACGGGCAACCAGAGGTGGTTGAGTTGTTGCTGAGGCGGGGGGCGTACAGTGATGAGGAAATGAGGAAGGCGGTGCAGGAGGCAAGCAGGCTGAACCACACAGCTGTATGTGTCGCAGTGCTGCGGCATGTAGCTGCAGGCAGGCCCCAAGACGTGTTAGACAGGTGCATTTCATCTATGAGCAGTTCGGCCAGGTTGTGAAGGCCTTGCTCCTTGCTAATGTAGATGCTTCTGCTGGCTATGATCAGCAGGTGGTTGCTTTGGATAGGGAGAGGGAGCAGGTGGAGGCTGAAAAGAGGGGTGCACGTGAGCTGTTTGTGCAGGCAGTTATGCACCTAAAGCGGGCATGCTGAGGGGCTAGTACGGCCGAGGCTGTGGGGCATGTTTACCAGGAATTGATGGCGTTTGATCATTTATAGCAGCAGCAAGCTGATAGCTGGCATGGTGGTTGATTTGTTAATTGATATGAGGTTTACTAGAGGCGGCGTGAAGCCAACCTGTAAGGGCTGGATCAATGTGATGACAAGGTCTGAGGCAGTGAAGCGTTATCGCATGAGGATATGATCAATGCTGCTCGGGTGCATGCGGGCGGCGCACGGAAGTTGGGGTGTGTGAGTCGTGGGTTGTCTGTCAAGTCCCCATCTCTCTGTGCCGGCGGTGAGTTGCAGGTGGTGCCTCGTGGGAGTTTAGGCGGCTTTTTATTGCTTGAAACTAGCAATAGTGCTGCTGCTGCTTGTGAGACAATGCTGCTGCCGGTTGTGGTGGTGTCACATAGTGTCATAGATAGGACAAGCACACCTTCTGCACTATTGGAAAGATACAGCTGACGGCATTCTTCTTAGTTGTCAGCAAAGCAAGCACTAAGCCCTTTTTTTGTTACCACCCATCCAACCCACATGGGCTGAATGACTGCTGCAGAGCTGTGCCATGGCCTAGACTGATTACACTTTATTACCCGAATCTGGAGGGACACTCAGGGGGCACCGCCACCGCAAGGCGCCAACTTCGACTTCAGTGGCAAACTTAGAGTTTCTGTCCAAGGGTCTCACACTGGCTGCCTCTCAGCCCTCCCTTGATCCCTTGTTATAAACTTAGCTTGCACATCCACTGTGCCAAAGCCAACTGAGGCCTTCAGACCAGTCTAAGGGCTTTGGGGGCAGATAAATGACATGGCACCAGCGAGCTAGCTTTACCAGAGCGAGGGTCCCTTTGTCCCTTTACATGGTGTGAACGGCCATAGCTGCCGCAATCAAGGCCATATAAGAAAAAGAAAGTTGCCCCAAATAATCTGAAATTGAACTCCGAGCCCCCCCCCAAATTTCTGGGGTGACAGGGGTATAGAGGAACCCTTCTTGGGCCAAGTTTTGACCAAAAAGAGAGGATCGGGTCCGAAATATCTTCCCTGCCCCCCCCCCCCCATCCGTTGATCTGGGTAACATATTCCAGAAATGACCACATTCTGTTCCAATTCTATTCCTCTCAATTGAAACCACACATCTTGCAGAGAGCGGATGAATATTATTAGTCTGCTGGCTTACCGAGTCTGGCCTGGCAAGCATACCGGTATCGCTGACAAACATCTCACATATACTTACAAGCAGCCATATCCACAGTCAACCCCGATCAGACAGCGGAAGCACGAACTCCGCCAGCGGAGTGAGTGTTCAGCCACACACACCCTTTCAAAAGCCCTTGACACAGCATAACTATGGTCCTTTCGACCTTGTAGCTTAGTGCAAGGCTAGAATCCCGCTACCCATGTACGTCCTAACATCTTCAAATTTCATCCTCTAGCTGCCCACGTGGGCAACAGGAGACCACGATCCCCCTTTGGTCGCATGATCAACATGATTTCATTATTACAATTGTGCGAAGAGGATGCCCTTTGCATCCTCACCCAGCCTCACAAACGTCACACTCCTAGTACCTTGCAGTCGTCATTGCTTACTCCAAGCTTCTGCAGCAATTCTCTAAGGCCACCGCCAGATCCATCCTTGCCTTGCAGGGCAGCTGCAGGGCACCAAACAAAACATGTATGATTCAGCGCCACTCATAACACAACGGAAATCTTCGGCTCTGCCGGCACAATTCAGGGCTTTTAATATTACGTTTCATGATATGCCATAGCAAAAAGTGCCGTAGGGGCCCCCCATATTGTTGAGGGCTTCATGGCAAACCCGAGCACAGATATCAGGCACTGCATGCACTCGATGTTTGAGAAGATTAACGCCCCACACATGGCAAACGCTGGCGTCCTGTACTACAGAGTGTTTTCAACCTTATGCTCAAATCAGTAAAGCCACAGCAGAAATGACATCCAAATTGTTACCCACGGCTCTGAGATACCCAACCCTAAACCCTAAACCCTACACCTAAACCCAAAACCCAAAACCCTAAACTAGCGCACAAGAGCACCTACTTGCTATCTTGTATGGTTTGGGGCAGGCAGGCCGTTCCGCGCAGCGAGCCATGTAGCTCAGCATGTTTGGCCATCTGCTGAAGTCCATTGTGGGGAAGAACAGGCGGGCACGTACAGCAAACGTGAGGCGACAGCGATGTCACACACAGAGAACTCATCAGCTGCATGGAGCAACACAGCATGCCACTCTCAGCAATATGATATGTAATGACTACTAATAACAGCACGGCCCTATGACTGCAGCCGGCTGCAAGAATCTGCAGCAACTCAGCAGTGCTTTGAGCTGGCAATGTCTAACCAGTTCAGCCGTCTGGTAGGGGCTCAGTTGCAGAGCGCACAAGACGAATGGACACAGCTAACAGCGGCAGCCAGCCAAGCAGCCCATAAGGCTGGTCTAAACCTCAAGCCTCAGCAGCGGCGCCGAGATTTCGCTATATCCGATGCGACCTTGCAGAAGATTGAGCGGAAACATGCAGCACATGCAGCGGTGCTGTCCTCTCCTAATGATGCTACCAGGGCAGATTACAGGGAGGCCAATAATGCTGCTAGGCGAGCGGTTAAGAAGGATCAGGAGCGGTACTTCAAGCAGCAAGCGCTGTTTGCGGAACATGCTCTAAAAGCTGGTAATCTAGCCGTGTTCCACAAGCATGTCCAGCGGATCTTCAAGGAGCAGCAGGGCAGTAGCTCTGCTGCTCCTACAGCTGTGCTAGGGGGTGCTGATGGCAAGCAGCTGTTCCAAAGCAGGGAGGAGGTGGTGAAGTGCTTTGCTGAGCACTTTGCTGATGTCCTCAACTGCCCTGCCAAGCTCGACCAGCAAATGCAGCAGACCATTGAGGAGTTAGTGCAGAAGATGGAGGCAGGGCAAGGTGCAAACCAGCAGAGTGAAGCAGCAGCTCAGCCACCTACTGTGCAGGAGGTTGAAGAAGCTGTCTTTGCCTGTCGTAATGGGGCAGCTCCTGGGGTTGATGGTATCGCAGCGCCTATGCTAAAGCTCAGTGGGACCATGCTGAAATGGTTGCACAGGGTCATTGTGGCGGTGTGGGAGTCAGGGAAAGCGCCAGTGGAGTGGAAACGTGCACTGTTGGTGGCACTGTATAAAGGCAAAGGAGAGCGCAAAGTGAGAGATAGCTATAGGGGGATAAGCTTGCTAAGTATACCGGGGAAGGTGTATGTCTTGGTCATTTTGGCTAAGATCAGTTCTCATATCGATGCACAACTGCTTGATAACCAGTCTGCTTTTAGGAAGGGGAGGGGCCTCACTGATGCTCTGTTCACCATACGCCAGGTCATCTCTAAGTCTGTAGCATTCGATCAGCCTCTATTCATGGCTTTTGTGGATTTGCGTAAGGCATATGATTCTGTACCGCGAGACACGCTATGGCGCATCCTGCATGTGTACGGGGTACACACAAAGCTGATAGAGTTGCTGATGGACTTGCATACTGGCACACAGGCTGCTGTTAGGATGGGTGGTGTGGTGTCTGAGTGGTTTGATGTGCATGGCGGGGTGCGGCAGGGATGTGTCATTGCTCCCTTGCTGTTCAACATCTACATGGACTTTGTGGTTCGGCAGGCAATGGCTCAGATGCCGGAGGGATGTGGGGTGAAGCTAGCCTATCATGCAGATGGGAAACTTGAGCGTGATGGGTGTGGTAGTGGTGGGTGTGTGGAGCTGTTGTCTGTTCTGCTGTATGCAGATGATATGGTGTTGCTAAGTCCCAGCAGGGAGGAGTTGGTGGTCATGCTGCAGGTGATGGACAAGGTTGCTGCTAGTCTTGGGTTGCGCATCAATGCAAGCAAGACTGAGATCCTGTCCATTGACAAGGATTGGAAGGAGGGGGATGTGCCAGTGCAGCAAGGACCAGAGGTGGTTATCAGTGAGGGTGTGGTAAAAGAGGTGTCACAGTTCAAGTACTTGGGAAGTGTGCTTGTGACTGATGGCAGGTTGGATGTGGAGTTGAATATCAGGAGGGGTAAGGCTGTGGGGAGGTTTAAGCAGTTTGAAAAGATGTGGGGTACCAAGCATCTGTCATTGGCTACGAAGGTGAAGTGTTACAAGGCATATGTGTTGCCAATTCTGCTGTTCGGGAGTGAGTGTTGGTCCCTGACCAAAGTGCAATCGCAAAAGCTTGAGCGGGTGCACTCTAGCTGCCTTAGGAGCATCCTGGGGGTCAGGCTGTCAGATCGGCACACCAATGAGCATATCAGGAAATCATGTGGGGTAGCCACCTTGTCAGCATACATCACAGCAAATAGGCTGAGATGGCTGGGGCATGTGGGCCGCATGGAGGAGGGCAGGTTGCCGCATATTGCGTTGTTCTCTTCATTACATGGTGACATGACGAGGCCAGTGGGTAGGCCTCGCCATACCTGGGAGAAATGCGTGTGTGCTGATCTGAAGGTGCTTGGTCAAGATGAGGGGAGCTGGGAGGCTTCATGTCAGATTAAGAGTGCTTGGAGGAAGAGGTTGTGGGATCTTACGCACCCTTGGGAAAGCCAACGGTTAGTGAGGTGTAGAAGGCGCACTAAGCAAGCTATTGATAAGCATGTGGAGCGCTATGTGGTGCCTTTCAGTGGCTGGGAGGATGGTGGTTCACCAGTACCTAGGTGGTGGGAGCCACCTCCAGCCCCTACTAGGGTGGTGCTTGATCCTGCTGCCTCCCCGCCACCCATGTGTGATGGAAGTGGAGCAGGTTTTGGGTTTTAGTGGTGGTGTTTGTTTCCCCTTGGTGTGCACGCCGTTGCATCTAGCCTCAGCTTGTGTGTGGCAAATCCACCATCGGTTGTGTGGCTTCGTGATTGTGATCAGGAGCCTTGTGTTTGTGGCCTAGGTTTGTTTGGCCATTGGCATTGCTGGTCTTGCGTTTTGATTGATTGATTGATTGATTGAATGACTACGAGCTGCCAGAGCTCTGATACGAGGAGACAGAGGGGCAAGTACAGCGAGCATCAGCTGGTGGCAAAGTGCGCACGTACAGTCACTTGATTACCAACTGCAGTAGCAGCCATCAACACCTAGGCAAGCTGAGTGTCTGAAAACATTGAGGATATTGAGCTGGAGGTCTATCATAATGAAGACGGTAGGCACACATACCAAAGGAGGAGCTACAGCAGCAAACTCATCCATCCACATTGAAAATGATGCCTGCATGCAGCAGCCGCTCCTTTCCAGCAGAAACCAGAAAATTGCAAGCCCTCGACTGTGACCAGACTGTGACCAGAAGGTCATGGAGGAGGACTCGTGTTTATGGATTTGAAGCAATTGCCATATGCAACTGAACAAATCCATTTTGGGAACGAGGAAAGTGGGCTCCCTATGAACCCAAGAATTGTCCCCAGGTTGTTGACATGCGGCCAAGTGGTCAAAAAGTACTATCTTTGGGGCTAATTCTTGGGGTCGTTGAGGATTGATAAATTCACGCTCATGTTCCGTTTTGCCATGCTGCTTCAGTGACGAGCAGTTGCTTTGGCACAAGCAATCCATCCACTGAATTCTGAGCTCACTGAACAAGGAGTTCACGCTGGGGCTTTTAGACCTGGCTGAACGCGTTGACCAGCGGATTAATCCTACAACCAAACACTACCCTGTAGGTTTTAGTTGCTACCCTGTGTTGAGTAACGCATAAGGACCCTCCCCACTGTAGCGAAAGAGCCCCGCAGCTCACCTCCTGTTTCTTTTGACCCTAACCGCTAGACACCAGCCTCACGTTCACTCCAGCTCAGAATCCAGCCCGTAGCCAACTCTGACAAGCTAATTCTATACACCTTCAGCTAATCCCTAAGAGCTAAGCATAGGATTGGGCCACCCCAACACTTATCTTTGGTAGTCCTCTATATACCGTTATTACTCGGAGTGGCTGGAACAATATACTCTTCTACCACCTCTCATTTGCGATACCTTGGTGTCAGAAAACAAGCACTCCCCCGCCTGCTCAACCGCCTCCATGTTATGGCCATCACCAATCTTCACTGGATTTACACTACTAAACGTCGTAAGGAACGTCACCTCGACCCGCAGTTCTGGCGACACACCCATCCACCCAGATAACATCGGCGGGTGGGTAATTTGCCCACCCACTTATGTGTTCTGGGCTCCGAATGGTAGTGGGCCTATCTATATGTATTAGGTGAGGGTCCACTCCCTTAACATATGCAAGAAGGGATTTCCCCCCTTCTCTGCGTAGTTCTCTCTCTCTCTCTTTGGTCGTCCTCAGCGACGCAGATCAGACCTCCTAGTCACCATCAAACAGCAAGCATTACCTGTACATAAGAAGGCTGCTAGTTTTTTCTAAGCAGGGGGATCACCCTCAGCTACCGTCAGCGACTGCTGTGCCTGACATAGGGAACTACAAAGCAGGAAACTGTCATACACCCGAATACACCGCAAGCTTCGAGAGCCTGGGACTCGAGTAGTATAGATAGCCCCATTTGCAACAGCCCCATGCAAGCATCTGAGGGATACCAGTTTTTCACACCTGCCAAGTAGGGCTTATCATGTAGCAGTTTCTCCAAGGTGTCAAATATGGCAGGCATCTGCGTGAGCCTGCACATGTGAAAGGGGCCAAGGGGCCATTGTCCTTCATGGTGTCTGAGGAATTTGATACCATAGTGGCTGAGTGACAGAGGCGGTCAACCTTGCCGAGGTTTGTTCAGCAAAGGCGGCCGTCTCTAAACAAAATGAGAGCATTTTTCCTTGCCAAATTTGGTCAGGGAGCAAGCAATAATCCAAGGACAACTAAGAGTTTTATTTTTGTATTTCTTTTGTTTTTTTCCTTTTAGTTTATTCTATTATTATTATCTTTTTATTTTATTTTATTTTATTTTTTCGACTGGTTCTGGTCAGCTTGCAGGGGAGCTGGCATGCATCTGGCAAGCGTCCTACAGTGATACACACCCACCTGTGCTGACATACATAGGGCTGATAGCAGAGCCAGTGTTCAGTGATCCTTAGTTTCTTCAAAAACATTGAGCAGTTTAGTGACTTGCGAACCTAGAGCACTTGGGACTTTGTTCGGAATCAAGCCGATCAAGAAATTCCTTGAATCCTGAAAACTGACGACAATTTGTAGGGCCTTCCAGTTCGTTTTAGCCCATTTGGAGTCGTTCCTAGCCAAAAAGCATATTCACCCTGTATTTTTGATCAAAATGTCCAAGACCGGCTTCCGGGGATGTTTGCGGATTCTACCAAGGGTTGCAGGGAGGTCTTGAGAAAGTCTGCCCAAGGATATCAAAGTGGCAGTGTTCACAGATTATCTGGACTTTTCCTTTGGCACTCAGCAAAGCCCAGACATAATACTGTATGATGTCTATATCCAGATGCTGGGAAGACATACCCCATCTGCACACATCACTCCAATGTTCATTTCTCCATCCCCGCTGTTTCATGACAGCTTGAGGTCCAAGCCTATGGCACTGTTCCTACGGCATAACATGATATGTACTATGCTGCCCCATTGCTCCAATTACTCTGGCCCATACCTCTTGCATTCGTCGCAGATCGCTTCAGACAGGGTTGAGTTGCCAAATAGTGTCCATTGTGCAGCGGCCCTAGCTGCTCAGGGGTCAGCTTGCCATACTTGTTTGCTAGGTAAAGTAGAATGGCGCCAGGTTCAAACAGCCTGTGAACAACAGGTTGGCAGTGCAAAGATAAAGATGAGCCATGCACATTGCCTCCAGGCAGTGGCCGCCTCCCATTATTTTGAAATTTAATATAAACTTAATGTAATATACCGGTATTTTAATAATATGTAATATAATATGTTCTATCCTTTATATGAAATGAAAAATGTATACGAGGACAACCCCGGACAGGACTGACTGGTCTACAGCAGGTGGGCATGCAGCCCTCTACTGTGATATGAGATAGATCACTGCACAGCTTTCGGGCCGTGGGCGCAGCACCCGCACTGTCAAGAGTAGGCATTGCACTGCTTTGCATGGAGCTCACTGATTGAAACTGTGAAGGACGAGGAGGGTTTGACTGCTACGTATGCACACCTCTGCTGCAGCTGTTGCTGCTGCTGCTGCTGCATGCCCATGCTGCAGACTGGCCCTGATGCTGGGTACCTAAACCCTAAACCCTAAACCTACCTAAACCACAAACCCTAAACCCTGAGGCTGGGTACAGGCCCTGAGGCTGAGTACAGGCTCTCAATGCAGGGGAGAGTGTGGACGAGGAAATTGGCAGGGTTCTGTCATGCAGTGCTGGAACGGAGAAAGCATGATGCTGACTGGCCCTTGGGAGTGTATTACTGGATGACCATGGATACGTAAGTACACTATCTTCTGGACCCAGCTCAGACATAACCTTGGTCCTGAGATTTGCTAACTGCGCTACATCCGGCTAGGGAATGGGAATGGCCAATGATTGGCATGTGTGACATCCATCGACCAACGGCAAGGGATGTCAATCTCAATATGCAGAACACACAACAGTGACGCTGCATACGGTGCTGCTGCCAGCCTCGGCCCAGTGGTACGGCCTGTACCGGGAGACGGAAGCATAGGCAGGCACTGCAACTGAGGGACCCAGGTGCTTATGATCTGCTGAATAGCATTTGTCACTTGCATGCTCTAATCCCGCTACCTACTTGACATCCTCATCTTCAAATGCAGGTACCTGCTACATCAGTGGGACCGGTCAGCGCTCACAGAAAACAAACTAAACGTTGGACAGTTCAAGCTGGCGGATGGTCTACAGAACTAATGTCTCTGATTGTGGGGGCCCATTTGCACCGGTGCAGGTTGAACCACGTGGGCGCCTGATAATGTGCTGCACCTCCGCTATAACATTGACAGCACACCTACCCAGCCGAAAGGGTTGATCGCCAGAAACTCGGGATTCTTATGATCTTCGTCGCCCAAGACCACATGCTCCACGTTTAGACCGAGCTCACCAATACACCTAACGAAGTCGACGTGCACTTAGCGCAGTTCGGCAGTTTAGAAATTTTGTCAGCTAGAAAGGGGGATCAAGCAGTACCACTCTGAGATCTCCTCCCCACCGGGGTTTGTGTAAAGTTTCATCGCCCGACATTTCTGTACTGAGGGGACGATTCGGTGCTGAGGAGAAGGCGCGTTGCCCTTGAATGCTGGCCCAGGCCTCAGGCGCAAAGCGTAAGCAATGTCTGTGGATATAAATGTAGGTGCAGTGGTGGGATGTGACGGTCCATAAAGAGAGAGAAGCGTGTGGCCCGCAGGTGCTATAAGTATGCAGCTGAGTCAATTGGTTGCCACAACATCCTGAAGTAAGTTCAAGGAGATTTAGGTTCCCCAAGCATCGGCAAGTGCCGAAGGAGTGACACGCGTGCGGCTGGCACCACCGACATGCCGACATGGCTCGAACAAGGTAGGGCACCACCACCACCATCAACCTTGGCCGGCAGCACTGTTCCTGCGCCCTCATGATTTGATCCCCTACAACCCTTGGAATCCGTCACCAACCAGGACAGCTCCTCCAACCTTGCCACCCACTGATGGCCTTCCGTTGATATGATGGGAGGGTCAAGGATTATACAGCACTGGATCTTGCAGCAGCATATACTAAGTCCAGCCTTATTTATGTGCACCGACGGGAACACAGCAACTGCAGAGCTGCTCACAGGGCCGTGCATGTACCAGATTACCAGATTACCAACTAGCCCAAAAGCATGTACATTCCAGCAGAGTTTGTCTCCTGTCCCCAAACCTCCATGCTAAAGTTTAAAAGTACCACCTTCAGCTAGCAGTTAACAACTTTGCCCACACAACTCCATCTGGCGGGAACTGAGTACAACAAGGATTAGCTGCAGCAGCTGTATGATGATGATGAGTTGCAGCCCTTCGCGGTTGCCGCAGCTTAAATGTTTGTTATGTTATGCTGTTATGTTATGTTTGAGTATGCTATGTTATGTTGCAGCTGGTAGAAACATAATATAACATAACAAACATTTAAGGTGTGGCAACCGCAAAGGGCTGCTAGTGAGGTTGGAACGACCAAAGACACCATTAGTGCAGGAATGGTGAGATCACCATAGATGCACACTTGCTCTGCCATTGCTGTGCTGCACAACGCCTTTCCACGAGCTACGCAGAGAAGGGGGGAAATCCCTTCAACAACTCCTAGCTGCCTTGGTGCAGCCACACCTTAAATTTTTGTTTGTTTGTTTGTTTAGAGAGATGAGGTGTGACCTTAACAACAGTGTATTAGCAGCTTTAAGTTTTATTAAGAGAGACCACTGCACAGCCCTCCGGGCCATGCAGCACCCAAGCATGACGCCAACCAGTTTGTTAGGGGTGTGGGGTGGGGTGGGCTTTACGTACTGGTGCACACGTGGGTTTCGTACTGGTGCACACCATCTTGCTATTGAAACTGGGAGGTGGGCTCGTCCCAAACTGCCAAGGCAGCATCGTGTATGTTCAAAATGTTCTTGCACAGTGGTTGAGGACGAGGTACACTTTCTTTTTGAATGCCCAGCATATGATAGAATTCGTGAGAAGTATAATACCGTTTTGTTTGCACAGTTTGGAGGTTGCCAGGAAGCTTCTAGTACAATGAAGCATAATTCAGACAACGTGAGATTGTTCATGGACCAAGAGCCAAGTTTCCAAGTTGCAAAGTTTGTTTATGAATGCATGGAATTTCGGAGGTCGGAGGAATGTGAGGACTATAATCCTTACTTTGATTTGTCATTATTCGGGGATGAATGGCAAGGTCGTATTTTCGATACCTTTTCTTCTGGACCAAGAGGTGATATTGCTGAGACATTCACTTCTGATGGACCAGGTTCCAGTATTTCTGCCCATGGAGCCTAGGTTGGCTCCGTACGGGCGCCCCCTTTGAGGGGCCATGATGTAATCGTAATCGTTAAGTTCTAGTTTAGCTTGCTAAGGATCTCATATCTTCATTCACCATGCATGTTGTATATATCAAACACAGAGATATAAATATGTCGGGAACAAAGCAAACGGCCCACATACTTACAATGCTCAAGGCCCACACAGTTACAATGCTCACAGCCCGAAAGCTGTGCAGTGACCTGTCTCATATATACTTCGAATGCTGTAGAGTCGATCCGCTGCCCCCATCCTTCCTTTATAATACAGTACCACCTTCAGCTAGCAGATAGCTGGTCAATGCAACTGGCTATGCAGTAACGCTGGACATTAGCATCTGCTAGCTGTAGGTGGTAACAATAACACTAAAATGGATGCTGACAGCAGCATGGAATGCCATACTTGGTCTGTGTGTGTGTTTGCCTGCGAAGGACCTGAGGTGCATTCGACACATTGATTAAGGGGAGCTGGAAGGCGTCGTTTTGGCAGCTTATGCTAACAGGGAAGGTCGAGCTCGCGTGCATGTCCTGTTCGTGTAGTCCTAGGCACCCTGCTTTTCCTGTATGCTTGCATTCCTGTGTCCCATTGGTCCCTTAGTCCTTGCTAGTCCTTGCTTTTCTTGTCTAGTCCTTGCATTTCTCGCCTAGCCGCAGCCTATCCAGTTTTAGCTTGCTTTCGGACTTCGTGGGGGGTGGCAGGGTACATGGGGTAGTGTTGGCCAGTCACAAAGCATGCTGTTGTTGGAGCGCTTGCAGTGTTTAGCTTGTAATTTCCTGGGTCTCTTGAATTGTCTGGCAGCTGTGGCTCTCTAGCGGTCTCGCCTCTTTGTCTCGATATCTGCTCTCCACATACTGGACCCTGGCGCCTTGGCGTAGTGGTTAGCACTCTCCATTGCTATCCGCTAGGTTGCCAGTTCGAACCCCGATGCGGGCGGGGTTTTCGAAGGGTCATGCCGTACGCGGTATGATCGGGTCAAAGTGTGGGTTCGCCCATGTTGCCGGCCTGAGGAATGACACTTAATCAATGTGTCGAATGCACCTCAGGTCCTTCGCAGGCAAACACACACACACATACTAACAAACGGGCTGGAGTTATGCCACGGGTGCTGCACGGCCCGAAAGCTGTGCAGTGATCTATCTCATATATTGATTAAGTGTCATTCCTCAGGCCGGCAACATGGGCGAACCCACAATTTGACCCGATCATACCGCGTACTGTATTACTGTGCGGCTCAACTCTGCCTTTCCACAAAGATCATATGAGGGGAACACAGCAGTATGGCCCAGATATTAGCATATAATGCAGCAGGTCCCCTGTGGCCCTGTCCCCATCCCTGCTTACTACAGTACCACCTTCAGCTAGCAGATACCTGGTTGACGCAACTGCCTATGCAGCCGCAGTAACCCATGTGGAGCTGCTAGCTGTAGGTGGTAACAATAACACTACTGGATTGATGGTGACAGCAGCAAACAGGCACACTTGCTCTATATTGCTGTGCTGCACAACTCCCTTCCACGAGATCATCTGATGATGGGAACGCAGCAGCTGCTGATCATGTATCGAGGTAAAATGCATCAGAATTGATCCCCTTCCCATCCCTCCATAGCCACCACAGTACCACCTTCAGCTAGCGGATATCTTTGTCACGAATAACCCAACTTGGATGCATGGAGCACACACAAACATCCTCATGTCGCAATACGCAACCAAGTTCACCTGGTCGAATCCGTGACATGAAAGTGTTTGTGTGTACATTCATCAGCCAACAGGATCAGACTCAAACTATGACCAGGTCAGAGGAGCATCATTGACCGGGATTGACTGGGTCAGTGCAGCGTCATTGACCAGGTTTGACCGGGTCAGTGGAGCATCAATATCTCTCCACTTCATATGCAGTTGTAAACTAAGGTACCTGCTGCTGGTGCTAGCCGTGAAGACAGCAGATTGCCAAGTGGCCCCATGTTAGAGGGCAGCCCCACCCACAAACAGCCAGCTTCGGCTCAAAGGGCATACTCAAAAGTCCTTGTCAATAATCTCACACTGGCAAAACTTGTTCGTGGATGGGTACAGCAGACCCACCAGATGTGGCATATGTCTGTGTTGACACAGACTGCTCCCTTCCCACAGAAATCTTCCTGGCCGACACGGAAGGCACCATATATATCCCCCCAGCCTGATCCTACCGATATACATATGCTGCAGCCAAGCTTTATACCCTGGCAAATTTCCAAACTTTGTTTGCTATTTGGTTTGTACCTTTCAAACAGCCAGCATGCGCCCCCTTCACTTCTCCATGCCACAACCCCTGCTGTGCATCCTGTTGTTTGCATATACCTTGCCACATATACCCTAACACACAGTATGAGGCAGCCCGAGCCTCATTCTGACCTAGTGCCACAATACCACAGCGCACAGGATCAAGCAGCTAGCATACCTGCCAGCCTGTTATAACCACCCACACACACCACAACGGCAGATTCCTGGATGAGTATTAAAGCCAGGCCTTGATCCAGCTTAATACAAGGTGCAATCAACCAGCCAGCATGTCCGCCAGCCTGTTAAAGAAGACCGCACTGAAAGTTCATCTGTCCTTCCTGCCACCACCACCCCCTAAGCCCCTCCCCCCCCTGCCGATACATTCACCCCTTACCACCAAAACCCCCTACCACCAAAACCAACCCAACCCCCTTTCAAACAGCCAGCATGTCTGCCAGCCTGTTATAGAAGACTGCAAAGTCTCTCTCATGGTCCCTCATGGCCTTACGTAGGATGGGGATATGCTCCTGGGGCACGAGGTTCAGCACTGCATTGTGACCAATGGCAGCATGCTCAGCCTCGCCCTCAGCATGAACCTGCATCGCAGAGAAATAATATTTCTGTTTTATTGTATTGAGAAGATATTACATAACATATTACTATCAATGGCAGCATGCTCAGCCTCACCCTCAGCATGGACCTGCAGAGAAAACAGCATTGCATATAACAAATTATTGTTTCTAAATTTAGGGTTTTCTGTTATAGATTAGCGCTACATTATTAGCAGGCTTCCTCCCCAGGTATCTGGCCCTCCTTCCCACCTAAACCTCCTTCCCACCTAACCCCTTATGCCCACAGCCCGCCTTCACCTAACTGTAGCAAGATCCAGTCTACATCTCTTTGTCATGTCATGTTGTACTCGCCATCATAGAGATGGACCAGGCATTACAGCACTAAACTAGCACGGTAACGTCCCACTCCTCAGAGTGAAGAAAGATCCACTGGCCCTAGAATGGGTAGTTCCAGCAGAATCATCCCAGATATACGAGGCCTGGCGTCACAAGGATACCAGGATGCGCAGCCTTTGGTTATAATCGAGCGCAGGGAGGCAACCCCTACGTCACCCCCACGAGGAGGGTCACCAATGTTTGCGCAGTGGCGTAATGTAGGGCTGGGTATACATGTTTCGGCTGCAGCCCAATGCGGCCTCATCAGTACCCTTTAGTGAATGAACCTCAAGCACAGCTGCCTTATGAGCTCGTCCAGAACACATAGAACTAGGCCTTTGCTCCAGCAAACATCTCTTTGTAGCATCGAGAATTTAGTCACCCCCTATTCAATTGATTACTTTCGTGTCCATTACCATTCCTGTCCTCCTCTTCCCTGCCATGTGTCAGACCCACTCCTCTCCTACGCCCACATCCCCCTGTGTTCCCGATTCCCTCCATCTTCCCGAAGCACCCCTTTTCTGCTCAATGGCGCCTGGAGAAGATGTTCGTTGCTGTTCGTCCACCCTACAGCTGGAGCATATGTAAAGGAAAGGAAAAGGAAGCACCCCTTAACTAAACCCTAAACCCTAAACCCTTAGCTAACCTACAATTCACTTGCGACCCCTTACACCTCCCAACCCCATGTGCCCTACCTCCAGGAAGATCCAGGCAGTATCTTGCCCAGAACCCAAAATTGGGTCCCCTTGGGTTAAGATTTAGGGTTTAGTCCAACAATAAGAACAATCAGAACTGTTCAAAAGAGGAATCATCTCCTTCCTTTGCCCACTCTTTCTGCACTCTAGCTCCTCCCACTTCCCATGCCTCCCTGTATGCCTGAACGCCTCTCTCTCCACAAGCCTAAACCCTAAACCATAACTGCCTTATGCCTTACAGGGTTTAGTGTTAACCCCTACCCTCTGCTCCCTTTCCCGTGCCTCCAAGAAGATCCAGCCGCTGGCCTCCCCAAAACCCTAGGGCTAGGGTTTAGGGATGTGGGCCCCTAGGGCTAGGGTTTAGGGTTTAGTCCAACAATCAGATTGATCGAGAAACAAAGCATCTCCTCCCTTCCCAGCCCTTTCTACACTCTAGCCTCCCCCCCGCCCCCCCGCCTGTGTGGCTGAGCCCCTCTCTCTCCAAATGAGCCTAAACCCTAAACCCTAACCGCTAATGCCCTACAGGGTACAGTGTGAAACCCTAACTGCTTCTCCCCCCCCTGTGCCTTACCTCCAGGAAGATCCAGTC
>OY744504.1:2538179-2586337 GCA_963556185.1 Pseudopediastrum boryanum
GTTCATTGCTCTCTTGCACAGGCAGCTTCTGTATGAGGTCCAGGTTGTCACCAATGGGTGCGGTCAGCATCTCTGTTGCTCTGTGTTGCTTGGCTGCTGAGAAAAGCAGGGGTCTTGCAAGGGAGACAGCGGAGGCATTTTTGCTGCTTTTTAAGGGGGTAAATGCTGAGAACTGCCAGCAGGCACAGGTGCCCTTTCTTTACTGTTTAGGGGCAGTAGCATATAGACCAGGTGTGAAGCAGGTGCAGGGGCTATACCAGTTCAATGGCAGGGCAGGTGGGGGTAGGCAGGGCATGCGAGAAGTTGGGGCAAGTGCAAGGCTGAGCTGAGAGGGCTGTGGGAGGGGAGCAGATGGGGTGTGGGGCTGGCAACCACAGGAGGGGCAGAGGTGGAAGGGGAGAGCCACGTTAAAAAAAGCAGGAGGGCTATAGGAACAGGGGGGAGGCTTGCTGGTCTGCGTCTGCGGCTAAGGCTAAGGCTGGCTGGCTGGCTTTTATATAGTATATTTATAGGGCACGCCCGGGGCTCGAACTCGGGACGTCTCGCGTGCGAGGCTACTTGTGGTACCACTTGGGCATACCAACTGCAGCACATTGATGCTCTGCCTGTTTACTTTCTTAAACATAAATGGTTGTAAATCAGGTCTTGCTGCTGCTGCTTAAACCCCAGCCTTATGTTCCGGCCAAAACTTTTGCAACCAACTGTGGACATTGGTTCTGCTGCTGCTGTTTGACAGAGGCAAGGGCTTTGGCTTGGGGCAGGGCTGGTTTAAGGTACCAGGGGCTGGACCTATGCAACAGTCACAGCCAGGGTGAATAAATTGTTGCATGTGCTGGCAACCCATGACGGGGGCCCTTCCTACCCCTACCCTCACCAGCTGCAGCAGTACACTAAGCAAATACCAACAACTGAGATACCTTGACTTGCACACTTCCCCTGGTAGCACATGCCATAGGACATTACAGCTGGAGCAGGGGCTGTCTCTGAAGCTGCCTGTGCCATGCGGAATACCCAAAGGGCATATCTGGCGCCCCCAAAGCAGGGTATACCCCCAGCACATGTAGCGAGCTGCTGTTCTCTGCAGGTGGAGCATGATTGGCATAGCCGATGTGGTATTGTAGAAAGGGGGAGCGGTGCTGAATAAAAACATATGCTTTGAGGAGGTTGTTGAGAGATCTGCTAGCACTATCATGGCAAGATCTGGTGGAAAGTGTTAAAACAGCAGTAGCAAGGGCACGTCGGGTCTAGAAGGTGGTGCTGCACCGAAGGGATATGCGTAACATGTCTTGTTTTACAACAAGCCTGGCCCAGTGAACAACTCTGTGGTATGCTAGACCTTGTTTCAAGCAGTGACAGGTGACAAAGAAAACAGTCCTCCAAAGTGGTGGTGACAGCGTGGGTGACAGCCTTGCAGCATAGGCCCGTCTCGCCCGCCGCTGATTGCAGCATGTAGAAGGAAGCTTCCTACCATCAAACTGGCATGCAAAGCACACCAGCTTCTGTTAATACTGAATCCTTGGCAGTGACCTTGAAGCTTATGGTAAGATTGCCAGAAGCAGGGCCCCTCCAGCAGGGGAAGCATCCATGTTGAAAACCACACTTTTTGCTGCCTGTAGCAATGCTCAGCATTGCAGGGATAGCTAATGTGGGGCCTGCTGTGCCGAGCATGCATGACTGCAGCTAGTGACATGGTACTGTAAAGCCAAGGAAAGCTTGCTGATAAATGGGAGAAGTTCCATTCCATGCACCCTAACTCAGGTGACCACAGGGGCGTACCCACTTTTGACCAAAATCTGAAAAGTCAGCTCAAGCACTTTCTCAATGCGGTTGCGGTTGCCACCAATTTAGCACAGCAGGCAATTATTGCATCAACAAGTTCTTTGCAACAGGCTAGACACAGCTGTTATCTCTGCTTGCACTTGAGGAAACAGGAGGTGCAAACATTGGACACAGTTGGTTGCAAAAGTTTTGGCCCAAAACTCAGATTTTGTTAGGAAATGGTCTGCTTCTGTGAAATGGCATGGCCGTTCATTGCTCTCTTGCACAGGCAGCTTCTGTATGAGGTCCAGGTTGTCACCAATGGGTGCGGTCAGCATCTCTGTTGCTCTGTGTTGCTTGGCTGCTGAGAAAAGCAGGGGTCTTGCAAGGGAGACAGCGGAGGCATTTTTGCTGCTTTTTAAGGGGGTAAATGCTGAGAACTGCCAGCAGGCACAGGTGCCCTTTCTTTACTGTTTAGGGGCAGTAGCATATAGACCAGGTGTGAAGCAGGTGCAGGGGCTATACCAGTTCAATGGCAGGGCAGGTGGGGGTAGGCAGGGCATGCGAGAAGTTGGGGCAAGTGCAAGGCTGAGCTGAGAGGGCTGTGGGAGGGGAGCAGATGGGGTGTGGGGCTGGCAACCACAGGAGGGGCAGAGGTGGAAGGGGAGAGCCACGTTAAAAAAAGCAGGAGGGCTATAGGAACAGGGGGGAGGCTTGCTGGTCTGCGTCTGCGGCTAAGGCTAAGGCTGGCTGGCTGGCTTTTATATAGTATATTTATAGGGCACGCCCGGGGCTCGAACTCGGGACGTCTCGCGTGCGAGGCTACTTGTGGTACCACTTGGGCATACCAACTGCAGCACATTGATGCTCTGCCTGTTTACTTTCTTAAACATAAATGGTTGTAAATCAGGTCTTGCTGCTGCTGCTTAAACCCCAGCCTTATGTTCCGGCCAAAACTTTTGCAACCAACTGTGGACATTGGTTCTGCTGCTGCTGTTTGACAGAGGCAAGGGCTTTGGCTTGGGGCAGGGCTGGTTTAAGGTACCAGGGGCTGGACCTATGCAACAGTCACAGCCAGGGTGAATAAATTGTTGCATGTGCTGGCAACCCATGACGGGGGCCCTTCCTACCCCTACCCTCACCAGCTGCAGCAGTACACTAAGCAAATACCAACAACTGAGATACCTTGACTTGCACACTTCCCCTGGTAGCACATGCCATAGGACATTACAGCTGGAGCAGGGGCTGTCTCTGAAGCTGCCTGTGCCATGCGGAATACCCAAAGGGCATATCTGGCGCCCCCAAAGCAGGGTATACCCCCAGCACATGTAGCGAGCTGCTGTTCTCTGCAGGTGGAGCATGATTGGCATAGCCGATGTGGTATTGTAGAAAGGGGGAGCGGTGCTGAATAAAAACATATGCTTTGAGGAGGTTGTTGAGAGATCTGCTAGCACTATCATGGCAAGATCTGGTGGAAAGTGTTAAAACAGCAGTAGCAAGGGCACGTCGGGTCTAGAAGGTGGTGCTGCACCGAAGGGATATGCGTAACATGTCTTGTTTTACAACAAGCCTGGCCCAGTGAACAACTCTGTGGTATGCTAGACCTTGTTTCAAGCAGTGACAGGTGACAAAGAAAACAGTCCTCCAAAGTGGTGGTGACAGCGTGGGTGACAGCCTTGCAGCATAGGCCCGTCTCGCCCGCCGCTGATTGCAGCATGTAGAAGGAAGCTTCCTACCATCAAACTGGCATGCAAAGCACACCAGCTTCTGTTAATACTGAATCCTTGGCAGTGACCTTGAAGCTTATGGTAAGATTGCCAGAAGCAGGGCCCCTCCAGCAGGGGAAGCATCCATGTTGAAAACCACACTTTTTGCTGCCTGTAGCAATGCTCAGCATTGCAGGGATAGCTAATGTGGGGCCTGCTGTGCCGAGCATGCATGACTGCAGCTAGTGACATGGTACTGTAAAGCCAAGGAAAGCTTGCTGATAAATGGGAGAAGTTCCATTCCATGCACCCTAACTCAGGTGACCACAGGGGCGTACCCACTTTTGACCAAAATCTGAAAAGTCAGCTCAAGCACTTTCTCAATGCGGTTGCGGTTGCCACCAATTTAGCACAGCAGGCAATTATTGCATCAACAAGTTCTTTGCAACAGGCTAGACACAGCTGTTATCTCTGCTTGCACTTGAGGAAACAGGAGGTGCAAACATTGGACACAGTTGGTTGCAAAAGTTTTGGCCCAAAACTCAGATTTTGTTAGGAAATGGTCTGCTTCTGTGAAATGGCATGGCCGTTCATTGCTCTCTTGCACAGGCAGCTTCTGTATGAGGTCCAGGTTGTCACCAATGGGTGCGGTCAGCATCTCTGTTGCTCTGTGTTGCTTGGCTGCTGAGAAAAGCAGGGGTCTTGCAAGGGAGACAGCGGAGGCATTTTTGCTGCTTTTTAAGGGGGTAAATGCTGAGAACTGCCAGCAGGCACAGGTGCCCTTTCTTTACTGTTTAGGGGCAGTAGCATATAGACCAGGTGTGAAGCAGGTGCAGGGGCTATACCAGTTCAATGGCAGGGCAGGTGGGGGTAGGCAGGGCATGCGAGAAGTTGGGGCAAGTGCAAGGCTGAGCTGAGAGGGCTGTGGGAGGGGAGCAGATGGGGTGTGGGGCTGGCAACCACAGGAGGGGCAGAGGTGGAAGGGGAGAGCCACGTTAAAAAAAGCAGGAGGGCTATAGGAACAGGGGGGAGGCTTGCTGGTCTGCGTCTGCGGCTAAGGCTAAGGCTGGCTGGCTGGCTTTTATATAGTATATTTATAGGGCACGCCCGGGGCTCGAACTCGGGACGTCTCGCGTGCGAGGCTACTTGTGGTACCACTTGGGCATACCAACTGCAGCACATTGATGCTCTGCCTGTTTACTTTCTTAAACATAAATGGTTGTAAATCAGGTCTTGCTGCTGCTGCTTAAACCCCAGCCTTATGTTCCGGCCAAAACTTTTGCAACCAACTGTGGACATTGGTTCTGCTGCTGCTGTTTGACAGAGGCAAGGGCTTTGGCTTGGGGCAGGGCTGGTTTAAGGTACCAGGGGCTGGACCTATGCAACAGTCACAGCCAGGGTGAATAAATTGTTGCATGTGCTGGCAACCCATGACGGGGGCCCTTCCTACCCCTACCCTCACCAGCTGCAGCAGTACACTAAGCAAATACCAACAACTGAGATACCTTGACTTGCACACTTCCCCTGGTAGCACATGCCATAGGACATTACAGCTGGAGCAGGGGCTGTCTCTGAAGCTGCCTGTGCCATGCGGAATACCCAAAGGGCATATCTGGCGCCCCCAAAGCAGGGTATACCCCCAGCACATGTAGCGAGCTGCTGTTCTCTGCAGGTGGAGCATGATTGGCATAGCCGATGTGGTATTGTAGAAAGGGGGAGCGGTGCTGAATAAAAACATATGCTTTGAGGAGGTTGTTGAGAGATCTGCTAGCACTATCATGGCAAGATCTGGTGGAAAGTGTTAAAACAGCAGTAGCAAGGGCACGTCGGGTCTAGAAGGTGGTGCTGCACCGAAGGGATATGCGTAACATGTCTTGTTTTACAACAAGCCTGGCCCAGTGAACAACTCTGTGGTATGCTAGACCTTGTTTCAAGCAGTGACAGGTGACAAAGAAAACAGTCCTCCAAAGTGGTGGTGACAGCGTGGGTGACAGCCTTGCAGCATAGGCCCGTCTCGCCCGCCGCTGATTGCAGCATGTAGAAGGAAGCTTCCTACCATCAAACTGGCATGCAAAGCACACCAGCTTCTGTTAATACTGAATCCTTGGCAGTGACCTTGAAGCTTATGGTAAGATTGCCAGAAGCAGGGCCCCTCCAGCAGGGGAAGCATCCATGTTGAAAACCACACTTTTTGCTGCCTGTAGCAATGCTCAGCATTGCAGGGATAGCTAATGTGGGGCCTGCTGTGCCGAGCATGCATGACTGCAGCTAGTGACATGGTACTGTAAAGCCAAGGAAAGCTTGCTGATAAATGGGAGAAGTTCCATTCCATGCACCCTAACTCAGGTGACCACAGGGGCGTACCCACTTTTGACCAAAATCTGAAAAGTCAGCTCAAGCACTTTCTCAATGCGGTTGCGGTTGCCACCAATTTAGCACAGCAGGCAATTATTGCATCAACAAGTTCTTTGCAACAGGCTAGACACAGCTGTTATCTCTGCTTGCACTTGAGGAAACAGGAGGTGCAAACATTGGACACAGTTGGTTGCAAAAGTTTTGGCCCAAAACTCAGATTTTGTTAGGAAATGGTCTGCTTCTGTGAAATGGCATGGCCGTTCATTGCTCTCTTGCACAGGCAGCTTCTGTATGAGGTCCAGGTTGTCACCAATGGGTGCGGTCAGCATCTCTGTTGCTCTGTGTTGCTTGGCTGCTGAGAAAAGCAGGGGTCTTGCAAGGGAGACAGCGGAGGCATTTTTGCTGCTTTTTAAGGGGGTAAATGCTGAGAACTGCCAGCAGGCACAGGTGCCCTTTCTTTACTGTTTAGGGGCAGTAGCATATAGACCAGGTGTGAAGCAGGTGCAGGGGCTATACCAGTTCAATGGCAGGGCAGGTGGGGGTAGGCAGGGCATGCGAGAAGTTGGGGCAAGTGCAAGGCTGAGCTGAGAGGGCTGTGGGAGGGGAGCAGATGGGGTGTGGGGCTGGCAACCACAGGAGGGGCAGAGGTGGAAGGGGAGAGCCACGTTAAAAAAAGCAGGAGGGCTATAGGAACAGGGGGGAGGCTTGCTGGTCTGCGTCTGCGGCTAAGGCTAAGGCTGGCTGGCTGGCTTTTATATAGTATATTTATAGGGCACGCCCGGGGCTCGAACTCGGGACGTCTCGCGTGCGAGGCTACTTGTGGTACCACTTGGGCATACCAACTGCAGCACATTGATGCTCTGCCTGTTTACTTTCTTAAACATAAATGGTTGTAAATCAGGTCTTGCTGCTGCTGCTTAAACCCCAGCCTTATGTTCCGGCCAAAACTTTTGCAACCAACTGTGGACATTGGTTCTGCTGCTGCTGTTTGACAGAGGCAAGGGCTTTGGCTTGGGGCAGGGCTGGTTTAAGGTACCAGGGGCTGGACCTATGCAACAGTCACAGCCAGGGTGAATAAATTGTTGCATGTGCTGGCAACCCATGACGGGGGCCCTTCCTACCCCTACCCTCACCAGCTGCAGCAGTACACTAAGCAAATACCAACAACTGAGATACCTTGACTTGCACACTTCCCCTGGTAGCACATGCCATAGGACATTACAGCTGGAGCAGGGGCTGTCTCTGAAGCTGCCTGTGCCATGCGGAATACCCAAAGGGCATATCTGGCGCCCCCAAAGCAGGGTATACCCCCAGCACATGTAGCGAGCTGCTGTTCTCTGCAGGTGGAGCATGATTGGCATAGCCGATGTGGTATTGTAGAAAGGGGGAGCGGTGCTGAATAAAAACATATGCTTTGAGGAGGTTGTTGAGAGATCTGCTAGCACTATCATGGCAAGATCTGGTGGAAAGTGTTAAAACAGCAGTAGCAAGGGCACGTCGGGTCTAGAAGGTGGTGCTGCACCGAAGGGATATGCGTAACATGTCTTGTTTTACAACAAGCCTGGCCCAGTGAACAACTCTGTGGTATGCTAGACCTTGTTTCAAGCAGTGACAGGTGACAAAGAAAACAGTCCTCCAAAGTGGTGGTGACAGCGTGGGTGACAGCCTTGCAGCATAGGCCCGTCTCGCCCGCCGCTGATTGCAGCATGTAGAAGGAAGCTTCCTACCATCAAACTGGCATGCAAAGCACACCAGCTTCTGTTAATACTGAATCCTTGGCAGTGACCTTGAAGCTTATGGTAAGATTGCCAGAAGCAGGGCCCCTCCAGCAGGGGAAGCATCCATGTTGAAAACCACACTTTTTGCTGCCTGTAGCAATGCTCAGCATTGCAGGGATAGCTAATGTGGGGCCTGCTGTGCCGAGCATGCATGACTGCAGCTAGTGACATGGTACTGTAAAGCCAAGGAAAGCTTGCTGATAAATGGGAGAAGTTCCATTCCATGCACCCTAACTCAGGTGACCACAGGGGCGTACCCACTTTTGACCAAAATCTGAAAAGTCAGCTCAAGCACTTTCTCAATGCGGTTGCGGTTGCCACCAATTTAGCACAGCAGGCAATTATTGCATCAACAAGTTCTTTGCAACAGGCTAGACACAGCTGTTATCTCTGCTTGCACTTGAGGAAACAGGAGGTGCAAACATTGGACACAGTTGGTTGCAAAAGTTTTGGCCCAAAACTCAGATTTTGTTAGGAAATGGTCTGCTTCTGTGAAATGGCATGGCCGTTCATTGCTCTCTTGCACAGGCAGCTTCTGTATGAGGTCCAGGTTGTCACCAATGGGTGCGGTCAGCATCTCTGTTGCTCTGTGTTGCTTGGCTGCTGAGAAAAGCAGGGGTCTTGCAAGGGAGACAGCGGAGGCATTTTTGCTGCTTTTTAAGGGGGTAAATGCTGAGAACTGCCAGCAGGCACAGGTGCCCTTTCTTTACTGTTTAGGGGCAGTAGCATATAGACCAGGTGTGAAGCAGGTGCAGGGGCTATACCAGTTCAATGGCAGGGCAGGTGGGGGTAGGCAGGGCATGCGAGAAGTTGGGGCAAGTGCAAGGCTGAGCTGAGAGGGCTGTGGGAGGGGAGCAGATGGGGTGTGGGGCTGGCAACCACAGGAGGGGCAGAGGTGGAAGGGGAGAGCCACGTTAAAAAAAGCAGGAGGGCTATAGGAACAGGGGGGAGGCTTGCTGGTCTGCGTCTGCGGCTAAGGCTAAGGCTGGCTGGCTGGCTTTTATATAGTATATTTATAGGGCACGCCCGGGGCTCGAACTCGGGACGTCTCGCGTGCGAGGCTACTTGTGGTACCACTTGGGCATACCAACTGCAGCACATTGATGCTCTGCCTGTTTACTTTCTTAAACATAAATGGTTGTAAATCAGGTCTTGCTGCTGCTGCTTAAACCCCAGCCTTATGTTCCGGCCAAAACTTTTGCAACCAACTGTGGACATTGGTTCTGCTGCTGCTGTTTGACAGAGGCAAGGGCTTTGGCTTGGGGCAGGGCTGGTTTAAGGTACCAGGGGCTGGACCTATGCAACAGTCACAGCCAGGGTGAATAAATTGTTGCATGTGCTGGCAACCCATGACGGGGGCCCTTCCTACCCCTACCCTCACCAGCTGCAGCAGTACACTAAGCAAATACCAACAACTGAGATACCTTGACTTGCACACTTCCCCTGGTAGCACATGCCATAGGACATTACAGCTGGAGCAGGGGCTGTCTCTGAAGCTGCCTGTGCCATGCGGAATACCCAAAGGGCATATCTGGCGCCCCCAAAGCAGGGTATACCCCCAGCACATGTAGCGAGCTGCTGTTCTCTGCAGGTGGAGCATGATTGGCATAGCCGATGTGGTATTGTAGAAAGGGGGAGCGGTGCTGAATAAAAACATATGCTTTGAGGAGGTTGTTGAGAGATCTGCTAGCACTATCATGGCAAGATCTGGTGGAAAGTGTTAAAACAGCAGTAGCAAGGGCACGTCGGGTCTAGAAGGTGGTGCTGCACCGAAGGGATATGCGTAACATGTCTTGTTTTACAACAAGCCTGGCCCAGTGAACAACTCTGTGGTATGCTAGACCTTGTTTCAAGCAGTGACAGGTGACAAAGAAAACAGTCCTCCAAAGTGGTGGTGACAGCGTGGGTGACAGCCTTGCAGCATAGGCCCGTCTCGCCCGCCGCTGATTGCAGCATGTAGAAGGAAGCTTCCTACCATCAAACTGGCATGCAAAGCACACCAGCTTCTGTTAATACTGAATCCTTGGCAGTGACCTTGAAGCTTATGGTAAGATTGCCAGAAGCAGGGCCCCTCCAGCAGGGGAAGCATCCATGTTGAAAACCACACTTTTTGCTGCCTGTAGCAATGCTCAGCATTGCAGGGATAGCTAATGTGGGGCCTGCTGTGCCGAGCATGCATGACTGCAGCTAGTGACATGGTACTGTAAAGCCAAGGAAAGCTTGCTGATAAATGGGAGAAGTTCCATTCCATGCACCCTAACTCAGGTGACCACAGGGGCGTACCCACTTTTGACCAAAATCTGAAAAGTCAGCTCAAGCACTTTCTCAATGCGGTTGCGGTTGCCACCAATTTAGCACAGCAGGCAATTATTGCATCAACAAGTTCTTTGCAACAGGCTAGACACAGCTGTTATCTCTGCTTGCACTTGAGGAAACAGGAGGTGCAAACATTGGACACAGTTGGTTGCAAAAGTTTTGGCCCAAAACTCAGATTTTGTTAGGAAATGGTCTGCTTCTGTGAAATGGCATGGCCGTTCATTGCTCTCTTGCACAGGCAGCTTCTGTATGAGGTCCAGGTTGTCACCAATGGGTGCGGTCAGCATCTCTGTTGCTCTGTGTTGCTTGGCTGCTGAGAAAAGCAGGGGTCTTGCAAGGGAGACAGCGGAGGCATTTTTGCTGCTTTTTAAGGGGGTAAATGCTGAGAACTGCCAGCAGGCACAGGTGCCCTTTCTTTACTGTTTAGGGGCAGTAGCATATAGACCAGGTGTGAAGCAGGTGCAGGGGCTATACCAGTTCAATGGCAGGGCAGGTGGGGGTAGGCAGGGCATGCGAGAAGTTGGGGCAAGTGCAAGGCTGAGCTGAGAGGGCTGTGGGAGGGGAGCAGATGGGGTGTGGGGCTGGCAACCACAGGAGGGGCAGAGGTGGAAGGGGAGAGCCACGTTAAAAAAAGCAGGAGGGCTATAGGAACAGGGGGGAGGCTTGCTGGTCTGCGTCTGCGGCTAAGGCTAAGGCTGGCTGGCTGGCTTTTATATAGTATATTTATAGGGCACGCCCGGGGCTCGAACTCGGGACGTCTCGCGTGCGAGGCTACTTGTGGTACCACTTGGGCATACCAACTGCAGCACATTGATGCTCTGCCTGTTTACTTTCTTAAACATAAATGGTTGTAAATCAGGTCTTGCTGCTGCTGCTTAAACCCCAGCCTTATGTTCCGGCCAAAACTTTTGCAACCAACTGTACAGCTGCTGACTATGATCGTACCTTTCGCTGTAGGAAACACGCAATGGTAGTTGTTGCAACTCGTTGTAAGAGTGTGCGACGCTATTGGGTTATTCAATGCTAGCCTTGGGTGACGCCCCTGACTTCTGCACTCAGAAACATCTCAGATGCAACACTTTTCTGGGCCGTGAGCTTCAAAGATCATGGGGCATCTCCCTAATGTCTAAGAAGCAGCGGTTCCCGCACAATACGCAGGAAATGTATGCAGTGCTGGTCTAAGACGTGTGATGTGGCTCACCCTCTCATATAGCTACCGTGAGTGCAAGTTGGGCACACCACACCCTCCCTAAGCACCACAGCGAAGCCCGGCCACCAACTGTCCTCCTGAGTGTGGTTAAAGCTATACATTACAAGTGAAGGATGACTGAGACCCCTTCCGCCAATCAAATGTAGCAGTTAAGTTCCCTAGTTACATCTGGAGGGGACGTTTTCAGTTCATGCTCGCTCACGGCATGATAGACCATTTACATACTACCAACCCAATCGCTACACCAGACAAGCACAAGAACTCTTCATTGTGTCCTCACAGAATAACAGGGACACACACAAGATATTGGCAGACATAAAAAAACCAGCACTAGTCAATCACCAATGACCAAATGGCCCACATCAAAGCGGGGCGCCGGTGAGTGGGGGCAGCACCACCCACAGGGAGCCAACTTAGGCTCCAAGCACACTACAGTAATCAGTCGGTTACCTCCAGACACACCACACCATGGAGTGCAAGTGTCTATTGCTACTACAGACCACATGGACTCCAATGAATCATTCCGGGCCGGGCCAGGCAGGATATTGTTGCTGACTGGACTGCTATCTGCCATGTGAACAATGCAAAACAGTACTCTGCTACAACACATGCCCAGCCAGACATGCTACCCTTCATGCCGCTGTCAGATGTCACACAACTATCAACAGGTCTGTGTTCCTGTCCAAGAGCATCGCTTCAACATAGTCTTCATTGCTGCGGGCCATGCAGAAAATGGCCTGACATTTCATTTGTCAAGCTGTTTTCCCCAATGGGCAGCAGCACCACTGCAACTGAGTGATGGGTCCACACATCCAGGAGTTATCCTGATAGTACGCCAATGGGGTGCCCGACAACTCCACCTGCTGCTGACGGTTATGCTACATTGTCAGCTATGCCAAAATCCATGCATTGCATCAGTAACCACTCATACCATACAGAACACTGCGTACACTCTAATACGTAGCAAGCACCACTCCTTCCTGCATGTGCCGCCTTGTTTACCCCTCCCAAAACCGCACCAAAGCTCATGGTCTTCTGCTTGCCCTACAGTACTTATTGCCAGGAAGCTTCTAGTACAATGAAGCATAATTCAGACAACGTGAGATTGTTCATGGACCAAGAGCCAAGTTTCCAAGTTGCAAAGTTTGTTTATGAATGCATGGAATTTCGGAGGTCGGAGGAATGTGAGGACTATAATCCTTACTTTGATTTGTCATTATTCGGGGATGAATGGCAAGGTCGTATTTTCGATACCTTTTCTTCTGGACCAAGAGGTGATATTACTGAGACATTCACTTCTGATGGACCAGGTTCCAGTATTTCTGCCCATGGAGCCTAGGTTGGCTCCGTACGGGCGCCCCCTTTGAGGGGCCATGATGTAATCGTAATCGTAATCGTTATTTACACCCATAAGCCTGCAAGTCCTTCCCTACCCCCAGACCTCTGCACCTCACCCCCGGCAGTCAAACAACCGCCATAGATACCAGTGGTGGCAGAGTAACCCTGTACCTACTCCACCTGCTGCCATGAGTCATTCCTCCTTCATGTTGGATATATCAAACATGTCTACATTGCATCTAGTGCTGTCACTGTGCCAGCGCCCCCTCTGCAGCATGTTGTCCCAGCCTTAAACCCTCAAGGTAGTTGCTTTTGATGGCATCAAGAATCTTGAGACCCAAGACTGTGCTTGGATGCCCTCAAAAGCAACACTTGATGATTGAACAACCGCACACTTGCTGCTCTTTCAAGCTGCCTTGATGTACATTTCTCCACATGGGTCATTTGCAGTGAAGACCGATCTTCAGAGCAGACAACACATGTGAAGAAATGACATCCTTTGCTTGCAGGCCCAGCACCCTCCAGCAGCTGCAAGGACTGTTTGCCGCACCTGAGCAAAGCAACAGCAGCAAAGGTTACATCCAAGCACAACACACCCGGGGATGACAAGGGATACTTTCAATTGGTTATGCTGCAGCAGCTGGATGCAATAACACCGTCCTCTTATCGCACTCTCACTGCACGACATATGGTTGGAGCTTGTTCAAGTTGGCGGCCACTCTCATATGCAGGTCTACTATAGTAGAAGCAGAAGCTAAACAAACTGACCTAGCTAACAGAAAGAACATACTGCTTGTAACGAAGGCCTATCCAAGGGGGTTGTTTTGCAATGCCCAAGTATGGTAAAAAGGTCTTGTGCTGTGGTAACCGATACGCCCCAGAACCTGTGACAAGCGGGCTGAGGCACACCCACACCTCACGTCTATGCTGCATAGTTTTTCCTGTCCTACTTGCTTTTAGACTTCACTTGCCCCTGCAAACCTTGCTTGCCCTCTATTGTTTAGCTTCCCACATTGGCCACAAGCTGCAAGCCTTGAACATGAACCCAACTACCTATAGTGCTGCTAGACTACAGTCCATTGGCAAACAGGTCACCCCAAGGAAGACTTACCCCAGCTTACCACTGCTCATTGCTCAGGTGAAGTCTGTGCTGCCGTGCAAGATGTCACCGGACTAGGAGCCTAATCACACCCCAGAAACCGGATATTGTGGGAGCACTGCGCTCAACCTTGACAGAGATCCATCAAGGGAACTGTGAAAGGAGTTGAGCAAAGTGCCCCAAATATCCCAGCAGACTTGAAAGTGTGTGGCATATTGAGACCCAGATCCAGTCCATTATTTTGAACCGTTTATCCGGGTTCAGCACTAGGCCTGCTTGGTCCCAAGTCAATGCTGTACTTCCAAAGTACGGCGTTGACTGCATGCCTTGGGACCCAGCAGACGTGGTGCTGCATTGGATACAGGAAGACCGTTCAAAATCGATGCCTCTGGATAAAGTATGGCAGCTGCTGCTGCTGTGTTGACAAGGTGCGCCAAGGGGAACGGGAACGCTGCAGGGTGAAGTGTGGGTGTGGTTGACTTCAGGCTGGGCTGCGTGGTTGTGCTGGCATAGCCGGTTGGCTCAGTTGCTGCAGCTAGTGGCAGCAGCTGCAAGCAGATCTCAGGGCGGTGGGGTGTTAGAGGAGGGACCTGCACAGGGACAGCCAAGACACAGGTGTGAAACCAACAATCGATACAATTACATGTTTCTAGAGTGTGAATCGATGACAAGTATCCGCTTCGGCACAAGGTGGTTGATACAACAAGCAGCAATGGTGCCATGCTGCAGAGAAAAGCTACAGCTGCTCATTTATCTGGCAACAAGCTGTTACTGAGATGACCAGCAACTGCGTAAGTGGTGCAGCTTCACCAACAGGGTTCATTGCATACTGCGCCCCGGTGTGCAAACAGTAGGCCTGAGGCACTAGGAGGAAGAGCAGTCCACACAGGGAAAAACCTCCCGGCCTCCTACCTATTGTCTATGACGGCCATGCCTATTTCTCTGTGGTGATGTGCCTTGAGGTAAGTCCAATTTGATTTCGAGCTGACTGCCCTGCCCTGCAGTATCATGCACTAGCCCCCAGCCACAGTCTTACCATGTCAGTAGGAGTTTGGACCGTGTTTACTTGATTATGTCCAGCACTTCGTCACAAAGTGCTGAAGATGATCCATAAACACGGTCCAAACCCGAGAAGGCTTCTGGGTCCCATGGCATGCCAGTACCATACTCTTCTCTCTGAAGAGTATGGCAGCTGCAGCGGCTGAAGCTGCCAGACTACTCCTTAGAGAAGAACACGGGACTGACATGCCATGGAGTCCTAAGCAGTCAGAACTAAGGAGTCCTGCAAAGATGAAGGAGGGAACATGACACCAATGCGATCTCAAGGTGTAGCAAGCTTTGATTGTGACATGTGCCGAATCGTACCTTGTCCATGTGCCCGCTTGGGCCTTCTAGTTCGGTGCTGCCCAGTTTTAGCTCCTGCAGTCCGGCCTGCAGTCCGGCAAGGATCGAACCTGAACCGCACCAGTGAGGCTGAGGTGCTGTCAAGTTGGTAGCACCACCAGCCTCCCTGCTGGGGTTCAGGTTCGATCCTAATTTCTGTGTGACCTGCAACGTGCTTAGCCGATTAGAAGCACCTACTTTGACGTGATTCCTGAAGGCAACGGGTCTCATCTTATAATAGGCCTGCCCTGGGCACCTCGTACTACTCTCACCCCAGAGTGAAGCCACCAGTCATCATCGTGTAATACTTGGTAGCCACAGGTTCAAATCGTCCAAGGTTACTTGTACTGCCTGATTGGCACTCATGGACCCAAGGTATAGTACTGTCCGCCAAGGTTACATAGCCTTGGCAGCGGCCTAGTAGAGAACCCATCTTGGTACATACTGCCTCTTAGTGCATGCCAGGTCACAACTAACACCAGATCGGTCAGCCTGATTTTAATCTCAGGCTTTTTCCTTCCGCATTTTGGTGAAGGCCGGCCCCAGTGCTGTCTCGTGATTGTCGTATGGAGGCCAAGTCTGGGGCCCTGAGATATCTGTTGGCAAGTTGACGAACCCTCGGACGCTTCCATCTGAGAAGGTAGTCCATTTCAACTACTTGTATACCATGGCAGGGGTGGAAAATGGAGCAGAGAAGGTCATGCTCGTGAGGAATTTTGGCTGCTACCCAATCATGTGGCATTGGGGAGCTCTGGCTATGGACGAAATCTTGGATCCGTGCTATCAAGATGGGATCCCAGCGGCTGGTCTACAAGGCATTAAAGGCCGATATTGAGCTCATGCTGGCAGGGTGTAAGAAGCGTTGGTCATACTACCTGCCGTCAGCGGAGTCTCACACTAATCATGACTGTTGTGCAAGAGGCCCTCATGACCGGCATGATGCCCCTATATACTTGCAATTTAAAGCCGCGTTTATCTGCATCAGGTAATATGCGGCTCTGCAAACATGCGGTTAGGCTGCCACTGCTTGGCCATCGGCACACGTCAGAAAGATACTACTGGAACGCCAAGGGACTGCAGGGTGGATCTGGGACTTGATATGGATTAATAGCCTATGACTGTGACGTTTCACTGACCCTGGTACTGAGTTCATGAATTAGTTTATGCTAGTTCTGGAACTGCTGCTGCTCACTCCAGTCTGTCATTCTCAACATCTGGGGTGAGAGCATATTTGGCATTTAATGTAACCAAAGAGTTGGTGTATATGCTGTTGTGTTGCTGTCTGTTTGCTGGCCTTATCAATAGGAGTAAAAGACGGTGTGTTCACTTCTGCCAGAGCCAGCATCAGTATCAGCAGCAGTTCGGCATTGAGTCAATCTGCTTGGACATGCATGATCATCGAGTGCAAACTGGAGTAATGATGTTCAACGTTTCCTGGTTTTATATCTGTGAGTAGTGGCTTTGCCACCCTTGTGGTGAGCTGTCGCCAGGCACCCGATCCACGACCCGACCAAACCGCACCGGTTGCGCGTCGACTGGAGGCTGCTAGCGGTCGGGTGCAGACCACATGCGGGTGCTGTGGTGAAGCAGCATGCTGCAAAATAGACGTGCATATGCGTGCAATGTGCCGCCGGAACAAGCGCTGCTTTAATCTTTACAAGGCGACATACCAGTGACTCAGTCACTATGCAATGCAATGCAAACTAAACAGATGGCATGGCGTAGTGGAAACCAGAAATCCCCTCGTCTGCCCCTAATACCACCGACCGCTATAGTGGCCCCTTTTGGGTCAGCCAATACAATACCCCGTGTGGACTGAGCGCATCCCTGTGAACGGGCCGCTTTCGGCATACTGCTTCTCAGATGTGTACGCAACAAGGTTCCTCACGGCCTTTACTGACCATGGTTACACATATGGCCTTTAATGAAAAAGAAATACAACCCGTGTATGTCAGCTGGCAGACTGCAGCATGGCGATATCGCCATCATTCAGGGATCGCATATAGCGCGATGACCTCAACAACATGCATCACCAGCGCTTCACCTTAGCTTAGTTCCAATCTCATATGTTAATTCACCATTCGTGTAACATATCAAGCATCATATGTGGCCAAGCCGCCCCTTAGTAATATATACTGGCCAATAGTACTTACACCCCCAACACATCATTTTCTACTGCTGCTCAGCTGCATCTTCAAAATCTTTCAACAGACCGATGAAGTCTCTGAACTCCTTCTCTGTCATGTTGAGTTGTGTGGTCTCCCCGGCTGCCGACTCATCCACAAATTCTACTGCTGACATCTGGTCTTCCCACACCCCATCAGCAAACATCATGAGCACCACATAGTCATCAGACAGGTCCACCTGCAGAACAGGCCAACAGCAGCAGCAGCAGAGGATTTGCAATGGATGGCTACTCTTCACCTCACTGTTTCCATAACATCTTGAGGTGCAGGGCCTATGGTGCTTTTGCGAAGGTGTCTCACAACAGTTAATAACCAATACAAACAATGCTCATATAAAAAATTATGAAATAACCTACCACGCCTAGTTTACAATTGATATAACTCAGGCTGTCAGATCTCCTCCTCATTTGAAAGGCTGGTGCAGGCAACCGGTAACGGGAATCGTCCTATTCCATTTAAGAGGTGATTCCTGTTTTGTGTAGGGTAATGTGGGTCGACCCCGCTGTATTTGGTCATTCCAAACCAACTGCCTTGGTGCAGCCACACCTTACGTTTTAATTGTGTGTTTGTTTGTTCTTTACAGAAATTGGAGGAGCCCAACTCAGAAACGTTGAGTCCACCCTTTCTTTACATCGTATACACAGAAGCATTGATATTGCAGACACAATACAGCTCAGCCGCTTTGCAAACAAGTGTTGCAGCTGAAGCAGAAACAGAGGCAGTACCGAGGTTATACACGAGTCTGCAGGTGCTAAACCAGATGGTGCATCAGGGCTTTTCCATAAACACCAGCAATGCAGCAAGGACACATTCACACCGAGCCTTGGTCCAGCAGGAAGAGGCAGCAGCCCTAAACCCTAAACCCTAGGAGCCTAAACCCTAAACCAATATAACCCCCAGACATGTTCCCCACACCAAGCACCCACCTGTGGCAGATCTTGTGTCTCAATGGCATACACATTCCCCTTGGGGTCCCTCAGCAACAATGCCCCGGGCACCTCCATGTCCAGACGTATGCTGTACCACTGACCTGATCTGCTGCGCAGCTGAACCCGGCCGTCTACCCCGCGCCTGATGCCGTACTTCTGCCTGCAGCGAGATTGACACATGCGCACTGCCTATCAGAGGCCGAATCAAGCTAATGTGTGTTCTACATAGACTCAATGACTTGCATGCCTTTATCTTGCATGCTACATACAAGCGGCCCGCAGGGCACATGGTCAGCAACGGAAAGAGTAATTGCGAAGGTTAGTTACTGCAGGTGCTCTGCAAGATATACGACCTTTCAGAAACGAGTAATGTAATCCATTCATGTCGGGCATGCAATGGGTGCTGAGCGTACACTTAACACGTCAGCACACTAACCCACCACCTGCAGCAACTACTTATTCAAGCATGCTTGAGAAGAAGGATAGCCCATGCCTCCTCCCTGATCCCCTGAATTCTTACTTCCTGCTGCTATGGTACTTCTGCCAGGCTTACGATTTGCCAAATCCTATGGCAGACATAGTCACGGTTTGCTACAGACTGTTTTGCTGGAGTATCCAGCACAACCACCACTGCTATTGCAGGCTGAGTTTCTTACAACCAGACAGATGAATTTTGCGCTTTTAAAGGTGCAAGATATCCAATGCTGATAAATGAGGAGCGCTAACTGCGAGCGGAGAGGGCACATAGCACGGTGCGTGCCTGCCCGGGTAGGCTGGTCGGCTGGGGGGACTGGGACTGCATGCCCTCTTTGTGTATGCCTATGACATCAAGAGGCTGCTGGCTTGGCATCACATTGAGAGGCAGGGGACATGGTGTTGTGTGGATCAGTAGCAGCCACTGCATGACAACCTGCCATGCAGCTCTGCCAAATGGCTGTGGCCCTTCAACTGCTACTACTACTGGCTGATGCTGTGCATGAGAGATCCTCACCTATAGTTCTCGAGAGTCCTGGTGTCAGATAGTTTGCCTTTGTCCTCCAGCTCCATGTACTCCTCAAGTGCTCGATTACTGCTGCTGGTAGCTGTTGCTGCAGCTTTGGCTGGCTGTACTGCAATTTCGCCTGCCATCCAGCTGAGCAAGGGTGCTGCAAGAAGCATACCACCCGCAGACCTACGGCTGTACGTTTGTTGGCATTCTTCGCTGCCTGTTTGCCTGAGCGCCTGCACCTTGGTTGGACGTACGGGCTGACGAGCTGAGGTAAACGCTTGCTGACAACTGCCTTTGAACCTCGTACTGCAAGGCGCTCTTAAGACAGTCTGCGCGTACATACTTATGCGTTCTTTGCCGCGGCAAGGTCCTCTACAAGAGGGTGCGTCGAAGGTGGGTGTCCCTCAGGCGGCAACCGGGCATGCCTAGCGGCACTGATCAAAACGCAATTTATCCGGAGATCCGATTGCGCAGGATCCTAATGAGTGTTCCAAGCTTCTCAAAGACAAGGAGAAGGACAGTTTACGGTTAGCGAGTCCCGGAAACGAGGAAGTGACACATAGTGAGAGATGATAGTCTGAAATGACACGATCATGCCGTGAGCACTCATAGGTTCCCTCGTTGTTCCTAAGGTCTTGTCTTGTCGCCTTGTAAGCCATTGTATGTCACGGTGGGGTGCACTTTCGAAGGACGGCCGCAACGAGGTACAGGGTTTGCGAATGTTTGACTGGGGTGGTGAAGTTCCTGTTGCGGCACTTGGACAGCCTGATTAGTGCATCTTTCGGCAGTATGAATAACTTAGGAGGAGGAAAACTCCTATGCCTAATTGGCTTAGCAAACTCAGCATGTGCCCAGGCCTCCATGTCGTGCGGTAACAACGCGGTAAGCCAAGGACAGCTTGGCAGAAATCTCCGCGGCACGCACTGGCTGTCCTGCGAAGCTCAACAAACATGATATACACGTGATGTATGACATAGAAAACCAAACATGCAGTGGGGGCCAGGTTCTCCAGATTGAAGCTTACCCAGGATGCGTCCCAAGTTCGCCAGCGCTTTGGTGCAGCGCTACATGCAATCTATCTCTCAAGATAACAGTGACTCCGATGAAAGCCCTAAGCAGGCACGAGGCCCATCCAGGGGCACACATACCAGACTAACCTCCCAGACGGCACCCGGTTCCAGCGACTCCCTGCCTCGAGCATCGCCTCTCTCCCCTCGTAATGGCAGAGCCAGATCATACTCTGCAGTACAAACTCAACATCAGAAGCTGCCGAACAACCTTAGCTCACCAGAAAGCAGCTCACCAGAGTTTTCCCAACCCCCTCGTCTCAGCAGTACCAGCGCAGCTTCGAGACGCAGCTCCCACCTCGCAGAAGCCCAAAGCCACAGAGCAAGCACTTCTGCGTCGACAATATCCCATGTACAGCGCAGCTCTGGGCACTCGAGCCCCCCAGCCTCCAAACGCCAATCTTCAGTAGACCTCCACGCAGCTGAAGTGGTACAGCAGTTTTACCCTCGGCTATCCCTCTCCCTAGATGCAGCAGGACAAACACATGCAGCAGGAGGGGAAGGTGGAAGGCGAGGAGGAGGTCAGTCCCCTTCCAAGCTTGGCCATGCTCCCAAAACCTACAGGGTGTCAACATCTGCTGCTTCTGAGCTGCAAGCTGTTCCAAGCTTGTCTGTGCAGTCGCGACCATCTGCTGCTCAACAGCTGCAGTTGCATACCCTCCCACCAGGGTGGGAATCAGCTCCAGTGAACAAGCAGGAACACGGACCCCTGCACCAGCAGCAGAAGCAGCAGATACTTCAGCAGCAGCGGGAGGAGCAACAGCAGCGGTTGCAGCACAGGGCCCTACAGCAGCTCCAGGAGCAGCAGCAGCAGCAGCAACAACAGCAGCAGCAGAAGCAACAACAGCAGAGGGGAAGGGCACCTAGCTTGCAAGCAAGTGCCCTGGAACACCTACGGAAGCTGTCGAATAATGGCACAGCTGCACCACGGGGAGGACATACCTCCTCTGGAGCTTATGCCATGGGATCAAGCGAAGCAAAAGCCCACAGACAAAGTGAAATTCAACAACACCACCAGCAGCAGCAGGCAATGACCCTGCACAGCCAACAGCACCAACAGCCACACCAGCAGCAACAGCACATAAGACGGCCTGCAGTATCTGCCATAGCAGGCAGCACAGGGCTGAAGTCAATGGCAGCTACTAGCTATGCAGGGTTTAAGTCACCCTCCCCCCCTCGCACCAGGGATCATTGGGAGGGTTTACCAAGCCCTGGCTCTCCTAACATGCCCCCACCTGACTTGGCTATGGTCCAGCAAGCTGCAGGAATCACCAGCAGAGCTGCTGCTGCTGCTGGTGGTGGTGGAGGAGGAGGGAGGGGGAAGGGAGAGGGTAGCAAGCAGCGCGGAGGGAGCAGCGGCGGAAACAGCAACAGCAGCCATAGCAGCAGCGATGACAGCTGGTTGAGGACTGTGCCAGGATATGGGGATGGCAGCAAGCGGAAGGGGAAGAAGGGCAAAGCTGCAACGGTTTCTGCTGCTGCCCGTGATGCTGGGGGTAGTGGCAGTGGGGACTTGGAGAGTGGGCTGCAACAGCAGCAACAGCAGCAGCTGCGGGAGGAGAGTACCTGGGGTGCTGGGAGCTTCAAAGGGTGGAGTAGGAATGGGGAGGGAAGGAATGGGGAGGGCTCTGAGGATGGTTCTGGTGTCTGGGGTGGGAGAGGAGCTGCTGCTGCTGAAGGGGCTGGGAGAGCTTCACAGCATCCACAGACAACAGCGGGAGGAGGAGCAGAAGGAGGGAAAACTGGGGCCTGTGCTGGGGATGTGCTTAGGGCAGGTGGCAGGGAGCGGAGAAGCAGTTTGTTGGGATCAGCAGCAGCAGCAGGAGGAGGGGAGGAGCCGGCAGCTGTAGCTGCAGCTGTGATGCGGCAACGGCTGCTGTCAGGGGTGGGTGAAGGTGTTGGGGAGGGGCGGGAAGAGGGGAGGGGCCGGAAGCGGGCGGCTTCATCTGCTGCAGCAGCTGTTGCAGCAGCTGTTGCAGCAGTGTTGGTGCAGGGTGGTGGTGATGATGGAGAGGAGGAGGATGAAGGGGATAGGCTTTGGAATGAGGTGCAGCAGAGAGCTAGGTAAGGACTGGGAGGGGCACACACACATAATGGGGTGTATGACACTTGTCAGCATGTGGGGTTATCATGGTCTGTGGCCATGTTGAACCATGTGATGCAATTCCTGCAGCGTGCTATCGCAGATAAGTGAACAAGAGTTGACTCATGGGATATCTTCACAGGGCCTTGCTGCTTCAGACTCCAACGATGCAAGCCCGTTCTGTTGCTCTGCAAGTCACTGCATCCTGTGCCTGCCATATGGGCTTCAAAAAATGCTGAGAGTGTTCGCTTTGGTCAAGTTTGGCTCTTCCTTCAATCTTGCACGGCCACTTCTCATAGCGGATTATTGCATTTTGTGGTATGCCATAGCAAGAAGTGCCATTGGCCCTGTACTCCAAGCTATTACAATGACATATTTTACTCACTGCTTTCACTGATGCTTGCAGGCAGGGTTGGTTCCAGCAGCCTGAGCAGCAGCAGGTGTACCGCAGTAGCGGGAGGTACAGCCCTAGCAGCAGGGCATGGTACTCCGGAACAGCAGCAGCAGCAGCAGCAGGAGATGTCCGCAGCAGTGCTGCTGCTGGTACCCATGGGGTTTATGGAGGGCCTGGTTCTCCTGCGTTTGGTGTTGCTGCTGCTGCAGCTGGGACTGGATCTTCTCCAGGGTATAGCTCCCGTTGGGTGCCTTGGTATGGGGATGAGCGCTTACAGCAGCAGCAGCAGCAGGCGGTGCAGCAGCAAAGTAGAGGAGGAAGGGGCTCGCCGTCACCAGGAAGGGGGCCCCCACCGCAACAGCAGCAGCTGCACTTCTCCTTTACAGAGCTGCCTTATAGAAGGGGCAGTGCATTGAGGAGTTCCGGGGGTAGGAGGTGGGGAGGAAGCCTGGATTTTGAACAGCAGCAGCAGCAGGGGTTAGGTGTTGGAGGTGGTGGGCATGGAGGGGTCAGCAGCAGTGCGGTAGCAGGGTCTAAGGTTTTGCGGAGGCTTTTGCGAGAGAGCTTGGAGCAGAAACCTGTGGATCTCAGACACAAGAAAGGCAGCAGCAGCAGTGGCAGTAGCAGGACAAGTGCAGAGCTCCACAGTGACATCAGTATCCCGGCGTCACTAGGGGTTAACTTGGGGGAGGGGGTGGGGGATGTGACAGAACTAAGGGTTAGTGGTGGGGAGGATGGGGAGGTTCGGGATGGGGGTGGAAGTGGCAGGGTTAGCCCTGATTGGGCTCCTGACCTGAGAGCTGCTGCAGCAAAGCAACTACAACAGCAGCAGAAGCAGCATGCTGAGCTGCAAGCTCGCCGGGCTGCTTTGTCACCCACACCAGCAGCCTCCTCAGCAGCAGGCTTTGGTGTGGGCGCTGCAGGGGCGTTTCTGCACAGCAGCATAAGTGGGTTGGAAAGCAGGGGGAAAAGCAGCAGCAGCAGTGGTGGTGGGATCAGAGGGAGCAGCTGGAGTGACCAGGAGCATCTCAATGCAGCACGGCAGAAGGAGCTAGCGCACAAGCAGAAGTTAGCAGCGCTGCTTGAAGCTGTGCCTGCACCTGCAGCACTTCGAGCTATCAGCAGCAGCAGTACTAAGGGTGGAAAATGGTCTCCTTCGGGCAGGAAGTCCGCTCCTCTGAGACAGAGGCCTTCTTCAGCGACTATGCTAGCCACACCATTGGCAAGCAGTAGCCCGTGGGGGCTCTCTAGCGCTACTGCTGGTGCTAGGGCTAGTGCTGATAGGCTTGGCCGTAGCTTCCGGTCAGCTTCTCCTACCAGAGGCGGGAGCAGTGGCGGTGGGAGTGAGCTGGGGTTTTTGATGGGGCATGGGGGGTTTAGAAGGGGTTTGCCGTCACCCAGTCGCCCCAGGAAGCTGGAGCAGGGTTTAAGTGGAAGTGCGGAGCTGATGCCTCCACCTCCAAGACGGTACCCAACCCAAAAACCAGCAGCAGCAGCAGGTGGGACACCAGCAGCAGTAGGCCATGCTTTGCGTAGGTCAAGCCCTGCCAGGTTTGCCTCTTCTCACAGGGAGGATGAGCAAAGCAGCAACGTGAGGCCACCCAATAAAGCAGGGTTCTCTGCTCAACTGGCTACGCTAGCTGCTCAAGGGGGTATCGGGCTGCCACCCCTAGGGTGGGATTTACCCCCAAGCTCCCCTGCTAGAAATGTCAGTCCTCCGGGGCAGTTCGGGACCCCTGCTTTAGCTGATCATCCCACCTCCCCCAGCAACCGCCCTTCATCCCCATACAGCCTCCGACCAGTAGATGTCACCAATATGCCCTGGGGTGCTCTAAGCCCTAGAACCCTAGCTGCCGCGAGGGCTAGGGTTTCACCGGTAGGGCCTAGGAATGTAAGCCCTGTGCCGCTGGACAGGTCTCAGGGTTACAGAGGTTTAGGGCAGAAGCTGGCACAATCTATGCCCCACATCACTGACTTGTTCTGTACCAAAGACATTATGCAGTGGCCCTTAGAGCCTAGGAACATAAGCCCTAGCCCTAGCACAAGCCCTGAACCTGGAGCAATAGGTGCTGCTGCTGCTACTGCTGATGCAGCTAGTGGGGCTGCTGTGGGTCCTGTACCGGCGGGAGGTGGGGATAGCAGCGGGACCTCAACAGCAACAGCAGCAGCAGGGGCAGATACTCATGTCCAGCCTCTGGTATATGTCCCTAGAGCCATGACTGGCGTGGAGGGGAGAGCAGACCTGCTAGTAATCAATTCACCCAGACAGGGGCAGCAGCAGCAGCATGTGAAGGTCTGGGAGCAGGAGCAGCAGCAGCGGGTGCAGGGGAGGGAGGTACAGATACAAGCACAGGGTGGGGGGCATCAAGGCAGTGGCAGGGCGGCAGACCCCAGGCGGCCGCAGTTGATACCTGTGCGGGAGCTTGTGGGTATGTTGCAAACCTGGAGGAGTAAGCAACAAGGGCAGCAGGAGCAGCAGTGGGGGGTGGAGGGGGGTGGGGTGCAGGAGGAGCAGCAGCGGCAGAGCAGCTGGCAGCAGCAACAGCACCATGATGCACAGCAGCAGCATAACAGCAAGGAACAGCAGCAGCAGGGGCAGCATAACTCTCAGCAGCAGCAGACGCATAATGGCGAGGAACAGCAGCAGCAGGGGCAGCATAACCGTCAGCAGCAGCAGACGCATAATGGCGAGGGACAGCAGCAGCAGGGGCAGCAGTTAGGCTTGGATGTACAACAGGAGCAGCTATTGCACCGGGCATTGCTAAGGCCCTTGCATGGCACCTCTGCTGCTGCTGCTTCTGGTGTTGCTAGGGCATCAAACACGGCAACAACCCCTCAAGGGGTAGCTGCTATTCGCTCTGCAACAGCAGGTAGTAGAGAGACAGCAGCGGGTGCTTCAGCAGCAGAGCTTTCCGTTGATGTAGCAGCGGTGCCGGGACCAGAAGAAAATGCAATACCAACCGGTTCTGACAGGGCGTCGCCTAGGCTGCTTGAAGCTGAGATGCAGTTCTGGGGCGAGGAGCAGCAGCAGCGGCAGCGCCAGTTTCAGCAGCGGCTGGAGCAGCAAGTGGAGCAGCAGTGGCAGGGGCAGCAAGGCTATGGGTATGAGAGCAGTCCCCGGGGCCTTCCTGCGACAGCTGCTTACTCTCTTGTTAGACGTAACATTGGCCTTAACTCAAGGCCAGTGTCTTTGGCTCAGGGAGGGGTCATTGGTATGGAATCAGCAGAAGCAGTAGGTGTGGAGGGAAGGTCTCAAACTGCCGTTCCTATTGGGAGAGGGCCCCTTGTGGTAGCAGATGCATCCCCTGCTGCTGCTGGTCACTTGCGGGGTGGTTCTATGGGATTTGCTGCTGATGTTTATGGTGATAGGGCTGGGGATTCACGGGTCGGTACCCCTGCGGTGTCAGATACGACCCCTGATCTGAGCTCTGCTTTAGGGACAGTCATGAGGCTGGTACAGGACTTAGACAAAACCATGGCATCGCTACTGCAGCGCGCAAGTGCCAGCTTACCAGTGCATGCTTTGACCAGTTTTGACCAGAGTTTGACTGGTGGGTTTGACCAGGGGTTGACTAGTGGGTTTGACTTAGTCAACATAGGGACTGTGCCACAGCCGAGGGCAGCTGGCATGTCAGCAGCAGCAGTGAATCATCCCGGGACTGAGGGCTCTCCTTGGGAGGGTTCTTATAGCCCAGCTGTCTGGGCTGGGATGAGGGCAGTAGATAGCAGCCCAGTGAATCGAGTGCTGATGCCTCAGTTGCAAGAAGCTGAGGCTGGAGAAAGACTAGAGGGTGGGCAGCAGAGGCCTCATGGCACTCCAGCTCAGTCCCAGCAGCAGCAGCAGCGGACAGGGCAGCAGGGGCAGGGTGGGACCCGGAGCAGCATAGCTTTGACGCCTCAGGCTCTGGAGCAGCAACAGCAGCAGCAAGGGCTTCATGGCACTCCTGCTCAGTCCGAGCAGCAGCAGCAGGGGCAAGGTCGGACTTGGAGCAGCATAGCTTTGACGCCTCAGGGCCCGGCGCAGGGGCAGCAACAGCAGCAATGGCAGCAGCAGCAGCAGGGGCAGGGTGATGCTGTGTCGCCGAGCCCTCAGTCTTTTCTGCAGGTGAAGTTGCAGGAGATGGAAGCACAGCTGGCTGCACTCAGGCAGCTAGCAGCATCACATGAACAGCAGCAGCAGCAGCAGCAGGGCCAATACCAGCAGCAGCAGGAAGCGCTACACCACCAGCAGCAACAGCAGCAGCCGCAGCAGCTGCGGGATTATCAGCAGCAGACGCAGCCACAGCAGGAACAATGGCAATGGCAGCAGCAGCAGGTGGTGGTTGATGCCCCATCCCCTGGCCCAGCACTAGCAGCAACAGGGCGCAGTGCAAGCACTACTGCAGTAAATCTGGGTGCTGCATCTCCTGTTCCAGCCTCTTTTTCCCTTAGCCCTGCTCTTGCAATGAGGGCTCCTGCTGCTCCTGCTGTTGAAAGGCAATCTGTCTCAGGGCCAGCAGCAGCAGCCACGCCAGCACGGGAAGCAGTGGGAGTGCGACTGGTATCAACACCACAAGCAGCAATAGGAGCAGGAGCAGCTCCCCGCAGAGAGGTGCATGTGGTGTCACACGAACTTCTGGCAGAACCTGTGGGAGCAGCAGCAGCAGTAGGAAATGGGGCAGCACAACCCTTGGGCAGGCCTCAACAGCAGCAGCAGCAGGGGTTGGGGAGCGTGCCGCATCAGCAACACCTAGCAGCACAGGAGCAGCAGCAGCAACCACAACAACAGCAGCAGCAGGGGTTGGGGCATGTACAGCATCTGCAACATGCAGCAGCACTGGAGCAGCAGCAGCAGCAGCAGCAACAGCAGCAGCAGCAGGTAGAGCAGCGCGATCCGAGGGTAGTCCTTGGATTAATGACTGAGCTGCAGCAGCTGCTTGATCAGCTGCAGCTAGCACAACAGAAGGGGCAGGGGCAGGAGCCAAACGCAACGTACGCAACTATGGTGGACCTGCAAGGTATGTTGGAACAGTTACACAACCTGCAGCAGGGGATTGTAGCACGGGCCGCAAGGGATGTAGTACCACCACCAGCAGCAGCAGCAGTAACAGCTGTGGTAGGAGGAGGCGAGGGTGGTGCTGTGGGGTCGATGGGTGGTCCAACGACAACTGTGGCAGCAGCAGCAGCAGTCAGAGAGGGGGAAGAAGTGCGAAAAGCAGCAGCAGGTGCTGTTCTGCAAGGAGATGGTGGTGGAGGAGATTTCAGAGCAGCACCGGGAAGTAGCCCTTTGCATAAAAGGCAAATCCAGCAGCAGCAGCAACAGCTGGTTCAAGAACCAGCGCTGCAGCACCAGCAGCAAGAGCATTTCCAGCAGCAGCAAACCCAGCGTATGTGGCAGCAGCAGCTTCAGCCAGCGCAGCAGCAGGCGCTTGTGATGCTGCAGGATAAAGTTGAAGCCCTACAGGCATCTCTAGTTGCAGCTGTAGCTGATCTTACCCAGCTAAGACAAGCAGCAGCATTACAAGGAAGTTCTGAAGCTGCGCATCGGTTGCAAGAAACACAACAGCAGCAGCACCAACAGGAGCAACAGGAGAGGGTGTTGAAGCTGCAACAGCAGGTTGAGCAGCTGCAGCAATCTTGGCAAACTATGCAGCAGCATGTTCAGCAGCAGCAGCAGGCTGCAGCAGGGGTGCAAGAAGTGCAGGACCTACAGCAGCAGGTCTCAGCTCAGGGCTTAATGCTGGAGGTGCTTAAAGCAGACTTGCGCCAGGAGTGGACCGGGGCGCTGGCGCAGCACCAGCAGCAGCAGGAGCAGCAGCAGCTGAGGGTGCGAAATGAGGCTGTAGCAGAGGCAGGAGCAGCAGCTCAGGGTTTAGCAGTAGCTGTTCAGCAGAAGCTGCTGGAGGAGCTGCATCAGCTAGGGTTTAAGGAGCAGGGGCAGCAGCTGCAGCAGCAGGGTTTAAAGCTGGGCCAGTTGGAGGGGGCTCAGCAGCAGCAGGAGCTAGGATTGGCTGGGGTGAGGCGGGAGGTGGTGCAGCTCCAGAAGTTACAAGAGGAGGGTTTAGGGGAGGTCCGAGGGTTTAAGGGGGAGGTTTCGGGGCTTGCGGGGAGGGTGGAGAGGGTGGTAGGGAAGCAGGAGCAGCAGCAGCTGCTACTGGTGGAGTTGAAGGGCTCTGTGGATGAACTCAAGGCTGCTGCTGCTGGTAGGAGTCCTGGGGTGTCGGTGGAGGAACTGTTGAGGGGAGATGCTGGACAGCAGCTGAAGCGGGAACTGGGGCAGCAGTTGCAAGGGCAGTTAAAAGAGGGACTAGGTCAGCAGATTGCTCAATTGGAGCAAGGTATGGCGCAGCAGTTGGAGCAGCGGGTTGGTCAGTCGCTGCTGGAGTTGAGAGAGGAGCTGCAAGAGCGGCAGGCAGTGGGGTTGAGAGAAGCAATGGCGGCAGCAGCGGCACAGCAGCAGGGGATGTTGCAGGAGCACCAGCAGCTGTTGCTTGCCCGGCAGCAGGCGGTGCTACAAGAGCAGCAGCAGCAGGTGGACGCAACCTTGCGAAAGCAGGAGGAGAGGCAGGTAGCAGCAGCAGCCAAGCAGCAGCAGCGGCAGGATGCATGGGGGGCTCAGGTGCAAGGGTTGCAGCAGCAGCTTTCTGGTGTGGAGCTTAAGCTATCACAGCTGCAGCTGCAGGTGCTGGATGGGAGCGGTGTGAATAGTAGTGATGGGGCCGGTGCAGCTCGTGGGGCTGCAGCAGGGGGTCACCCGAGTCGCTCGGGTGACAAAGTTCAGGCACTTAGTGACAAGCTGCAGCAGCTGGAGCAGCAGGTGCAGCAGTTAATGGAGAATAGAGGGGCCACAAGACCGGAGGGACCAGCAGCAGCAGGGGTAGGAGGTTCCCATGCATCAGGGTTTAATGCTGGTGGTGGAGTTGCTAGCCAGCAGCAGCAGGAGCAGCTAGGTGCTCTTAGGGTTCAGGTGGAGGCCCTGGTGGGTCAGGTGCAGGAGTGTTTCAAGGCCACTGCTGTGACGCTGCCTTTGAGGATTGGTCAGGTGGAGCAGCGGGTCGTGACAACTGCTCAGACGTGTGCTGACGCCGTCAAGGTAAGCGGGCAGCGTCCAAGCTGTACTGAGAACCCAATTACAATATATATACTTTTTGGGATATGCCATAGCAAGAGTGCTGTAGGCCTCGCAACTGAAGCTGTTACAGAAACAAAATTGTACATGGGTAAAGCTTCTTGTGCTGCTATGTTTAGAAATCGAAGTTTGTTTGTAGCTCTCTACAGAGCATTTGGGCTAGCTGAAGTGTCTCTGCATGGCCATGTCACGCTGCGTGCTCACATGGTAGCATCTAGGTCTTGTATTGATACGTTGTCTGACATCTGGGTATGCACTGCCATCCGCTGCTGTTCCATTTATACTGTGTCACTCACATATCAACTCTGCCTTTCTACGTGTGCTCATTTCCCTCACTTAATTGTATTCGCAAATGACGGGTGCATTGTTGCTCCATATCCAAGCCGCTGGGGCCTGTGGCGTTCGTGCCCACAGGCAATCAATCCGTGGTCCAGGAAGGTTTTTGAGGCTCCTCATTCATATCTTTTTCCTGCAGGTTATCGCCCAGAAGCATCAAGCCATCTCCTCTCTGTTCAAAGAGGTCCAGAGCAGCCAAGCCAGTCTAGATGACCGGCTGCAGCAGCTGGCGCTGGAGGTTCAGAGGGTCAGAGCTAGCAGGAGGACAAGCAGACAGAGCGCCAGCACGGAACAGTAGCTGGTGACAACATGAACCCCAGCAGCAGCAGCAGCTTGGGGCAGCAGCAGCAGCAGCATCCACAGCAGCGGCGGCGGGGACAGTAGTGACAGCAGCAGTGGGGGCAGCAGCAGCAGCGGCGGCGTCGGCGGGAACAGCGGTGGATAAAAGACTGGAAACATGCCACTTGCTTCTGCATCCCAGGTGTGCAGCATGGGCCTTTTGACTGCTGCAGCCATCTTTAGCTCACATTAGCAACTGCAGCTAGTGGCGGGGGAGGTGCAGGGGATGAAGACCTAGCAGGAGGGCAAAATATGCACTCTTGTATGTGCGTTCAATCCTCTTGCAGTGGGCTCTTGCAGGCATGGAGGCTGAATCAGGCCTGAGCACATAGCAATAGCTGGTGGTAATGGCCCCGCAGAATCAGCAGTAGCAGCAGCAGGGGAAGCACAAGCCTGGGGATTGTTCCCACTTGTTTCTGCATTTACATTATGCTGCATTGGCAACTTGGCTGCCGCAGTCACTCAGCTCGCATGAGCAACTGCAGCAGGTGGCTTCGGAGGTGCAGTGGATGAAGGCTAGCAGGAGGACAAGAGATGCATCATGGTATAAATGCTTACTCTTACAGGTCAAGTGGGCTGATGCTTGGAGAATGCAGGCTGCTCTGGGCATAAGCATGGCAGTCACATGCTGCAAGGAAACAGGCAGTAGCAGCAGAAGCAGCAGTGGTGGCTAAGTAGGGCGTTTGCTGCTCCTGCAACTGCTGGCTTCCGTCATTGGGTTGTTGCAGCAGCACCTCATATTGGGAGGATGTATTGCTGTGAGTGCTCAAGTGGTATGTTAGTGATACAGGCAGGCAGTACATGGAGGCTTGAAGGGGGGTAGGGCTTCTGATCTAATGCTCATGTTTGCAATAGAGGCGGTTTAAGTCTCTGGCTGATGGTGGATAGAAGAATGTTGTTTAGGTGCAGGGACCAGCGCATACTGCTGCTCAGTGTTGGGCTATTTAAGTACTTGATAGGTGGAGGTAGCTAGAATTATCATGTATGTGGGGCTATTCTCACGTTTTGTGCATGTATGGGGTCTAGAAACATTGACGGAGTGTGCTATGGTGTTCCATGTGCTATTCTGCTACACTGAAACGACCTTCTGCACCAGACAAAGCATGCACTCTATGACAGTTGGTATTGCATTCACTGATGGCCGTGGGATCAAGGGCTTTGTATTTGAAGACGATACCATTGCAATAATGTGGCCAATCAGGGTCGTCTGTATGTGGTTTGTTCCATGCAGAGCGGGGAGTCGCTTGTGTTTGTACCTTTCGCCAAGGTGGGGCAAAAGGGACACTCTTGGGGCCCATTTGGTAATTCAACTGCGGTTACATCGTGTGATCCCTTGCCACAATACACTTCTGAGAGCCTACAGATGCTGTGCTACCAAGGCAGGCTCAGTAAGTCCTTCAACAGTAGCAAAAGACCACATCTGCCCACACATCGCAAGAGAGTATTTGGCCGTCAGAATTTGGTTCTTGCTCAAGATAGACGCGAAGTTCAAGGGTCTGGCGCCATGCGGATACACCCGGCCGTGCAGTACAGGTCACACTCTGCAATAATAAAACAGCACCGTTTGAACACGTTCTGACTGATAAGATAAAGGCTATCTGGATATGTTATATAAAGACGCGGCATGGCCCAGATAGATGCCTTCATGACGTGTGTACTGATAGCGATGCCAGCTGCTGTTCGTTCCACTAACAGAACATCCACGGCCAGGAGTAGATTGCAGTTTATTACCTCAGTAAGAAGGTTTCTGCAAGTAGATGAGGTGTTTTAGAACAGCACGCTACATCAGATTGAGCTGTTCTGGCGCCTCACATGAGCGACCGTCTCTGACTGACCGTAGACGAGGGCGACCACAACTGAAGGTGTATCTTTATGTTGGCGTTGCTTCACGAGCACTCAGGAGAGATTTATTGACTCGGTCCTTGTACTAACGGTAAGACTCTATGCATAGCGGGGTTGAATCTGCCCCCTTGTTGCAAAAGCTTTGGGGAGGTACATCATGCCTATAAGGAACGAGGTGCATGGGAGAAAGGAAGGCAGAGTGGGGGACTCCTAGCTACGCTTCATAAAAGGCACAAGGGTAAATACTCTGTGAGTAAGAGCCCATGTTCATGTATCTTGTGGGTCACGTTACATGAGGTAAAGCTAAAGGTGGCAATGGTGTACTTTCCACCTGAGAATTCAACCGTATGGAAGTTATGGGCGCATGCAGACCCTATGTTGACACTTAGACAAGGGGTAGCAGAAGCTGAGGCAGCAGGGTATCACATGTTGATAATGGGGGACTTGAATGCACGTATAGGCCAGGAGTGTGAGCTCCCTTTGGAAAAGCATAATGAAATACACTCAGCAGAGCCCTCCTTGCCTGCCATGGACAGTGACAAATTCATTGCCGGCATTCCCAGGAATAGGGTTAGTATGGATCGTGGTGCATACTCTGTCAATAATAGGGGAAAGGAGTTGCTTGAGTTTCTGCGCAGCAGTGGTTTAGTAGTTCTAAATGGTAGAGCACCGGGTGATGAAGTGGGACAGTTCACATATAAAGGGGATGGTGAAGCGGCAAGCAGCATTGATCTGGTATGTGTGTCAGCTGCTTTGTACAGCAAAGTGCAAAGGATGAAGGTGCATCCAATTGAGGGACACAAGCAGCATGCATCTGTTGAAGTGACTATTCTACTGGATTAACATGATACATCTTTGCCCACTAAGTGCGGTTGGAATGCGAACAGTGTTCGGGTATGCCGACCAGTGCTCACTAACAAGGCTTTCATTGGGGTAGCAGAACATTTTATGTCAGAGTATGAGGATGAGTTTGAGATTTTGGGTGGAGAGCTGAAGGCTGGAAGGGCTGACCCAACAAAGGCTCTTGCAAGAATAGTAGAAGTCATAAAGTTTTGTGTTGGAAAGGCGGACAAGAAATGCAGAGTAGCACCCAGAAAGGAGGGATGGGGCGTACATAAGGGTGAAAAACCACACGCACCATGGTTTGACCAGGAGTGTCATGGGTTTTTAAAGCGGTTCAAGAAAGTTTGGGGTTCATATCGCTTCCAGGAGAAATTGTTTAAGAGGAATGCAGTGAAGTCTGATATGTTTGAAATTTACAAAGAGGAGGCCCAAAAGGCACGGAGGGAGTATAGAGGATGCTGCAGGACTAAGAGGCATGAGTACTTGGAGGCACAGAGAAGAGCTATGATCAGGACATATTCTTCGTCTGACCAGAGTGATTTTTGGAAGGCATTCAATAAAGGTGCCAGGGCTGTTTCAGCATTGCACGATGTGGAGGAATGCACAGAACATTTTAAAGGGTTGTATGGCAATCCAGTATCAGGAACACATCCATTGTTTGGGTCGTGGTCACCATCAGTGGGGCGAAACTCCTTATCAGAGGAGGATTGTGAGCAGTTGAATGCACCTTTGACCATGGAAGAGCTTGCCCAATGCATCAAGTCAGCCAAGTGCGGGAAAGCGGCTGACTTGGACGGAATGACAATGGAGGCAGTCAAGCTGCTGTTGCATACAAAATCTATGAACATCTTGGAGTGCATTAGGCTCCTATTGGATAACTGTCATAAAGAAGTGCCGGGTCAGATGGAATTCAACAAGTTACTGCCGATACCTAAGGGTTTAAACAGTGGAACCAACTGCAATCTGCACAGGGGTATTGCAGTTAGCAACATCTTTGGCAAACTTGGGGACAAGTTCAGGAACAGGAGGTTTTCTGACATATCTGAGGAAAGAGGGCTTCGCTGTGTAACACAATGTGGTTTCAGAAAGGATCATGGCACTTTGGATGCCATGTTCACCTTGAGGCACCTGATTGACAGGGCTAGAAGTGGAGACAATCAGGAGGGTTTGTTGTGCATATTCATTGACTGCACAAAGGCGTTTGACACGGCAAGTAGGGAGCTCATGCTGAGGAGATGTGAAGAAGTAGGGGTGACAGGCCCTTTTTTGGAGGCAATGGGAAAGATGTTTGACAAAATCTCCATGGTAGTGTGCTTGCAAGGGAAGCAAGGCAAACCCTTCAGGACATATCAGGGGACAAAACAAGGGAGTGAGCTCAGCCCTCTCTTGTTCGGTCTCTTCATTGAGCAGCTGCAGGTTGGAATGCGAACAGTGTTCGGGTATGCCGACCAGTGCTCACTAACAAGGCTTTCATTGGGGTAGCAGAACATTTTATGTCAGAGTATGAGGATGAGTTTGAGATTTTGGGTGGAGAGCTGAAGGCTGGAAGGGCTGACCCAACAAAGGCTCTTGCAAGAATAGTAGAAGTCATAAAGTTTTGTGTTGGAAAGGCGGACAAGAAATGCAGAGTAGCACCCAGAAAGGAGGGATGGGGCGTACATAAGGGTGAAAAACCACACGCACCATGGTTTGACCAGGAGTGTCATGGGTTTTTAAAGCGGTTCAACAAAGTTTGGGGTTCATATCGCTTCCAGGAGAAATTGTTTAAGAGGAATGCAGTGAAGTCTGATATGTTTGAAATTTACAAAGAGGAGGCCCAAAAGGCACGGAGGGAGTATAGAGGATGCTGCAGGACTAAGAGGCATGAGTACTTGGAGGCACAGAGAAGAGCTATGATCAGGACATATTCTTCGTCTGACCAGAGTTATTTTTGGAAGGCATTCAATAAAGGTGCCAGGGCTGTTTCAGCATTGCACGATGTGGAGGAATGCACAGAACATTTTAAAGGGTTGTATGGCAATCCAGTATCAGGAACACATCCATTGTTTGGGTCGTGGTCACCATCAGTGGGGCGAAACTCCTTATCAGAGGAGGATTGTGAGCAGTTGAATGCACCTTTGACCATGGAAGAGCTTGCCCAATGCATCAAGTCAGCCAAGTGCGGGAAAGCGGCTGACTTGGACGGAATGACAATGGAGGCAGTCAAGCTGCTGTTGCATACAAAATCTATGAACATCTTGGAGTGCATTAGGCTCCTATTGGATAACTGTCATAAAGAAGTGCCGGGTCAGATGGAATTCAACAAGTTACTGCCGATACCTAAGGGTTTAAACAGTGGAACCAACTGCAATCTGCACAGGGGTATTGCAGTTAGCAACATCTTTGGCAAACTTGGGGACAAGTTCAGGAACAGGAGGTTTTCTGACATATCTGAGGAAAGAGGGCTTCGCTGTGTAACACAATGTGGTTTCAGAAAGGATCATGGCACTTTGGATGCCATGTTCACCTTGAGGCACCTGATTGACAGGGCTAGAAGTGGAGACAATCAGGAGGGTTTGTTGTGCATATTCATTGACTGCACAAAGGCGTTTGACACGGCAAGTAGGGAGCTCATGCTGAGGAGATGTGAAGAAGTAGGGGTGACAGGCCCTTTTTTGGAGGCAATGGGAAAGATGTTTGACAAAATCTCCATGGTAGTGTGCTTGCAAGGGAAGCAAGGCAAACCCTTCAGGACATATCAGGGGACAAAACAAGGGAGTGAGCTCAGCCCTCTCTTGTTCGGTCTCTTCATTGAGCAGCTGCAGGTTGGAATGCGAACAGTGTTCGGGTATGCCGACCAGTGCTCACTAACAAGGCTTTCATTGGGGTAGCAGAACATTTTATGTCAGAGTATGAGGATGAGTTTGAGATTTTGGGTGGAGAGCTGAAGGCTGGAAGGGCTGACCCAACAAAGGCTCTTGCAAGAATAGTAGAAGTCATAAAGTTTTGTGTTGGAAAGGCGGACAAGAAATGCAGAGTAGCACCCAGAAAGGAGGGATGGGGCGTACATAAGGGTGAAAAACCACACGCACCATGGTTTGACCAGGAGTGTCATGGGTTTTTAAAGCGGTTCAAGAAAGTTTGGGGTTCATATCGCTTCCAGGAGAAATTGTTTAAGAGGAATGCAGTGAAGTCTGATATGTTTGAAATTTACAAAGAGGAGGCCCAAAAGGCACGGAGGGAGTATAGAGGATGCTGCAGGACTAAGAGGCATGAGTACTTGGAGGCACAGAGAAGAGCTATGATCAGGACATATTCTTCGTCTGACCAGAGTTATTTTTGGAAGGCATTCAATAAAGGTGCCAGGGCTGTTTCAGCATTGCACGATGTGGAGGAATGCACAGAACATTTTAAAGGGTTGTATGGCAATCCAGTATCAGGAACACATCCATTGTTTGGGTCGTGGTCACCATCAGTGGGGCGAAACTCCTTATCAGAGGAGGATTGTGAGCAGTTGAATGCACCTTTGACCATGGAAGAGCTTGCCCAATGCATCAAGTCAGCCAAGTGCGGGAAAGCGGCTGACTTGGACGGAATGACAATGGAGGCAGTCAAGCTGCTGTTGCATACAAAATCTATGAACATCTTGGAGTGCATTAGGCTCCTATTGGATAACTGTCATAAAGAAGTGCCGGGTCAGATGGAATTCAACAAGTTACTGCCGATACCTAAGGGTTTAAACAGTGGAACCAACTGCAATCTGCACAGGGGTATTGCAGTTAGCAACATCTTTGGCAAACTTGGGGACAAGTTCAGGAACAGGAGGTTTTCTGACATATCTGAGGAAAGAGGGCTTCGCTGTGTAACACAATGTGGTTTCAGAAAGGATCATGGCACTTTGGATGCCATGTTCACCTTGAGGCACCTGATTGACAGGGCTAGAAGTGGAGACAATCAGGAGGGTTTGTTGTGCATATTCATTGACTGCACAAAGGCGTTTGACACGGCAAGTAGGGAGCTCATGCTGAGGAGATGTGAAGAAGTAGGGGTGACAGGCCCTTTTTTGGAGGCAATGGGAAAGATGTTTGACAAAATCTCCATGGTAGTGTGCTTGCAAGGGAAGCAAGGCAAACCCTTCAGGACATATCAGGGGACAAAACAAGGGAGTGAGCTCAGCCCTCTCTTGTTCGGTCTCTTCATTGAGCAGCTGCATTACTTGATTGAGGAAAAGGTGCCAGGGGCTGGACCTATCATAGATGGCCTGCATGTGGCAGACCTCTTTTATGCCGATGATGTTCTTTTGAATGTTTTCAATAACCCAGAAGAGATGCAGAAACTTCTTGATGTCGTTGACTTGTTTTGCTACCTTTTCAATATGTCAGTGAACATGCCAAAGACCAAAGCCATCATTTTTAGGACAAAGGAAAAGATCCCAAAACATCTGGTGGATGTGGTATTCAAATTCAGGGGAGAGATTTTGCAAATGGTCCAGGAAGAGAAATACCTGGGTTTGGTGATGCATGCATGGAAGGATATGACATATAGTGCAGAGCAAAGGGCTGTAGCAATGAACAGGAGCCTTCACTCAATGCTCCAAAGGTGCAAACAGACAGGGGTGTCGCAACCAGCATTCATGTGTGAAGTATTTGACATGTTAGTGAGGCCAGTGGGCGCTTATGGTGCGCATGTGTGGGGCCCAAGCATGTTTCAAGAGTTTCTATATAAACCGCTCAACGTTGACAATGCTGTGGAAAATGTGCATTGCAACTTTCTCAGGCTTTTGGCTGGGTTAGGGAAGTCTGTACAGAAAGAGTCATTGTACAAGGAGTTTGGCAGATATCCACTAATGGTTCAGTGGCTGGTTCTGGCAGCAAGGTGGTGGAACACAGTACTGGGCAAAAGTCAGGGTTGTCTGGCGTTAAGAGCGCTTAGAGATGATGTTTCACTCATGTTGAAGCATAAACAATGCTGGTCCAGGCAGTTTTTTGATGCAATGAGTGCACCATCAAGGTGATAGACAAAAACAAATGGCATCCAAGGAAAGGGGAGTTTTCGAAGGAAGACATTCTGGAGCAAATAAGGTTTGATGAGGAGCGAGTTCGGGTATGTGCTGAAAGGTGGTTTGACAGAGCATGGGAGGCATGCAACAGTGATCCAACAATGGCCGATGAGACAGAGGTGTTTCGTAGCACATACAAGTTTGGGTAGGGTATGTGGATGGGCAGTGTGCACAGCATCTCCATAGGTGCATCCCACAGCATGTGAGAAGGGAGATGATGAAGTTGAAGCTCGGGTGTAGTGAGCTGAATGTGCATAGGCTAAGGTTTGAGGGTGTGGCAAGGGAGAAGCGCTGGTGCCCTCTCTGCAGTGGGCAGCATGTGCAGGGATGTGAGCGGAAGGAGGTGGAGGATCTGGTGCATTTTGTGCTTCACTGCGGATCTTACGCCACAATCCGTGCTAAATACAGCACATTGTTTCAGTCAGCACACTGTCATGGTGAAGATGATGCACAGGTGCTACAGTACTTGTTCAAGCAGGGCAATCAAATGGAGTTAGCATATTGTTTGAGGGAGATGATGGAGCACAGGCGGAAGCAAGTGGCAACAGGCATGGGTGTGGACATTGAGGGTGAGGTTCTAGCCAAAGTGTGGGATGAGAAGGTGTTGGATGTTTTTGACCTTGCAGATGAAGAGGTCTCTGTGGGAGGGGCATGTGAAACATGTCCAATAACTCTGCCAGAGAATCTTGATCCATGAGTTCAATTTTGGAAAGAGTTTTTGATGTACCTATTGTTCTGGAAGGATTTAAGAGGGTGAATGGGAGGGGGGGGGGATGGGGGGGAGGGGGGTTGGATGGCTTTTTGAGGAGGGATGGGGAAGGTGTTTTTGTTATCTAAGTTTTTTCAGATGTTTTTGAGTTTGCGGGTATTAGGTTTTTGGTCGACTGTTTCGGTGTTTTTTGCGGTGTGGAGATGTCAGCAGGGCTGTTTTGAAGGTGCCTGGGCTGAAAACTGTGTTTTTGTTCCGTTGGCTTGGAGGGATATATGGTGGTCAGCATTGGCCGAGTCCCTTCTTTGCTGTAAACTTCACTATGCTGGGTACCTTGAACTACCGAGCCCAGTTGGCCAACGTCCGTTGACTCACTGAAGCCGCCTGTGGGATCTCTTGAGGGCATCCCTAGCGTAGCATCAATACTCCTTAAGCTCTTCAAACGTGTTACTCTATCGGTATGACAGCTGACCATAAAAAGGTCCTTTCATTGGCATATTTGAGGCATGCAGAAGGGCAAGGGGCCATGCTAATGATGTAGCGCCTTGATAGTCCTAGCTACATTAGTAAACAATGTCTGGCAACCAGGTGTAGTCATGCAGCATCCTCCATGCATGCAGCATCCACCCATGCTTAGGTCTGCAGGAGCATGTGACTGAGGACCCAGCTCTAACTGCTGATGTATGTCTAGTATGACCCTGTCGCTTGCTCTTCTGCTTCTCAGGTGGTCACGCAAGATCAGCATGGATGTCAGCACTCCCACTAGCAGCACCAGTGCTTCAACTCACATCCTGGACCTACCAGATGCATGGTGGAAGTTCTTGCTCCACCACCTATCTTCAGACCAAGATGGACCAGCCAGCATAGCATCACTTTCTGGAACCTGCACAGCCATACATGGCAAGAGCGGCCACCTCCTGGCAAGCAGCTACATCAAAACACAGGAACTTGTCATCAGCAGTCCAGAAGACTCTTTTTGGCTGTGGCTGGCCAAGTGGGGTCATCGGATCCTCTCCCTTACCATCACCATAACCCCGTACTCAGGAACCCATGAGGACCCCCACCAGGAGCAGCAGCTGTGGAAAGGTCCTCTCAGGTCTCTCTCTGAGGTCTATGACCTGGAGCTGACGGTTGCAATGCCTCGCATCGCTTCCTGCGACCACCCTTTCGTCCGGCAATGGCTAGAGACGCACGGTCCCATGATCACAGAGCTCCATGCAAGCTTGGACACTGAAGATGCATCCTGCTTGCCTGTGGCAGAGTTCGTTGGACTCGCACCGCACCACTGCAAGTCCCTCGTCCTCAAGCCTGTGCTGAAGTATGGCCTTGCAGACGATTTTGAGCGGGGGATGTTGAAAGGCTTTCATGCGCTCTCAGCCCTTAGCCATCTGACCAGCCTCGACATTGGCGACTTCTACAACCTAAGTGATGAGGACCCTTTTGGCAACTTAGCTGCTCTCAGCGGCCTCCGGGATCTGCGGTGCGACATTACTGTAGATGACGACCCCACCCCGCTGTTAGCACTCACTAGCTTGACATCCTTGGCCCTGGACGTCTTCCACATCCAGAGAGAGGAAGGGGAGGAGCATGGCCATGTGTCCTTCACCAGCCTGTGGCCCTTCACTGTGCTGCAGCACTTGGAGGTGCTAGATGTTGACATCTGCTGCTGTTCTTATACTTCCCTGGATGGCTTGGCTGGCCTAAGCAGGTTAAATCAGGTGACTTTGCAGTGTGAGCAGTTGGTGAGCATGCAGGGTATGGGTACAGGGATCACGCACCTATGCCTTTTGAAGGCGGGATCTCTTAGGAGCATTGACGGCATTGAGGAGGCTGTGGCACTGCAGAGTTTACACCTTCTGGATTGTAAGCTAGGCTCCTTGCGCCCACTGGCTGCCTTAAGGTGCTTGAAAACGGTGGAATTGGTGGCTGATCTTGGAGAGGGTGTAGAGGGTTTGACTAGCCTGGAAGGCCTGGAGGGTTCAAGCAGCTGCCTGCAGCGCTTATGGCTGGCAGGATGGGTGTGTTTGCGCAGCTTAGACGGGCTTGAGAAGTTCCAAGCATTAGAGGAGTTTTCGGTGGAGGAGTGCGGGGTGACTAGCTTGCGGCCGCTGTCTCAGGTTGGTAGATGCTTTCAGATTCTGAAGGTTTGCAAGTGCAGGGATGTAGTGGAGACAGTGCTGGAACTGCCTTTGATGGAGCCTGATAGTGCTGTGAAGGTGTCAGAAAGCAATGTGAGAGAGTTGATGTTAGCAGGAGGAGTGGTGGTGATGGCCACTGAGGTGGAGGGGTAGGCTGGACCTCATGTCTAGGCATATGTTGTCATACATGTCGAAGTTTACCCGTATTCTGTTCCACCTCGTTGTTCTTTGTGACAGCTTGAGGTGCGGGGCCTATGGCACTTATTGCTATGGCATATCATGAAATGTAATAATAACATATGTTGTCATACATGCCGAAGACAACCCGTATTCTGTTCCATCTCGCTGCTCTTTGTGACAGCTTAAGGCGGCGGGGCCTATGGCACTTTTTGCTATGGCATATCATTTGAAATGTAATAATGATTGAGCTGGGTGTCTTGTCTGCATGAGTGCCTGCTACTTGAATTGCGCAGGGCAGGAGTGGTGGCATCAGCCCAGTGCTGTTGTTCCATGTAGTCATGTAGGTGTAGCAGCTAGTGTAGAGTAAGTTGTGGCAGAGCAATATTTTATGTAGTGTGGCAGGCAGACGCTGTTTGGCAGCAATAGAATCTGCTTGTGTTGCAGCTCATGTATGGTGACGGATATGCATGGTGGGGAGCTCATGTTGGGTGCGACTTTCCCAGATTTTGCTGAGCTAGTTTTCTTTCTGGTACTGTACTTAGGTATTTGCAAGCAGGTGCATGTTTGTTTGTTGACTCAGCATGCAAGGTACCGGCGGGGATGCTGGCATAACAAACAAACAAACAAAAATTTAAGGTGCATACAATGGTTGGACTTGGGTTGAGCTAGAATGGGGTTGGAAGAGGACCCCCTATGCGTGGTGGTTTGTGGAGGCATGTCTGATCGAGATTTGTTAGAAGTGAGTCCAATGTTCTATCTTTGCCTAGCTGCCTTTTTCGTAGTTTGGCGGCTGCCTCAGTGGTGGTCTGTGCATGACTTAGTACATGATAAAGCACTGGTATTCTTGGGCAATTCACTGATCCTGATGGTCTTTGCAAGTATACTGCTGCTTATGTAAGCCGCCAGTCTTGTCATCTGCCTAAGGTATTTGATCAGCTGCGGACAGCCCGAAATTTGCTCGTTCTTCTCAACCTGCATACGCCCTCGGCTGCCCGGCAGTACGCCTGGTTTACACCACTAGAGTGGTTCCGTATGAGCGAGCTTCAGCCGGCGCCGGTTTCTATTCAGCAGAGCGAGACAAGTATGATGCATAAATCTGTCGTTGGGCCACATTCACGCGGCAAGAAATCACTTTGACGATTTGGTTTCGATTGGATTGGGGAGGGGGGGCTCGAATGGGTTAGCGAGTGTCAATATGGTTGTGAGGCCAGGTTCCTTTGAAGAAAAGCAGGGCAACTGCATCGGTAGTTCAACGGTGCGGAGCGCAGGGCCGGCGGTACACTCGTGTACTGCCTTCCATACTCAATGAGACATGGCTTTTGTTGCTCCATCGATCACAAAGAGGTCTTGAAACACAACAAAAAGAATCCAGTTCACCCTGCAGTCACAGGGAACCTTACGCTGTAAGCGGCATGCCTGTCTCGGGCCCCATTTGGATAGACGCGCTCCTTCTTGCTCGAGTTTGTTGATTGATCGTTGCCAATACAAGTGGGAGTGATTTACGCATAACATCATGGAAGAGCAACTCTGATCTAGGGCACTCTGGGGCGAGGATGCTGAGAGTTAACTCCAACAACGTCCTGGTGGTACCTCCTTTCGAGTGCGCTTGGTTAGCTCTTACAGACTATGCCACAGCTGGAGAGTTTTGCCTGTCATTCGAGTATAAAGGTAGCCACCTGATGCCCACCCCCGGCTTGCCGCATGGATCAGCTGACCTGCAGTTGTCCCGTCAACTACAGGCGAAAACGATGTAACAATCATTTTCAAGCCCCAGCCTGGAGCCAAACGATGGCAGCATCTGGAGCGACAGCAGCAACCGGCTGGCGGAGACCGCATAGCAATCGAAGACAACTACACAGTCATCCTAGGCAGCCACAGGAACAGCAAGCTTAAAATCGAGAAGAATGGAGACACAGTGAAAGAGGTCAGTGCCATCTCTGCTGAGCAGCTGCGATGTATCATGGCAAGCATTTGCCATTGAGCGCATTGGTGTGTGGCCATGCAGGTGCAAAATGTTCCAGGAGCCAATGTCTCAGCAACAACATTCAAGTCGTGCTGGGTGAACTACAGTACAGGTGGGAGCAGGGACCTTTCTGGCTGAGAGTAGTTGGTCAAGAACACTGGTTAAGAATGCTTGAAGCATTCCTACAGCTGCACCATGGGGAGTTGGATACCACAGCAATATGCCAAGAGACTATCTTGGCCTCCAGCATGGGTTTGGATGGGCTTGCTCTAGGCGGGAACATGTGCTAAACACCCCCTATCAGGCTATACCCCAGATCTTCCCTCGCCCTGATTTTGCCTAAATCCTGAACCCAAAGCTCTTCAAAGCGACCCCTATCATGCTGTAGCCTGGCACTTTTCTCCAGCCATGTGCTGCTGCATTGGCTGCATCACTGTGTGTCGTACTGTGCAGCCAAAGCAGGACCAGCCCCCCCTAGAGCCTTCAGACTTGGACATAGGCAGATTACATGATATTGTGGGCCATTTTGCCATCATGGGATCTGCTGAGCACATGCAGCAAAGGCATCAGTGAAGGCACAACCACAGTAGGAGTTTAAGTGATGGGCTCAATTGGTTTGCCTTAAACCTACTATATCTGCAAGTTTCCTCACCGTATGCAGCAGGAGCATCCCGCAACAGTACCTGGTCAGCAATATAAAACCACAGTAGAAGTCTAATTGAGCTCCCTCTATTTGCATGGACCCTACTATGTCTTGTAATTGGAGACAGAAGCTTAAGCGATGGTCTCCATCCGTTTGCCTTGGACCTACCCTTTACGCAGGTGTGATCACAGTAGGCAGCGGCAGTTTCCCTGGCACTAACATTGCCTACCAATGGGAGGACAGTGGCCCCCCTCTCCCAAGCATCCAGCATTTGGGCCTCAGCTGCTGGGACAAGCATGTCAGCTACCGCAACGTTGCGCTCCAAGCAGCACTTCCAACAGAAGCCCTGAAGCAGCAATGGCAGCGGGAGCAGCAGCAGCAGCGAGAGCAGGGAGCATGTGAGAGAGAAGGGGAGCAGCCGCAGCAGGGGCAGGGGGTGGTGCAGGAGCATGGCGTGCAAGTGCCAAGCTTGCTGTGTTGTACCATGCAGAGCTTGGCAGCTGGGGTGTGTGCTGATAACGTATGCCAAGTTTTGCAGGTGGGTAAGGGCTTTGGAATTCAGTTATGTAAATTCTACCATTGTCAGAAGAAGATGTCTTGTAGCAATTAAAAGAAATAAGGAATCTCTTGCAGGTGGGCAAGCCCTTTGCTTGTTATTTGTAATGTGGGCATTGAATGAAGAGATGGGACTAGGATGCATACTTGTATGCTCAGGAGAGGTGCTGCCAATGCATGTTGTTGAGGTCACGGCTCAGCTTGCGAAGGTGAGTTCACTGAGTGAGCCTTGGCAGAATAAGCTCACTGTTGGACATAGCGTGAGATTCCAGCATTGAGCCTTGGTTTGCCCACACACACGAGAGGAGGGATTGGCACATGGACCTGACGGGACCATCACCAGTATAAGGATGATAGCTGGTCAAGGCTTAGGATTAGGGTTTGGATTAGGGTTCACAGCAACGTCAAGTGCCACAAGTACAACATACTCTGATAGTTCCGTCTACTGGATGTGGACAACATCAGACATTGCCATCTTTTTGTAACAGCTTGAGGTGCGGGGCCTATGGCACTTTTAGCTATGGCATCTTCATGAACTGTAATAGTTAATTACCACCTTGACACGATCCCTCCCGACATTGCTCCCAGGTGTCAGAGTGGCTGTTACCAGCAACGGAGCAGCTGTACTCTCGCTGTGTGCACCTGCTTGCGCAGTGCTTGGAGGTCCTCCTGCTACATGAGCTGCAGCAGCAGTTGGCAACATTGACGGTGGAGTCACTGGCAGATGTGCTGCAACAACCTGTGAGGGTGAGTGATGGGGGGGATGGGGGGGGGGGGGAGCAGAGTAGATTGGTGGGAGGGGGGAAGGGGGGTTGGGGGGCAATGGGGAAAGTGGAGGTGGGAAGGGAGGGAAGAACGGGGGGGAAGGGAGGGAAGGGGGTGCTCCTGAATGGGGGCTTCCAAGCAACAGAGGCCCATGCAACAGCAGCAGGAGGTGAGCCCTGGGATGCAGTGGAGATGCTAAGAGCTGTGAGGGTGAGTGAGGGGAGGGGAAGGGGGGGGGGGGGAAGGGGGAGAGGGAAGGGGGATTGGGAGGGGGGGGGAAGGAGAGCGAGGAAGGAATGGGGTGCTTTCAACAAACAGAAGCCCATGCAGCAGTAGCCGGACAGCAGTGGAGTCGCTGGCACATGTATTGCAACCTGTGAGGGTGAGGGAGGGGAGGGTGAGGGGAGGGGGGATAATGGAGAGTGGGAAGGCGGGTGGAAAGGGGGGAGGGAAGCCGGGTGGGAAGGAAGGAGGGGAGGGGGGCTGATAGGCTGTCAACGAACAGAAGCCCATGCAGCAGCAGCGGGTGAGCATTGGGATGCGGTGGAGTCACTGGTAGATGTGCTGCAACAACCTGTGAGGATAAGTGAGGGGAGGGAAGGGGATGGGGGGTGGAGCGAAGGGAAGGCGGGGGAGGGGGGAAAGAGGAGGTGGGAAAGGAGGGAAGAACGGGGGGGAAAACGGGCGGGAGGGAAGGGGTTGCTTCTGAATGGGGGCTTCCAAGCGACAGAGGCCCATGCAACAGCTGGTCAGCACCTGGGCTTGTTCCTATGGTGGGGAGTCCCTAGCGAGGGCTGTGCAGTGATCTATCTCCTGTGTAACTGTGAATGTGCAATGCATGCTGCAGGGCCTACCAGAGCGGGGTGTTTTTGAGGTGGTGGCGAGATGGAGCTGTTATGGAAAATCCTGCGACTGTAAGCAGGAGCAGCAGCAGTGGGAGCGGCATCATAACGATCATCAGCAGCAAGAGAGTTATGAGGGGCATCTATGCCAAGTTCCCTGCGCTGGCGGAAATGGCAGTGAGCTGGTCACCCAACAGCAGCAAGAGCAGCAGCCTGCTGAATGTCCAAAGAGCTGTAGTAGCTGGGCAGCATCTGAGCACAAACAGCATCAGGGGCAGGGGCAGCATCAGGGATGTCAGCAGGGGCGGCAGCAGGACCAGCAGCAGCAGGGATCTCAGCCGAGACAGCAGCAGGAGCGGCAGCAGCAGGGACAACAGCAGCATCAGGAGCAGCATCCGGGGCAGCATGGCCTTACTCTATGGCGTCCTGCTGCTGAAGTCCTTCAGGTGCTGCAGCTGGTGCACTTTGTGTTGATGACACCTCATGAGTTGGCTGAGGTCCAGCAGCATCTCTTCACACAACAATACCCATTCACCCTGGATCTCATACAGCTGCAGCAGGGCCTGCCACTTATGCAGCAAGAGGGCTCGTCTGGTACAGCTGCTGCTGCTGCTGGTGGTACTGCTAGTACTTCTTCCGGGCCTGCTGCTTCTGCTGCTGGTCCTGCTGCTGCATCTGCTTCTTCTACTACTGTTGCTGCTGGTAGTGCTGGTGCAAGTACTGCTTCTGCTGCAGCTTCTGGTAGTTGTGGACTGGTAGCAGCAGGAGCAGCAGCAGAGGATGTGCGGTTGGAGGTAGACCCTGCTGGCATGAGCCATCCTGCTGCTGCTGCTATTGGTGTCAGTGGCAGTAGTGGCAACTTTGTTGCTGATTCCATGCTACAGCTTCAGTGGGCTGGGATTGGTGGTGGGTACAAGCTGCAGAATCGCAGACTGGTGTACGTTGCTGAGGCAGGGGAAGCAGCAGCAGGAGGAGGAGATGCAGGGGCCTATGGCTCACCGGGGAGTAATGACTCCCCTTTGGCAGCTGCTGCTGCTGCTGGTGGTGCTGGTAGCTTGATGTCAAGCGCTCCAGCAGCAGGAGGAGGAGGAGCACTAGGAAGAGATGGTGGTGGTGGTGCAAGCTCTGCCCTTGATGCGCAAGACAGCAGCGGCTTAGACAGCAGTGTCAGCTTAAACAGCATCGGCAGTGGCAGTAGCAGAATGCGCAGCTTGCTGGTCAACAGCAGTAGCATCACTGGTGGTGGTGGTGGTGGGGCCAGTGGTGGGGTTCTGGTGGGGCAGGTGTATCAGCGGCGGCTGGCTCCGAAGTACACGGAGCTGATGTATGTGTTTGATGGTGATAGGAATGGTGTGGTGTGGCATGTGGCGACAGAGTATGGGACGAGGCAATGGGTGAATCCTGTGCTGAGTAAGAAGATTGAGGTCAAGGCCAGCAGCCCTGCTTCAAGGTACACGGATCCCAAGGTGAGGGTTTGGGGAGGTTTGCGTGTTTAAGTTTTAGGGGGATTTGAGGATTTAGGGGGTTCTGCGGGATATTTGGTGGGTAAGAAGATTGAGGTGAAGGCCAGCAGCCCTGCTTCAAGGTACACGGATCCCAAGGTGAGGGGCTTGAGAGGTTTCAGGGCTTAGGGTTTAGAGGGTTTGTGGTTGAGGTTTAGGGGTTCTGCGGGATATTTTCTGGGCAAGAAGAGGATGAAGGCCAGCAGCCCTGCTATTAGGTACACTGATTCCAAGGCGAGGGTTTTGAGAGGTTCTTAAGAGGGCTTTGGCTGCACCCCCTTGAGGGTTTAGAGTGGCCTGCTATGTATCTGCTGAAGGACGAAAGGGTGCTTCCAGGTATACTTACCCCAGGCTGAGCATCATTAAGGTCTGGGGAGTGTTTTGGCTGCACTCCCTTGAGGGTTTGGTGTGGTCTGCGACATATCTGCTGAAGCACAAAGCCCTGCTTCCACGTATACTGACCCCGTGCTTCCTCCCCCCCCTCACCCCCCACCCGAAGTGCAGAAGCTGTGCAGGGAAGCAACACGACCCCTGCCCCCCTTCTGTGCATGCACTCAGCGCCATGTTTCTTCCCCGCTGGTGCAGGCTATCTTGTCAGGTGCATTTGTGCCACCTCTTGGGCTGGCCCCCGTTACCAGGATGGGTCACCAGTGACGTGGTGGTGTGTGGACCTTGGGCCCCGTCACCGCCTCATGTGCAACTACTACACTATGAGGCAAGATGGGTCTACGGACTTTGCAAGGGACTGGGTGCTGCAGGTGGGGG
>OY744504.1:2586537-2804449 GCA_963556185.1 Pseudopediastrum boryanum
GGGGGGAGGGCGCTGGTGCTGCAGGCGGGGGGAATGGGGGGGCAGAGAAGAGGGGGGTGGGGGGTGCGCTTAGGGAGACTGAAGCAAGGTGGGGAAGAGACTTCATGCTGCAGGTGGGGGAAGGGGGTAGAAAGAGCAGAGGGAGGGGAAGCATGTAGGGAGAACAAAGGGAGGGGAAGAAGAGACTGGGAGCTGCAGGTCGTCTGCGGGCAGGGGGGGGGGGAGGTCTGTAGGTGGGGGGAAAGAAGAGAGGCCGCTTTGGGACATTATCTGAGGACAGGGACCTGGTGCTGCTGGTGGTGGGAAGGGGGGAGGAGCAAATTAAGACTGAGCACGAAGGAGAACGAGAAGGGGGGGAGCAGAAATTGGCTGAAGGGGAGGGTCATGGAAAAGGGGGGAGGGTCATGGAAAAGGGGGAGGGTCATGGAAAAGGGGGAGGTGGGCAGAAGAGAAGGGGCCTAAAGGCACAGTGGGTGAAAAGGGTCGGGGAAGAAGAGGTTGCAAGGGCGACTGCTCTGGGACGGAGAAGGGGAAGATTGGGAGGGAAGGGGCAGGTGGTAATGGTGAGGAGGGTGAAGGGGAAACAGGGAGGAGGTGGCTGAGGGGGAAGGTTTCAAGCACGGCATAATATGATTAGGGGTGGAGAGGGGCAACAGAATGCCCGAGGAGGAAGGGACAGGCGAGAGGCTGGGATGGGTGAAGGGTGGGGGCTAGAACAGAGAAAGTTGGAAGGTAGATTTGAGCCAGGATCAAGTACTTGGGAGAGGGTAAGAGAAGGCTAAGGTGGGGCAGGTGGGGATGGAATGGGGGTCAGCATGGGTCTGGGGCGGGCTCGGAGCAGGGATATGGGGGCGGGGTACTAAGAAAGATGGATTGCACAATAGGCTTGGTGAACCAAACCAGGGCCAAATACCTGGGGAGGAAGGCTCTGAAGGCTGGGGTAGTCAGGGTGGGATGGAAGGGGGGTGGCATGAGGTGGTAGTATGGTGGGCAAAGGTAGCATAGGCAGCATTTGGTGGGAGGTATTACGTGGGCTGGGAGTGGACAGGTAGAATGGTGGGGGAAGGGGTGTGAAGTTGAGTGAATGGTGATAAATCCTTTTTTTGTTAAGAAAGAAGCTAGTAAAAATTTCCTAAAATAACTTGTTATTTGCTTTTTCTTTAATTATAGATCTTGGTGAGTGGGTGAGTTGGCTGGCACATCCAGGGGCTACCCTAGATGCATGTCGTCTTCACAATGGTTTTCACATGGCAGCCTGATGGACGCTCCTATTCACTCTCTAGCAGTAGTGAAGCATCTGCCAAGGCATTGCTACTCCACTTTGACTTAGGGGGAACGGATGCGCCCTCGAGTGAAGGCGGTGGGTTGTATGCATCTAAGGGGAGCACCACAATCCTACGGGGGAGGGGGACGCGGACCCTAGTTTTGGGAGGGGGTGGGGTGTATCTTGGAGGAAAAGCCCTGAAACGGAAGGGGGGGTGGGGCCTAAAAGCCTGATTACCCTTGTTCAATCTCCCCCTATAGATCCGCCTATTTTCGGGGGGGTAGGGTGCCACAGTCTGGACGCCCTGATTTGAAAGGGGGGGCAGGGTAAGCTTGAACCCCTGCGTCCCCCCCCCCTAGGTTTGTGGGGCTCCCCTAAATTGACATGGCACTTGTGTAGTTACCCTCCCTATTGGACCAAACCATCTTCATTTGAAGTGTAGAAATCAACATGACAGCTTGAGGTGTGGGGCCTATGGCAGTTCTCCTGAGGCTTGCTAGAATTGGAATGACAATTACCATGCTGATAATGTTCGTTTGTCTGTGGGTTTTGCTCCTTCAGGGTTCTACAGACCTTAGCCACTGGGTTGACTTGAAGCGCCACACGAGTGACACCACGTTGAAGCTCCCTGGGCAGTATGGCAGCTGGCAGGTCACAGGACATACTGCTGCCATGCCTTTCAGGGCGTTTAGAGTCAAGCTTACAGGTGGGGAGGGTGCAAAGCAGCAGGGGTTTTGGATTGGGTTGGAAGGGGCAAGCAGCACAAACTGACAGGTAGAAACGGAATGACAATGGGGATCATCGTAGGTGTGTAAATCAGCCAGGACACTCTGCTGCCATGCCTTTCAGGGCGTTTAGGGTCAAGCTCACAGGTGGGGGTGGGATGTAGTACTGTCCGGGGCAAGGTATGGACCATAGACATATTGGGGAAAATGGGAGTATTGCATGATTGATTAGCGGGGACACACTGCTGCTATGCCTTTCAGGGCATTCAGGGTTAAGTACACAGGTAGGGGTGGGAAGAATATGTTACCCGGAAAGGGGTGGGGTAGGGTGCGTGTCCATCTATGATCATTCCAGCAGGGCCAACTGCTGCCATGCCTTTCAGGGCATTTAGGTTCAAGGTCACAGATAGGGGTGGTGAGCAGCAGGAGGGTTTTGAGTGTAAGTGGCAAAATCAGGACTGGGATGATAATGGGGATTTTGATAGGTGTGTAATCAGCGAAGGCACACTGCTGCCATGCCTTTCAGCGCGTTCAGGGTCAAGCTCACAGGTAGGGAGGGTGAGCTGCAGCAGGGGTTGTCGATGGGGATGTGAGGGGCAAGAGCAGGAATAGGATGATAATGGGGATCTTGATGGGTGTGTAATCAGCCAAGGCACACTGCTGCCACCCCTTTCAGCGCGTTCAGGGTCAAGCTCACAGGTAAGGGTGGGAAGATAATGTTGGCTGGAGAGGGGTGGGGTGCAGTGTGTGTCCATCTATGTTCAGTCAAAGCAGGACATACTGCTGCCATGCCTTTCAGCGCGTTCAGGGTCAAGCTCACAGGTAAGGGTGGGAAGATAATGTTGGCTGGGGAGGGGTGGGGTGCAGTGTGTGTCCATCTATGTTCAGTCAAGCAGGACATACTGCTGCCATGCCTTTCAGCGCGTTCAGGGTCAAGCTCACAGGTAGGGAGGGTGAGCAGCAGCAGGGGTTGTGGATGGGGATGTGAGGGGCAAGAGCAGGAATCGGATGATAATGGGGATCTTGATAGGTGTGTAACCAGCCAAGGCACACTGCAGACATGCCTTCTAGTGCCTTTATGGTCAAGCTTACAGGCAGGTATGGGACGATATTGTTGACCAGGGAGGGGTGGGGTGCGGTGCATGTCCATCGCCCTGTACATTGGATGGTCTCCACCATACTCCTACTGGGGAAAATGTGGGTAATACACGATCAATTAGCGAGGGCACTGCTGCCATGCCTTTCAGAGCCTTTAGGGACAAGCTGACAGGTAGGGAGGGTGAGCTGCAGCAGGCATGTTGGATGGGGATGTAAGGGCACGTGACAGGACGTGGGATGTTAATTTGGATCATGGCAGCTGGGAGCTCACATCCCACATTGCAGCCATGCCTTTCAGGGCAGTTTGGGTCAAGCTCACAGGTAGGGGTGGGAGGATGAGCTGGATAGGTTATCTGTCCCCATACTGTCCCCTCCGGTCCTGCTGTGAGCTGTGGCAAAGTAGCTCGAGGAGCAGCTACGGACTGTATTCATAAGTTGGGGAAGGTACTATTGTGAGCTGTGTAAATTAGCTCGAAGTAGCAGCTATCCACACTTCTCAAAAGAAGATGTGGTTTTCTTAATGCATCTGGGGGAGAGTGTCCAATCCATGCTGTTTCCTCAGTCCTACTCTGAGCCCCACCACCCCATGGAACTTCTGCCTCTTGAAGCTACTGGTACTCCCACTCACATTCATGAAGCTTATAAACAAAAGGCAAAATGCTTCGTCATTCGCCTGAGGGCGAGAGCTGTTCCAATCACAAACCACCAGTTCAAGAAGATAATGGTACAAGGTTTACACTACGCGTTTCGGCCTCTTCGGGCTTCATCAGGTGCGATGAAAATGCAAACGCAGCTCCCCTTATGGTATGCAACGATATAAACAAATTAATGCCACCAGACTGCAGGTTAAGGACTCCGCCACTTTCTTATAGGAGTACTTTTGTTCTTTTGTCTCAGGTCCTACAGCGAGTCCCACTGCTCCCTGGAATTTCTGCCTGTGCTACCTGGAGTTCTATGGCTACTTCTTCAAGCTTGATCTAGAGCAACCACCACAAATGCCAGGAGCAGCACTACCAACAGCACCCCTAGCAACAACACCAGCAGCAGCAGTAGCAGCCACAAGAGGGGCAGGAACAGCAGTAGTAGCACCAACAGCAACACAGCAGCAGTAATGACTACAGCAGGGGCTGCGGAGCAGGGCCAGGAATAGCAGTAGCACCACCATCAACAAGAGCAGCAGTAGCAGCCACAACCGGGGCTGTGGAGCAGGGCCAGTAGCAGCAGTAGCAGCAGCACCACCAGCAATGCCAGCAGCAGTAGTAACGGCTACAGTAGTAGCTATGGAGGAGGAGGACCATCACCACCAGCAGCAACACAACGTACAGGAGCAGATGTACCAGTAGTACTAACGGCCACAGCAGTGGAACAGCAGTAGCACCGCAAACAACAATGGCAGCAGCAGTAGCAGCAGCAAGAGGAGCAGCCGAACTGGTACATTATGTGATATGCCATAGGAAAAGGGCCATGGGCACCCCACCTCAAGCTTGTTACGGAGACAACAAGGAGCAGCAGCCACGGTAATTTGAGCACAAGGGTGAAGGCATGTACAAAATCAAGTGGAGGTAGATAGTCCGGTAGCAGCGAATTCATGGATGTATGCCAGGCGATCCAAGCAACAAGGTTGTTGAGGCAGATGGCACATGAGCTCTCCCTAAAGCACATGAGGGACTGTTTGATGCTGCCCAGCTGCTGGTGCTGCTGCTACTTGTTGCGGGTGCTGGTAAAGGTGAGCTCTGCCGCCAAAGTGTTTATGGTACAGCAGAGGAGCATGTGTGACTTAATCAGAAAGCACTCTCTAAGAGCTTGATCAATGCGCACCTCTAAAGGGCCAGTTCTGGACAATTCCTATGAGCTATATAGCAATCACAGGCGCTAAGGTGGACCTCCATGGTGTTGTGCTTGGTCTTTGGATTTACTGCAGCTTCCAGAAAAACCAAACATCAAGCACAACATTATTGAGGTCTACCCTAAAACACTGCCCGTCGTTAAAAATCTGATATTACATATCATGATATGCCATAGGCCCCGCACCTCAAGCTGTCACAAAGAACAGCGAGGTGGAACAGAATACGGGTAAAAATCTGATAGGGAGGTTCCCACACATATGTTGTGGTGCAAAGTGGGACATATTTCATCAAAGGGCATGGCATCAGAGTGGGACATATGTCATCAAAGGGCATGTCATCAAAGGGCATGGCATCAAAGTGGGACATATGTCATCAAAGGGCATGTCTGTGCACCCATCTTAAGCTGCGCAGAGTGGCTGTGTGGTTAGCAGGATTAGCTGCCTGGTGTGCGGCCTCACGTCTGCTCTTGCTTGTTTCTTCGTTTTCCTCTACATTACCAGTGACCGAGGGCGAGACAGGGATGTATAGGAGCACACTTAATGGCACCGGATGTTGTATGGCTGGAGTATAAGGTGATGCCAGGTTTGAAACTGGCTGAACATAAGGGGTCTTGAAAGCTGTAACTATGTTTGGCTGTTGTATGTGGCATCCGCTCCCGTCGGCAAGGGGCGATGTGTGCTTGAAGAACTTTGAAGCTGAAGCTACTTGATGGGCTCCATGTGCCATGACTGTGGCCTTCAAAGATTGAAAGGTGCAGGAACTTGGCGGGCAGCACATACAGGCTAAGGAAAAGCACCCAAATAGCATACACAGAGATCATGTATGCATTTAACAGTGTCTTAGGTAGGATAAGTCATATGGGGCTGAGAAGTTGATTAAAGGGGTGTGCTGTGCGCTAGGTAGCTGATGTGTATAGCTTATGAGGAGGGAAATAGGATTTGCCCCCGGTGTGTTGGGTCTTGAAGACCTAGCTGCCTTGTGTACAGCAACAGCTTATTCAGTTTGTTTGTTTGCTTTGGCTCCATTGGGCGCCCCACAGTGATGGTGCCAATCCGTAATTTTGTTATCTGGTTTTGCTTATGAGCAGCTCATGGTTATATGATACACATTGCAACCAACATTGTGGTTGCAAATGCCAAGAGGGCAACAAGAAGGTGGCAAGTATATCGTCGGAGCGTCATGAAACTGCAGCACAATGCCTGAGAAAGCCAGGCATGGTGTGTGGCGGATACTGGATGCTGGATACCTCGGGTAATGGAACACATATTTTTATGTAGAGATTGTAGAATGAGCGGGAGAGAGAGAGAGATGCGCAAGGAGGGGTGTGTCTGAGAGTGCCCTCCCGTGTAAGATAAAGGAAGGGGCCCATTCGAGTATGAGGATTACACTGGGCCAGCCTACCATAGAGTGTAGAACGTATCAAGCAGAAGTGCATGTGATGCTTTATGATGTAGTGTGCGGAATGTGAGGTGTTGGGCTGGAGGTGGATTGCTTGATTGAGGAGTTGCCTGCACTGGTTGAGTCATACTCTGGGGTAGGTGGTCCTCACTAAGTAGGCCTACTTGTCTGCCATAAATGATGTGTGCGTAGATGTAACCATGTAACCATGTGATGCATCTTGGACCATGCTGGTGATTGTCAACCAATCAAAGGCATACCTAGCTAATGCTGTGGCAAGTAGCAAAGCTGCTGTGAGCTGTCTGGCATGGTAGGCTCTGAGGTGGTTGGAGTCTTCTAAGCAGGCGGGGAGGCTCTTACCCCCCTTGGGGCAGTGGAGGTTTTGGATGCTTTTGACCTAGCTGCTTGTCCTCATGTCTAGGCATATGTTGTCAACCAATCAAGCATACCTGGCTAAGACAACATGTTTTCTGTTCCATCTTGCTGTTCTTTGTGACAGCTCGAGGTGTGAGGCCTATGGCACTTTTTGCTATGGCATATCATGGATGTAGTACCTGGCTAATTGCTGTAGCAAGTAGTGAAGCTGCTATGAGCTGCCTGGGATGGTTTAGGGATGGTAGGGTCTGAATGGACACATGGCGCACGCCTGGTCCACTGTGGGCTTTAGAGATACGCATCAAGTTCAAGCATTTCTCCTGTTAGTCTTGTGGAAATGCACGTTGTTCTCCTTGGTGGTTTTTGCTCCCGCGACAAGAATACTTGCTGTGCCTGGTGGTAGATGGGGTGCAACGTGCAAAGTCTACACACACAAAGAGAGGCCCTGCCAAGCATGCATGTCGTGTGCCTTGAATGTTTGTGTATGTGTGACCAAATGAGAATGTTTATGATTGGGCTTAAGAGTGGGAGTTGCAGTTTCATTAAATGCTGCGGGCAACGGGTATTTGCAGGGTGGCATGTGGGTTTGTTGACTGTATGCTTGCCCTCAAACTTGTATTGCATTTCATAGCTTTGATTCCAATGGTACAATAGCACTGGGAAGGCAATGGACAGAGTTCAGGGAGTCAGGGTGTCACTATATCGTTGTCGGCTGGCTGTCGTTGGGTACTAAGCGATTGGCATTGAAGACACATCCCGCTCCTCAACAACGGCAAAAGAGCAGTCATAGAGTGGTCAGTACTTACTGCGCGCCCGAGGTTATCGTGCTCAGCCAGCTAAACGACTCGTCCTGCAGGTCCACTGATGGTTTCACCGCGAGCAGAGTACCAGTCGACACATGCTCAGCTGTGTCTAGTAGACTCCCGAGCCGTCGTCGCCCTGGTGACATCCTTGAATCCCCATCAGAGTAACAGTCTCGTCGACCTAGAAATGGACCGTGCATGGGGCAATGCCCAAGACAGGCCCTAGCCTCTCAGAGGCTGCTTGTGTTCAGGCCCTGACACTCCTCGGGTATAAAGAGACAAACAAGCAACAAGCCCCTTTGGAATTGGACTGAAAACCGTTCCCAGTCCGATTCCGGATCTCTTCGGCTTGCACTTCGTTGCCCCCAGGTATCGTATTTGATTAGAAAGCGGCCCTGGGTTCGTCCTTCATTCTCTGCCTTGCGATCTGAACCAGAAATGGCACCAAAACCCTCAACATCCAATTTCAACCCCTCCACACTGAACTGGGCTAAGGACCACCCATTCATACTCACGAACAAGCCATGGTGTACATAGTGAGCCCTTGAGATAGATGCAGCAAAGATGCTCACATGTACACTATAAAGTCACATGGCTTTACTTGGTTGCCAACCTCATTATCATCAGTGGATTGTTCCCCCAGCTGGAGCTTCAAGACACACCCATTCGGAGGGGTTACAGGGATAATAGCATCCAAATATGCACCACACGCCTTCAAAGCCCCCAGGCTATACTCATCATGAGGTGCACCAGTAGACGCAGCATACATCTCGCATGCACTTGCTAACCCCGCACCATGCAGGTCCTCCTTCTCCTTCTTCTGCTCCTGCTGCTCCTGCTTTTCCCTAGACACAAAACACCCAGCTGAATCAGACGCTATGCCTTGCACCCCAGTAAATGCTTTAGGATGCAAAACCCTAGCTAGGATCTCCACCCCCACAACCAACCCAGGCCCTGGCCGTGAAAACCACCCATGGTCTAAGACATAAACCTCCCCTGCAGCCACTGCTGGAATCTCCCACCAGCCTGGGTTCTGTGCTAGGGTACAAGCCATGGCAGCGCCCTCCTGGGGTCTACGGCTGCATGGACAGATGAGCAGAACCTCTGGGGCATATAGGAACATACCTGCAGCAGAAGGCAGCAAAGTCTAGGCATATGTTGTCATGCATGTCGAAGACAACCCGTATTCTGTTCCACCTCGCTGTACTTTTTGACAGCTTGACTGTGAGGAGCCTATGGCACTTTTCGCTATGGCTTATCATGAAATGTAGTAAAAGCAGCAAAGCAACACATTACATGCACTCAGGAGCAACAGCTTCAGGCTTGTTCAGCTACAGCTAAGGTGGGCAAGCACTGATGTCAAAAAGCTGTATGTTTAGCATGGTGAATACTCACTACTTTCACATTCACAAGACAAGTGAAGATATTCAGTGAAGATCTTCACTGAATATGGCAAACGTGAACGCACCCTGAGGTGTTTGAAGTACATCTGCTTGTTGAGGAGGACGACTGGTTGTTGTGGTACTACTCATGCTTGACGGCTTGGAGTCCAATCATTCTGGTGATTTGTCTGATGATGAAGTGGTGGAAGTTTCATCCTAGATGGATAATGGGTTGGGTACCCTTGACTAGTTCATGGTCTGGAATCCATTGTGTTTGGATCCACCCGATGGTGTGTTTGGTCGTTTCGACCTAGCAGCTCTTTGCCGTTGCCACATTTTGAATGTTTTGTTTGTTTGTAGGGGACTGAGGGATCCCAGTTACTTGGGATCAATGGTGATGAGGGACAATTAGATGCCCAATTTAATAGTTGGGTGAGCAGCTTTCAAGTGCTTGTGTTATTGAGTCTTGGTGAGGCTCAATCTCAGCTTACGTCTGTGCATCATTTCGGCACAACCGTTGGCATAATCTTGTCGGTAAAGCAACTCTGAGGATAACATGTCGTGCATGGCAGCGAGTTTGTGAGTTCGACCCACTCGCATGCCATCTGACAAGCACAGAACCGCAACGGATCATATGTTTGTCTCCATGTATTAGTGACATGGCCAAAACGTGATCTTGTGGGATCCACTGACCTTTTGAAGGACCTTGATAGCAACTTCAGGAACTGGCGAGTGAGCCATGGCGTGAGTGAGCATAGACACATCTGCACTCCTAAAAGATGCAAAGATACCTGCAACCGAAGCTTTGGTTACGAAATTCCTCCTGTATGATTTCACCAAGTCGCAAGTATCTCTCTACGGTGTGCGCTGCGGTACAAAGTTTGCAACAGCCGGTCAGTCCTGCCCGGGACTGGGCGCAGCACGCGGCACATAATCATCCTTGACTCGTGCTTTAAGGAGACAGCAACACAGAAACTGTAAAGTGAAGGGAAACTTATCCTGTCAATAGCTATAAACGTAAGTCATCATGGGTCCCCCTGGGTTTCATCCCCATCGCGGCAATAGCGGAGAAGTCGGGAAACGCGCTTTGCCAAACGGCACTTCTTACTTCTTCGGCATTTATTATGCTGGTAATGGTCCCTCAAAGAGGTACGCTGACTTGGGAGAGCCTGGCTCACAATTCACTCCGAACATCTGTAACCAGTCTGACTGAACATGCTCCTAAAATGGTCAACCACCTGGTTACAGGACCCCTTACTTCTGGACCTATCAAGATGCTTGTGCTGCCAGGGACTACGTTCTGGCTACAGGCAAAGACCTGTCATGGGATCCAAGTGATCAACTTTTGACCTGGTTGAACACCCATGAAACCAAATGCCATGCTAGCCTGTCTGGCATGCCAGACCTCAGAGTACGGGTTCTACAACACCAGCAGCAGAAGCAGCAGCAGCGGCAGCGGCAGCAGCAGGAGGCACACTTAGAACCCAAAACACCTCCTCCTCAAGAGGAATCGTCCTTGGCAGCAGCAGCAGGAGAAGTGGCAGTGTCTCAGTGTCTGCTGACCACTAGTGCAGCAGCGCTGGCGGTTGCAGGAACACATAGCGGTACAGGTTCCCCTGTCCTTATTGGAGATCTTACATCACAACTGCAAGGTAAGATGTCCAAACTCCATAGGGGTCTATGCAAGTTGTTTCACCTTGCTGTTTTGTAGCAGCTTGAGGCGCCCAGTCTATGGCGCTTCTTGCTATGGCTATCAGTGATTGTAATAATCAGTGGTATCAGCCCCCTAAACCATAAGGATATCGGTGCTAAGAAAGCTAGGAGCCCCCTGCTCCTAGTAGTAACTCCCCATAAAGATAAAGTTTAAGCACATGCTGGATATGTCTACATACATTTCATTCAAGCTGCTGACAAGCCTCCTCATGTTGCTTGTCACAGGACTTACCACTGCAGCAAACCATGTCACCGCTGCTCCTGCACCCTCAGAGACACTGTCGGGTGATTTACAGAGCATTTTGGACACAGCCTTGCAATGGTCCACATGGAACCCTGCTGAGATGTATGGGGCATTTGCCATGATACCAGGAGCTATGCAGCGACTGATCGCTGTGTTCGCCAACTTTGGCTTCTGTGGGGTGGTGAGATGCCTGGGAGCGGTACTGCCTGGCGTAGCGGTACAGCTGTCACCACAGGGGCTAGCACAGGTGGGAGGGCATGGGCATGAGCAGGAGGAGGGGACCAGCGGGCATGGAGCCTGGCTATCCATGTTCTAGCACAGGAGGGAGGGCATGTAGCATGGGGGGGAGGTTTCCAGTATGCAGACTCGTCAAGTCATAAGGTGTGTACTGCCACAACTTACTTTGCTTGCTGAGCAGCTGTCGTGCCAGAATACCGGTTTGACAGTGTGCTGCCACATCAGACAATAATGCATTTGCAAGACGGAACAGGATGCACACCATGTATGCACCCCTCTACAAGTGAATGCGCTCTACAGCCCCTAGGCACACATAAAGTGAACGTCTTTAACTATACATACAGCAGCTCTGCATGGCGAGAGGCATCTAACAAGGACATTATTTAGATGATGCCTCCAAACCTTATGACATACATAGTGTACGCAGAGGTACAGGGCAGCGGCCATGTTAACATCCCCTGCATTGGCATTGCAAACAAAGGAACATGGATACTGCCCTACCTGGTAGGAATAAGGGCTTCGTGTAATCTACACAAAAGACCCATGCTGGAGACCAACAAACGGTCTCCTCGAGTGAATCACCCTCCCTCTCCCTCTGCATGTCATTGTATATCAAGAAAATTATATGTGCTGGTCCTCCCTCCCTACTCCCAGGTCCGCCAGGCTGCCCTAGCAGCTGTGTGCAGAGGCCTCCCTTTGCAGGGGCTAGCTGTCCAGGATATCTTTACTGCAGACGACCCTGCCGGAGCATCCTACACTGACAGAGTTGCGCTGCTGCTGGGCCTCAGAGGAAACTAACTGAATGATTTGGGCAGGGTTAACGTAACTAACTGCAAGTTAGTCCATTGAGCTATTACAACAAGCAGCAACAGCTTGCAAAGTACGTACAGCATGGCACCGGCTGAGCCTGTGTAACTAAGTGCTGGGCAATGCACACCTGGCAAGCAGTGGGGCTAAGTACACCAGCTACTACGGTTGAAGCTGTGGGGTACTTATTGGCAGGTTACACAAAGGGGAAGTGCCTCAGCGTTTGGCTCCGCCATAATGATTTGGTTGGGGCTGCCACTCAGTTGTGGCATCTGAGGTTCAACGCTGTGCCATTGAGGCTTGATGCCGAATGAATGACAAAGTCTACAGTGCAGGCATATGTAGATGGAGGTATGCTTTCATGTATAATCAGGGGTAGTGAGATACATATAGTGGCTCAAGTGTATGCTTTGTGATGCGGTGATGGGTGTAGAATGAAATACACCAAGAGCCCCTTTTTTCCCAGAAGTGTGGGATATGTGACTGGGGAAGCTCGCAAACTTGGCAGACCTTTCATATATCATCAATTCGCATGGCCCGCAGGCCTGCATGCGGGCTAAATGAAGGGGATCCTGAATTTCCAGATCTGTCCCGAATGACTGATTGAAGCCCCTGTGGAAACACCAGAGCTTAGAGAAGGAAGCCTTGCCCTGTGGCGGCACAGCCAAATGATGATGTGTTAGGTAAGGAGGAGGGCTTTGGTGAAAGCACATGATGCTGTCCTATGATTGTGGCAGCTCGCCGTGTGGCAACCTTCTGCATATATGTCATTGAATATCAGGGTTGGCTGGCAGAAAGACGAGGGGCAGGTATCGGTCACTGATTTGAAGCTTTGTTGTAAGGGCATTTTTTTAAATAGACATTCTGCCCATGGCAAGCGTTGCCATGATGGAGAGACATCGCGCCCACTATGGGCAGGTTTAGAATCTGTGGTACTTGACTTCTCTGTGGGAGAACCACCACCATGATGTGGATCAGCGGTGCCCATATGGTTGGCTGGCATGGAGTTGTGTGACTGTCCAGTCATGACGGCCCGTGTGTGGCATGGTCTTCAGGGACATTTTGACATAGCTGGTTCTTGTTTCTGATTGTGATCGTGCCATGATAATGCAGTGATTATCACCTGGGCCTGTAATCAAGCCCTTTTACATGATTCATCACAGATGCAACTGCTTGGTGTTAGTTGCCGTTAACTGGGTCGACTAAATGGCCAGTGCACGCCAAGCCAAATTGGACTTGCCTGAGATGTAGTTGGCTACAAGGGATGAAGCATGGGCTGGTGGCAGCCAATGTGAGATTCTTGGACAGGAACTTTGAGTATGCCGTTGGAGCTTAACCTGGCTCCTTGCAGGTGGTGCTTTAAGTGGTGCAGCCCCCACCGGCACCACAATCTGATGGGACCAGCTGGTAATCTGTAATCTTTATTAAGTAGGAGGGCAGGTGGGTTCATTCTTCCCCCATGCAGGCGGTGGATGTCTGCTTCTGGACTTCAGATCATGTCCAGGCATATTGGCTGGTTTTTTAAATGGCCGCATCTACCTTTTATGACGGATAGGTTTCATGAGATACCATAGCAGAAAGTGTCATGATTTTTATGGCATTAGCAAAATGCAGCATATCATGGCATTGCGTCTGTTGATCCACCTTGCTGTATGTTTTCTAAGGGGGCTTGGCATTACCCTATGGGTTATAGAGGATTATTTGTGATGCATTAATGCGGATACACCTTCCTGGGGCTCTCTGCTTTGAAATGTATTATTTGCCCTTTTCATCGGTGTCTCAAGCAGCCAGGACCAGGCCATTGAACTAGCCCCATTTCATCAGGCTGCTTGCTTATCCGATCGCAAGGTGGTGGTTGCTTGGTGTCTATTGCAAGTGAGCCCGGGGACGGACTGTTTGTCATGGGCCTACATAAATGTATTGCTACAATGCATTGGACAGCTTGCAGCTTTGGAGCCCCACAACGTATTTGGACATGATGTCCAGCAAGAGATCATCACTGCATGTGGCCATAGGCAGTGATCTGTAGGTTGTGTGCGTGGGTGCACCTAAGTGGTCGTGTGGACGATTCCTGGAAAATTTCAATGTTATGACGGAAAGGGGATATGCTACGAACTACCTTGAAACTGGAGAGACCTGAGTACACATGATTACTGCATTAAACTACATGATAGCCACTCAGGTTCCAGGTGAGGAGCGCATGGTGCTGCATCCTATGCTAGTGATATGTGGCCCTCTTGCACTTGTCACACCCTGTATTTTTGCTGTTTGTTTATTCTATATTGAAGTTTCAGGGTCAGTGGAACAGGGGTGACTGCTAGTTATGATATTGTAACATCACGCCTGAAAGGCAGGGGGTGCACATGATCATGCATCAGAGAGGGAAAACATCAGAGAGGCGACACAAAAATATCGTGTGTCATCTGCATCGTGTGGTTGACGAACGGGCCCCCTAGTATAAGGGTGACATGGCGGCCCCTACCTACCTTTTCGGTTTATACATGTGGCCACACAGTAACAAGCGATCGGTTCAAACGGTTCGTGGACGAGTATGCAGGAATCACCTCGTCTCTGGTGACTAAAGCGCGCAGTAAGTTCGCATATGGATACTGGGTATGAAGAATAAATGGTACCGCCAAAAAGCGCCGGCCCTGGGCTGCCGCGACACGTCACGGACGGGCAGACCGCCACGCGGACTATTCTGTCGAGCCTGGTCGCTTAATTGAATCTATTTCCACTGGAGCTGGACCATCCACGAGCTAGATATGCCCAGTAGCTCAACCGCCACCATCAGAGGAAAACAGGTCCACATGATATACATCAGTTTTAGTTCATCCCGTATCACCTTCGAAGAATTCTTGATGTACCCATGCACGCCACCCACTGGCAGTTTAGGTGCAAAACCGGCTCAATTACAAACCCAAATCTAGGCCAGGCGGAGTAGGTAGGGCCGAAGGCCAAATCCGCAATTAATAGCATGCCCTAGCTGCATGCCGCTCCAATCCATGCCAGATGCAATGCATGCAAGCCCCGAAATTACTTATTACCAATTACCAAATGGCCCCGTCAAAGCGGGGCGCCGGTGGGGGCAGCGCCACCCACAAGGAGCCAACTTAGGCTCCAACGGCATACTCAAGTTCCTGTCCAAAACTGACACCATGGCTGCCACCAGCCCACCCTAGATCCCTTGCTAGCCAATGTATGTCAGGCCAGCCCATTTCGACTTGCCATGTGCTGACCAGTTGACCCAGTCAGCAGCAAGCCAAGCAGTTTAATGCCTTGCTCAGGGAAATGCAAGCCTACATGTCCCAGTTCATTGGGAGATTGCCACAATCCTCGCAACGAGGCAACATGGTTCCAATGAACAAGCACGCCTTGCAGACTTACATGCTAAGCAGTGGGACCTCCAGCCAAACAAGGAACAGGCAGCACTGGTGATTGATATGACACTGGACCAAACAACCAAGTGGCCCCATCAGACTGAGGCGTCAGTGGGAGCAGCGCCACCCACAAGGAGCCAACATAGGCTCTAACGGCATGCTCAAAGATCCTGCCCAAGAGTCTCACACTGGCTGCCACCAGCCCTCTCTTTTCTTCTCGCTAGTGAGCCAATAGATCTCAGTTCCACTGCACAAGCATGCCACAGATTTACTACTGGCAACCACGGCCCGCCCGAGCGAACCTTCCCTAGCAGCCACCTGGCATCATACCCACGTATAAAGGCATGCCACCTGTAAATTGATAGACACTTACAAACCGGTGCCTGCCCACCAGGTTGAAATAAACCCACAAGCACACTACACATACGCAGTTCATGCCGCTCCCCCCCCCCCCACTCAGAGACTGAACTCAGACAGAAACCTAGGGGGTCATCGATAAATAGCATACTTATAGGCTCCTCTGCTTGTTCCTGGTGATGACCAGTACCGTACATCAACCTGATTTGGATCCAGTTGGTCAGCTAATGCAACCTTTGCCCTGAACTGAGTGCGCTCACCGCCGTCTAGGCTACTGTTGATTCAGCTAGTGTGATATACTTGCAATCCGGGTACTTCTGGGTGGAATGACAGCAGCTGCCCCTGCTGCTCCCGGTGTTGCCATAATTGAGTAACCTCTGCTCTTGCCACTCCTGCTTTGCACTCACTGCCATGCTACTGCTGCTGCCATCGCTCTTGCTGCTGTCAAACCCTTCATGCTCCCACTTCTTGTAACAGCCCTCTTGCCGCTCTTGCTTCGCACTCCTAGTCGTCCTGCTGCTGTTGCTGCATTGCTCCTGCTGCTGTCAGATTGGCCCATGCTGCTGCTGCTCACCTCCCTGTGCTGTTCTCCTGCCCTTGACACTCTTGCTTCGGCTCCTGATTTCATTTGCACCACTCCTCCTGCTGCTGCTGCTGCTGTTTCTGGATTCTAATCGGACCCCAGCTGCTCCTGCCGCCCTCCGGCTGCTAGTGATGCTGATACTGCTCCCGCTGCTGCCCAGTCCTGGCTTCTGCTTCCGATCCTGCTGCACTTCTGCTACTGGTGGCATGTTTGTTTGGCCCCCGCTCCAGCTGCTGCTTTATGCTGCTGCAGCTTAAGCAGCGCCCGCTGCTGCTTCATGCTGCTGCACAGCCAGATCAAATCATTTCTCCTCCTCCTCCTCCTGCTGCCTGCAGCCGTAAATAAGCGTGCTGCTGCTGCTGCTCCTGCAGCCCTGAGTTCAGTGTGCTCCCCCTGCTCCTGCTGCCTGCGCCTGCTGCACAATCGCCGTAATCTCCTCATCTGATTGGACTCCAGCAGGTGCTGGCTGTGCCAAGTGCTGCTGGTTTATGTCCAGAAACCCCGGGTCCAAACCCGCCCTAAACCACGGGTTGTCCAGTATACCCTTAACCGTAATTCTTTTCGCTGGCTCTGGGTTAAGCAGCTGCTGCAGCAAGGCATGTCATTCCGGGCTGATGTTGACGCCTTGAGGGATTGGGGGGCAGCCTTTCATGACAACCGGCAGGTGGTGCTTCAGCAAATGCTGCCATACCTGAGCTGGATCAGCGTTTTCTGGAAGGCCTTGCACCGGGAAAGCATTAGTTGCTGTAAGGATTGTGTACAGGACGACCCCGGAAGACCATACGTCCGCCTTTGCTGGGTTGTAGGGTTGTTTCCGTTTCGCAGTCAGGACATCTGGAGCCATATAACAGTAGGTGCCCACCACTGACTTTGCTACTGTGGTAACTTCATTTGCTGTGAAGCCAAAGTCAGCGAGCTTGAGGTGGTGGTAGGTGTTGTTACCGGGATTAGGTGCCAAGAGGATGTTGTCCAGCTTCAGATCTCTGTGTCCAACATTTGACCTATGGCAGAAGTCCAGGGCAATGATGAGCTGCTGGAAATACCACCTGCAGGAAGGAAATGGAAATACAGAAATGATAAGGACTAGGCCGGGAGGAAGGTCTGCTAGGCACTTGATAAGGTTTACGGGAAACAGCTGCTACCAGAATGCAGGCTGGGTTCTGTTTGAAGCAAACGGCTAAAAGTTCACTGGCGCTGGGGTTCTGAACTAGCTATGAGAGGTTGCTTACCATAGGCTATGAGAGGTTGCTATGAGAGGTTGCTATGAGAGGTTGCCATGAGAGGTTACTTACCATAGGCTATGAGAGGTTGCTTACCATAAATTACTATGAGACCTTCATTGCTGCTCCTAGTCACCCCTTCCAATCCTTCTTCTTGTGAGTCTCTTCCCTAATCAGCCTCAGAGGCCTGCCCTGATTAGAGGCTAAGCCAACGGTAGCTGCCAGGTAGCTGTAATGTAATCCAGGCACAGAGATCGACTGTACCTTGGTTTCTGTGTTGCTGGAAGCTATTGGGAGGCACAGGGCTGGAGTGAATGCGTGAATGGAACCCGGGCGTTAGGAAGAGGCGGTAAGCAAACAAACAAACAAACTTATAAGGTACTAGTACACGTGGCAAGTTTCCCCCCTACCCTGTTATAGGGGATTACGAGAAATAAACACTGTGAGAGAAGTTGATGTGGACTTGTTAAGGGAACTGGGAACCTTCTCTACTACATTCTCGCTGGCTATTGGTTGGCCAAGAGTACATGGGTAGCACAAACAAGGGCGAGTTAACGTACCACGGACATGACAACGCAGCATGCATGCCTGCCCTCTTTTGGCTCATTACTATGCATGGCTGTGAGAAGCGGCGACTTGCTCCAGATAGAATGAGATAGTAAACATAAGATGAGTCACTAGTGACTACCAGGCACCAGCTCACATGGTACCTTGGTCCTTTGCCCTCAGCTCATCAGTGGATGCATCCGGCATCACCTAGAAATTGGAGATGCTTCAAGAAGGCCACTGCATAACCGTCTGCTGGATCTTTGGGCCATTGGCTTTTATGTAGCAGCCAAGGCATTCATTTACCTTGCTTCTTCCTCCGACAACGGCGCCCCTTGGGTCCGAATCTTCTGATTGAGGAGGGACAGCAGAGTGCCGTATTGGGCATATTCCATAACAATGTTGAGACCACGGTCATTGATGAAGACCTCCTGCGAGACAAAAGACGGTTTGCATCATTGGAAGAGGGAAGACTGCCAGAATAGAGTAGCCCTCCTTGCCTAATGTGGTGCAAAGCAGAGTTGCAGTTGACGTAAGGTCATTGCATGGTAGCAAGACCGGCGGCAGATACTACAAGCACATCTCGTGCGATTCAGGTACTCATGATGCAAGCACATCATATGCAGTTCTGGTACTCATGATATCTTCTGGAAGCAGTCTGCTTGGCAACCTCATTGCTGCCTGGGGATCCTACCACCGCTGATTTTACTTGAGAGTGCACAGTCAGGAAGGTCCTTGAGATCCAGTGGCGGCCTAAAAGAGGGTGCTACCTACCTTAAACTCGATGATGTGCGGGTGCACGAGCCGCTTCTGGTTAATACCTCGTCGAGGATGCGGTGGGAAAGGCGGTTGAAGGGTACCCGCTTAATGGCGCGTTGGGTCTCCTGTAGCATTCGCCGTTGCTAACACGACATCCCCATATGAGCCCTCAATTTCTTGGTGACTGTGTAGTCATCTGCCATTTCGTATCCGCCCTAAGGAAGCTGCGACTCGGAAGGAATTGTGCGGATGCAAGGGTCACCGATGCAGGGTGCTTTGCAAACAGCAGCCGCACATCAGTCCATGCAAGTTGCAATGGCGTGTTATCATAGATAATTGTGAACCGTTCATTGTTTTGTGACTACTAGGACTCTAGGAGGTGCCTGAAGCGGTCGGCACGGGAGCTTGAAACACCCAAGTGATGGCGAGTGATACACTTGGGCAAAGGCAGTGCACTGAAGTGAAGTGACTTGACTTCATACGACTTCTATTTATAGATCGACATCGGCATAGCTATGCAGAATGCACTTGCTAGTCGAACCAAATTGGCACGCACCACGTGCATTATTCGTATCGTACCTGTCCAACCCAAAAACAAAGCCTTCTAAAGGACACAATGGTATGCCATATTACCACATCACCATATGACCCACTAGCGCAAGAGGGCATCCCTTGGAGCCAATGAAGCCTCATATGGCCAAACCCGCCAACTCAGCACAAGATTTGACATGCAAAAAACCACCTACAATGAACGACTGCAACTTCAAGAGTTCAACTCGGTCAGCTACATTGCAGAAAACGTCATGCAGAGTGGACATATATGATAAGTCTAGCTCAACCATCACCAACACAGGGGTGAGTGAGAACAGGCCCACGTATTCCTGAGCCCTGAGTCCTGAGCCCTGAGCAAGGCATAAAACTGCTTGGCTTGCTGTTGACTGGGTCAACTGGTCAGCGCATGGCAAGTCGAAATGGGCTGGCCTGACATACATTGGCTAGCAAGGGATTTAGGGTGGGCTGGTGGCAGCCGATTGTTTGAGCTTGGACAGGAACTTGAGTATGCCGTTGGAGCCTAAGTTGGCTCCTTGTGGGTGGCGCTGCCCCCACCGGCGCCCTGCTTTGACAGGGCCATCTGGTAATTGGTAATTGGTAATTGGTATTCATGACAATGCCTTACTTAGATCTGGCTTTTCCAGGTACCTGTAGCTGCATGCACTCACACACAAACTTTGCCACATGACGCAGAAATTCATTCATAAAACTGCTCATGCCTCCATCACTGCATTACATGTCCTATGTAGACCACTCACACATGCAAAGAGATTGCCAACCAATGTCTTTGGGATGCCACTGGGATGACCGAAGCAATACATCCTGCTGTGACTCGCCTCCATAATGCATACAACGAAAACATAATCTTGCTGCTATCCTCCGGAAGTAAACAAAATGGCTCTACATGGGATTACAGACTCACACCCTAGCACCCTCACTCCACGTCTGTGCCTGCAGCTCATGACCCCATGCCCCCCTGGCAGCTAAGAAGCAAAGCACTGGCCGCCCATCTATCCTGGGCCATACATGAAGATATGCGGGCATGGCAGAGCCTTGTAGTGCATTGTTGCTGCTGCTCCTACTCCCTGCTGAGCCACACCTGAGACTGCTCATAGCAGTACTGCCGACTGCTCTTTCCTTGGCAACATTCTACAATACAATACAATACAGTACAAGTTGGGGGACTGTGAACCCCTCCCAGCATTAGCCAGCAGGCCAACATCAAGGCCCATGGGACATTCACCACTGATTGCACCCTTTGTAACACTGAAGAGGAGCTACTGCTGCCTGCCTCTTCCTTGGCAACATTCTAAACAGGAGCTCCTCGCTGCTTGTGCCACTAATCCTACTCCAGCAACTGTCTTGCTCCTGTATGCTGATCTTGCTGATGGTCAGTAAGTGTCGCATGCTGTGTGTCGCATGTCATTGCCCTACTCCACCTTCCCCCATGTAATTCCCACTCTAAAACCCAGTGCACAGAGTGCCATCTCGCCGCAGCAAGCCATCACGTGCTGCTGCTGCCACCAGCTGCAAGATGAGTCCTGCTGCTCCTGCTCGTAACACCTGCTGCTGCTCCTGCTCGTAACACCTGCTGCTGCTGCTGCTGCTGCTGCTGACTCTGAGGCCCTGAATCAGTTTGCTCCTCCACCTCCTCCTCCCTGCTGCTGCTCATGCTGCGCTGCAGTGCTGCGTCAGTGTGCTGCTGCTGCCCCTCCTGCTCCTGCTGCCAGTGCCTGCTGCACAACTGCCGTGATCTCTTCATCTGATTGCACTCCAGCAGCAGCCAATGGCTGTGCCATTAAAAGGCCCTGATTCATCGTCAGAACCCCAGCGTCCAAATCTGCCCTAAACCACGGGTTATTTAGTACACCCTCAACCGTAATCCGCGCAGCGGGGTTTGGATTTAACAGCTGCTTTAGCAGGGCATGGCACTCGGGGCTGATGTCGACGCCTTGAGGGATTGGGGGGCAGCCGTTCATGAGAGCTGGGAGGTGATGCTGGAATAAATGCTGCCACACCTGTGCTTGACCGCCATTTTCAGGTAGCCCTTGCACCGGGAAAGCGTTGGTTGCTGTAAGCATCGTGTAGAGGATGACTCCACATGACCACACGTCTGCCTTCGCTGGGCTGTAAGGGTGTTGTGTTGCAGTCAGGACGTCTGGAGCCATATAACAGTAGGTGCCCACCACTGACTTCGCCACTGTGGTAACTTCATTTGCTGTGAAGCCAAAGTCAGCGAGCTTGAGATAGTGATAAGTATTGTCACGGGGATTAGGTGCCAAGAGGATGTTGTCCAGCTTCAAATCTCTGTGTCCAACATGTGACCTATGGCAGAAGTCCAGGGCAATGATGAGCTGCTGGAAATACCACCTGCAGGAAGGAAATTTTAGAGCATGAGTAAGTATGTGCGTTGGAACTTTGAGCAAGAAATGGAGCACTCCACTCAAGAACATACTGCCCACTCAATGCTAACCGACTCATATTAATGGGCACTTGGGGAGCAGTGGGGAACAAACTCTGCTTTTGCCCTTTGAAAGAACAATGTGTTCATCTGGATCACTAAGAGCATCTATCCACTGCAGGGCCCTACTTAACCTACCCTTGAACAGCCCCTAAGCCAAGCCAGACTCTAAGAATCCAGTGTGCAGTTCTGACTGATAAATAAACGGATAAGGTAGTTCGTCAGAAAGGGTGCATCTATACCCCTGGTAAACCCCTGGTAAAGAGCCAATGCAATGGACGAACAGTGCTGTGGCTCGATGATGTTTGACATACCTTGCTTCGTGCTCCGGTAGAGGTCCACCAGAAGTTTGAATCCGTTGATTGACCAGGCCTAGCAGACTGCCCAACTGGGCGTATTCCATAACGATGTTGAGCCCATGGCCATCAATGTAGACATTCTGCAAGAGGTGAAGGTTTGCAACAGGGTGAATGCGAGTAAGAGGCTCTGCATTGAATGGGTTAGCGTTAGGGGATCGAAGAGTGAGTTCGTAACAGCGCACGGTACCGAGCGACCGACATTGGGGTAGCCTAGAAACTGCACCTTTGCGAACATGATGCTGTGCAGTGCGGGTGGCAGGTGGCAATGTCATTGATTGGCCCAGGTAGTGATAGATCACTAGCAATCCATAAGGGTTCTGGTACCTGTAATTGTTCATTGTCAGTAATAAATGTGAACACAGGTATGTTGATTCTATGATTGGGTGATGTCTTGCATGATACTTGGCTGTTCCTTGTCACTGCTTGAGGTGCGGGCTTAATGGCACTTTTTGCTATGGCATATCATGAAATGTAATAATGGTACAGGCAAAAGACAAGATGTAATGTCACCCTCAGTGTTAACCTAGTTTTTCAAAGCTAGAGGCAAAGGAAGGTCATCCAGCAATGGATAGCCTCCTGGCACATGGTAAAGCGGTAGCTAACGCAAATCCATGCCTGGTAACATGTCATACTCCTTAGAGGCTACTAAACGAAGCCCACTTAACAACCGCGCTCCTGCTTCCTGCAGCTACTACCGCTGCCTGGAGTAATGCCTGCAGAACTGGGTGAGGGTACGCAGAAATGGTCCAGAATCCCGACAAACAACTTGGGTACTGCTATCTACCTTGAATTGGATGACGTGTGGGTGGCGCAACCTCTTCTGATTAAGGATTTCGTCAAGTATACGTGGGCCCAAGCGGTTGAAGGGTACACGCTTTATGGCATATTGGCGTCCTGTGGCTATGGCAGTTGCAAGCACGACGTCCCCATACGTGCCATTTCCAAGGTGCCCGGTAACAGTATACTGATTTGCCATTTAACGGCAGGAAAGCTCGCACTGTGATGGAGTGGCCAGCTGCAAGGGTGCTGGCAGGTTGCACTCGTCAGCGCATTGTAAGTAGATGTGTGCGGGCTTCCTGTTGCGAATATGCCTATGTATGCCCGGGTCAATCGGAGATGGGAGGCGCCTGAAGCTCCCGTCACCCACTTGACACACTCGAGTGACACACTTGGGCAAAGCTCTTCAGTGCCCGCTGGGGAACAGGCGGATCAGCCCATATACCTGCCTTGCTGAAGGCAAACACAGATCACAGGTTGAGCACTGCAGAGATCTCACGGATTCCTAAGCAGCATGTAGGCCAACCAACCGAATGCTTGTGGCATGTTGACTGGCACCACCCATCACCACTTGATCTTACATGCTCTTGTCAGCGGCGTCCACTTTTTTTTGGAAATACGTACATAAAATGCCAATAATGTCGAGCCAGAGAAAGGTCCTACGTAGCACATATGGTCGCAATGTAACTTTTGGTAACCTGCACACTCCTGGCTATAACTATTCCTGCTGGATCCTCTTTAAAGTTCTACCTTCTTTTGAAGAAGCCCCCTGTTCCTGCATCCCACATTGAGAATTCCGTTTTGGGCCAATTAGTCCTCGGTCATGCTACTATCCAACCTTAAGCCCCTTCGTTCCCTGCTGTCCCCCTTTGCCTGCTGCTTCCCGATCCTTCCCCTGCCCCTGCACTGGCTCCCTTCGGCCTGCAGTTGCCCAGTAGAGTATTCTGCTTTACAATCCCTCTACGGAAGGTCTCCTGTCTGCATCCTTGTTGCCCTTCATTTGTCTTTGCTGGACCCTTGCATCCCACACGGCTGGGGTCGCCCCTGCTGACCCGTTAGTCATTGATGCTCTGCCAAGCTTCCAGTACTGGTAGCAGTGCCATTCAGCATGCCTGTCATTCTACGGCCGCAAGATGTCCTCAGGAATTATATGCAAGAGTTAAAATACACAATTCAAATTTGTTACCAAATGGCCCCCCTCCAGTCCCCCTTCCCCCAAATAAAAGGGGACGACCCCACCGACCCACAACTACAGCCAACTTGGAAAATCACATCAATTCAGGCCTGCACCTTCCAAGGGCACCTGGCATAAGAATCTGCTGCTGCAGTATTTCTCAAAGGAATATCCCTCGCCTTTCAAGCCCCACAATTCTCACTTGTCCACAAGCATATAGACATGCAGCAATTGCACGCGGCCTTTACCCCAACCATGCACAGATAATGAATATGCCCAATTTGGGTACCTTCAGGCCATGTTCCATCGTAATTCCTCCATAAGCAGAGCCATCTTGAACTTGACCAACATGTGAGCTTCTCAAGCTCTCTAACAGAAGCCACAGCCCACCATCAGCCTGTGCAAGGAGAGCCCTGCATGACAGAGCCCTCCTTTTCTCATCCGCACTCACCCTTGCTTTAACTACCTGTACCCAACCTGCAGCACTACTTCCAAAGTCCTCAGATAGCCACGTCCCCCTACTGCTGTGCTCAAAAGGCACCCAGCAGAGAGAGAGAGAGAGAGAACTACGCAGAGAAGGGGGGAAATCCCTTCTTGCATATGTTAAGGGAGTGGACCCTCACCTAATACACCCAGGCACCCAGCAACTCATGCAGCTCATCACATCAGGTAGTCCTCACTAGTAGACATAATCTTCACACCAAGGAACCCTTCCACATTCCCAAGCTGGAGAACAATACACGGTCTCCTTGCGTGTAGATCTCTCTCTCTCTCTCACTAGTAGACCTACTTCCTGGCCTGGTTGACGTAGCCAGCAGTTGATGCTGGCCTACAGAACGCATGACCTTCAGAGACACCCACTCTCAAGTACACGAGATAGATCACTGCACAGCTTACGGGCCGTGCAGCACTCATAAGTATGTACAACTGTTCTCAAAATGAAGTCACAGTCTACCTATCTACCTGCCCTGAACATATACCGTCCCATCCCAATATCAATGAACCAAGTGACCAATGACCAATGAACCAAGTGACAAATTGGCTGAACCGATCAATATAAAAGTTGCAAAAAGTTGACTTCTGACCCTGATGTTGCTGTAAAATGTCAGATATTGGATGGCAAATCTGATGAGGAGAAGCTGCATAGCATGCTTAATGAAGAGTTCTGGGGTGTAGACGTCGATGAGGAGTCTGGCTTAGTATATGGCCCTTTCAAGCATGCATTTAAGTGTATAGCTAAATATGTTGCAGCTGCTCGGAAGATTAGGAATGCTTATGCTCACCCTTCTGATGTGGCGTGAGGTCCAACCAATGGGGTTTGTTACCAACTATTGCTTGCACCCGGGCTTACAAGCCCTCCTTGCTTTCTCAAGTAGGAGGGAGGCTCTTACCCCCATTGGGGCAGTGGAGGTTTTGGGTGATTTTGACCTAGCTGCTGGACCTCATGTTTAGGCATGCATATATTGTCATACATGTCGAAGTTTACCCGTATTCTGTTCCACCTCGCTGCTCTTTGTGACAGCTTGAGGTGCGGGGCCTATGGCACTTATTGCTATGGCATATCATGAAATGTAATAATAATAAAAGTTGCAACCTTGTGAATGAAGCCTATAGGATACTATGATCTGCCCAACTTCAACAAAAACATGACAATAGAGAAATTGCAGCAGTACAATTGAAACAATGCCCACCTGATCGAGCTGCTGCCAAGATTCTCATTCATTCAACCTGTCATTTCCAGCGGGGAAGTTGTCTGTTTCAGCTGCTCATACCCATCACACCCGTAAAATGGAAGTACCAGTACTGGGACAGAACAGCTGTAACTCCTACTCTATGCAACCATACAGAACACAAACGACACGGAGACACGCAGCACCTCAGCTGCCCCGCTGCTTCCCATCACAACCCTCAAAAGAAATCACCAGTACTGGGAGAAAATGGGTGTAGCTATGCAACCATACATAGGTATGCAACCAACTACACATACTATACAACCACACAGAGCAGAAACGATACAGAGCCAAGCACATCAGCTGCTGCGGTATCTTCCTACATCTCTGGCCTTTTTGAATCAAGCACACCGACACCTCACAGACTTTCAGAGCATCATCATATGCCAGAGCTTATGCCCTTCCATCCGAAGGTAGGAAAAACCGCACCATGCCTGATGCTGGTACTACCACTTCCTAACCCTGAGCCCAACCAGGCCTAGGCATCAGCCGTATGGTGCACTCATACAGCATTACCCACCCCACAACAACCCAGAAGCAGCAAACAGTCTGGGGCTGAGCTCCTCCTTTGCTCACAAGTTGTGCACCCCTAACAAGAAGCCAGGCAGGATGGGGACAAGTAGAACACATTACCCCCTCCTTAGCAAATCTGACTTGTGAAGCTCATCAGGGACTTGGGGCTCCAATCAATCAATCAATCAATCAATACGCAAAACCAGCTATGCCAAAAGGTCACTCAAGACCAAGCTCGAGCCATCCCCATACCTTCAACCTTTGTCCTGCTTGCCATGCTCCCGTAGGTCACACCCTTATACTCACACCCTTAACCCACCTCCACCTGCCGCTGCTGCTGCTCCCTGCGTTTCCCCTGTTCCTGCTTCTTGTCCTCCCCCTGCTGCTGCTTGTGGCGGTGTTGCTGGCAGCGGCAACCCCCTACTGAAAAATGCCTGCCTCCTTCTTGCCCCTGCCTTTGCCAGCGCTCGTCCCACCACTGCTGCTATTTCTGCATCCGACTGCCCTCCAGCACTTCCAGTTAAACCCCTGCTTGAACCCTTAAGTAATACCTCATTCATACGCAAAACCTCAGGTGTCATGTTGTACCTAAACCACGGGTGCTGCATTATGCGCTCCATGGTAATGCGCTGCTTGGGGTTAGGGTTTAGCAGCTGCTGCAGCAGGTTTTTGCAGTCGTCACTTACAGTCACTCCTTCTGGCAACGACGGGCAACCTTGAAGAATCTGCTTGTGGATAGTTTGCATCACCTTATGCTCTGGAACCCCTTTGGGCATCGGGGGTAGGAAGGAGTGCGGCCCGACAAGCATGTCATATAACATAACACCGCAGGACCATATGTCTGCTCGTTTGGGGTTGTAGCAAGCATCATCCGTTCTGCTACTGCCATTGGCGCCACCGCTGCTACTGCAGGGGACGGATGTAGCAATAGCAGTAGCAGGGGAGGGAGCTGTAGCTGCGGTTCCCCCACCTGCTACTGCTAAAACTTCTGGTGCCATGTAACTGAAGGTACCGACTTGGGATTGCGCTATGGTGTGCACGTGATTAGCTGCTAAGCCAAAATCGGCGAGCTTGAGGAGGGGAAGCTTAGGGTTGGCAGGGTTTGGGGAGAGCAGGGCGTTTTCGAGTTTTAGGTCTCTGTGGCCAACGTGCATCTTGTGGACGTAGTCAAGGGCCATGATGAGCTGCTGGAAAAACCACCTGTGGATAGAGAAAAACAAAAAAATGAAGGTGTGGCTACACACAAGCAGCTAAGTCGAAGCGACCTAACACACCGGAAGTGACAAAAAGAGGTGGGAACATTAGGTGGGGTCCGTCTACTTGCCGATTGTTTAAACCTTCAAGCTTGGTTTATTCAAAAGCCTTCAAACTGGCCAGTTGAACCATTTCTATAAGAAAGGCACACATTCAGCCCTTGGAGATGATGTTGAGGGCCATTGTGAATCCCACAGGCATTGCTCTCTCACTCCGGCACAGGGCTGCTAACAAGGGCAAACTCCGTGGACTCATCCTGGCAGACACTAAATGGGTAGACACCTAGGTTTACCATTTGCCTGCTACTTGTGTTATCACTTGGAATCCCAGAAGGGCGGCAGTTCCTAAGTCAGGGCTAGTGGGTGTGGTACATTGACCCTTTCAGAGACAATGGCCACGGGCTTACCTGGCTTCAGCTTCAGGGAGGCGAGAATGAGGGTGCCGTTCCACGTAGGTAAGCAGATCGCCCAGCTCGGCGTATTCCATAACGAGGTAAAGGCCTTGGTCATCATCAAAGACTTCTTCAAAACGGACGACATGAGGATGCTGGAGCTTCTTATGGTTCTGTATTTCGACTAGTGTGCGTTGTGATAAGGCGTTACAGCCTAAACACTTCACTGCATAATGCTTGTTGCTTCCTTCAACAGAGGCGAGGACCACATCCCCGTATGCACCAGTTCCGAGTTTGCGGACATATTGGTACTTATTCTTCCCAGGCATGCGTGAGAAGTTCCTATAGTATATAGGCACACACAAGCGGTCCCAGCTAACGTTGGAGCGGGCACTACGTACGGGACAGCGGCTCGATCGGTACGAAACAGCAGGGCAAAAGCCCAATATATCACTGTGAGGCAATCACCACTGTTAACGCAGACACGTGCCGCGCGTGTGTCTGCCAGAGGACGAGATTGCTGGAAGGTCCGAAGATGCTCGCACTCATACCGTCCGTGTAACCAGGACTTGGTGCTGCCACTGGGTCGTCCAACTCACGACTGCAACCCCCAAAAGCCCCTGACCTATTCGATTAATGAACATATCACTCTCACAACTGCCCTTGAAAACGGCGCCACGACGCATACAGTCGAAACAACATAAATAATCGGTGGCCAGCATGAGATCGTAGAACCCTTCCTCTTCTGCAGCATCACTACATGCGCAACAAATCTTGCACGGTCTCAGCTTCTCTACCATCGTCCTCGCCTTCGCTCATACGCTGATCCTCCTCCTCTTCTTCGCTCTGCTCCCCTGGCTTCCTGACATCGTTCCCGTCCTGCTCCTCCTCCACAACCCTCTCACGACCTGCTGCTGCTTCTGCTGCTGGTCTTCTTCCCTTCGACGGCTGAGCTTCTTCTTCTGCTGATTCAGCTTCTGGTGAGTCTTTCCCACTTCCATCCTCACGAGGTTCTCTTTGTCCATGCCCTGTACCAAGCAGCAGCACCAAGAAGAGGAGCACCTTGCACCATGCTGCTTGAGAGGAAACATGCGATCCTTACTTCCAATATGCGGTATGTAAACAACCAACTCAAAAGATCGTGTTGTGTGTGTGTCCCCCAGTTAGACGGCATGCTATTCAGTCCGACCTGGATGCCAGTGCTGCCAGTAATGAATCAAAGTTCTTTGTTAAGAGAGATCACTGCACAGCCCTCTGGGCCGTGCAGCACCCAAGCATGACTCCAACCGGGTTTTTTAGTGTGAAATTTAGTGTGAAATGTAACAATACTAGTAGATCACTGGGCACCTGCATCCCGCATACAGACATTACCTCATTTTCACTCCCTGCAATGTTCGGCTCCGCCCCCACCACCCCTTCGCTGAAACCTCTACTTATATGACATAGATCACTGCACAGCTTTCGGGCCGTGCAGCGCCCGCAGCATAACTCCATCCAGTTTTTTAATATGTGGAGAGCAGATATTGAGACAAAGACATCTACTTAGTGCTGCTCTCCCCCCCCCCCCCCCCTGCCACATCCACTCCCACCATGCCTCACCCCTTTGCAATGGAATATCCCCATCTTGCAAGGCTGGTGTCTAGCGGTTAGCGTCAAAAGGCACAGGAGGTGAGTTGCAAGGCTCTTTGCTACGGCCGGGAGGATCCTTGGGGCTTTATGCATTACTCAACACATCCCCATCCTGCCGCTCCCCCTCATCCTCCCAATGCTGCGCCTCCCCCCCATCCCCGCTGCCCACTGATCTCTCTTTCCAACCCCTTATAAACCTTGCCTCCATCTCACTGCCTGCCTTGTTCAAGACCAGTACCCCACCCTTTCGCTGTTACCTTCAAGTACAGCTGCTACTTTTCCCTCCCTCCCTCATCCCTCCTCCTCTCCCTCCCTCTTCCCCCTCCCTTTACTTCCCCATTACACCCCCCACAAGCCTCACCTCTTTGCAACATCACATCCTCAACCTGCTGCTTCCCCTGTTGCCTGTGACTTTCAGCCCCTACCACCCCTTCATCGAAACCCTTAGTGCTGCTACTCCCCCAACTCTGCCGCATCCACTCCCACCAAGCCTCACCTTTTTGCCATGCAACATCCTTGTCCTGCTGCTCCCCCTCATCCTCCCAATACTCCCCCCCCCCCTACTTTCTGCTGCTACTTTTCCTCCCTCCCTGATGTCCTCTTCCTCCCTCTTCCTCCCCCTTAACCCCCACAAAGCCTCACCGCTTTGCAACGTCACATCTCAATCTGCTCCTCCCCCTCATCCTCCCAATGCTGCCCCCCCCCCCCCTTCCCCCTACTTACTGCTGCTACTTTTTCCTCCCTCCCTTATCCCGACTCCTCTTCCTCCCATTTTCCCCTCCCCCCTCCCCCCCTCCTCCTCCCCCTTAAGCCCCACCAAGCCTCACCTCTTTGCAATGCCACATCCTCAACCTGCTGCTCCCCCTCTTCTCCCTCCTCCTCATGATGCTGCCCCTCCTCCTCCTCTCCATCCCCCTCTTCCCCTCCCACCCCCCTCTCCCCACCCTCCTCAGCCCCCTCCCCCTCCCCTCCCGCCACCCCCTCCTCCCGCCGCTGCTCCAAGCGCTCCAGAATCTGCTGCTTCCTGGCTTCTGCTCGTGTTACTACTTCTGCCTTCTCCGCCTCCATTGCTTCTATCTGCTGCTGCTTCCATTCCTCAAAAGCCTCTGCTTGCTGTGCTAACAATGCATCTGTTTCTGGGCTGGGCTTCCCAGGGGTCCAATATAGTGCTGGTTGGGCTTCCTTCGTCAGGATGAAGGATTGCATCTTGGAGCGATACGCAAGCCGCTTGGCATAGCGAATCTCTATTACCTTCTGGCTCGCCTGCAGACAGACAAAAAGACAGCAAAGAAGTGGAACCGCTTAGAGGGAAAGCAGCTGGAATGCTTCAAAGTGCTTCCTTGCGGAGGTGTCCTCATCTAACGATGTAGGCAGCAAGGCCTGACATGCTCTAAAAACCTACTGGCTAAACCTTCAGTGAGACATCAGGCAGGAATCCAACTTCGCTTAATTCCACTCGAGGTCAGTCTACTCCCTGACTAGGACTTCTGTGATATCACAAGGACTCTGACCTGGGTTAGTCCTGTGACCGCCAGGTATAAATCTGATTGCGCCAATGTGGAAAGGACACTACTTGGTAGGCATGGCCATGTTTTGGAAGTGTATGATCAGGCACCTACATTGCCCAGCAAGGGCTCACTGAAAATGCATCAAACATGGAAAAACCACAGTTGCGAGTTGACATGACACGAAATGTTCCAATACTGAGCCGTACCTCACCTACACATTCATATTATTATCCTAATGATAACAATCAGAAACTGCATTACCCCCGCCTCACCTGCACATTGACCTGCCGCAACTTCTCCCGTTCCGCCTCCAGCTCTGCCCGCCGTGCTGCCCGCATCTCCTCCTTGATCTTGGCAGTTGCCTCTTCAGCCTTCTCCTCAGCACGCTTCTCCATCTCCTGCCGCTTCTGAGCTTGGGTGGAGGCTCTAAACCTATTGTCCTCCTGCCTGCAATCCAGCAGCAACACCTCATCAATATAATCGTTACATTTCATAAATATGCCATAGCAATCTGGCATGCAAAGTGTTACCAGCTGCAGGCACGGTAGCAGGACCAGCTGCAGCACCTGTGGTATAGGAGCCCACCAACACAGTGAATAAGGGAAAGCAACAATAGCAGGAGCCTTTGCATAGCAGCAGTCTCACGAGAAGAAGCCAAGACCTTGACCAATCTTTCATCTCATACTGTTCCTAGCATAACGACCATTGACAGTCCAGTAGAGTGGCAGTGCCAGAAGCACCAGTGGTACCATTGCACGCAGCTATAAACAAGGCGACTTACAGTAAGGGGAACATACGGCAAGCCTCATGAGGACAGTAGCTTATGTCCCGGCACAGGCAAGGAGTCCTTTTGCATACTTGGCATTGCTGCCACCCATTGCTGCCACCTAGGGATTCAAGGTTTAAAAAGTAGGCTGTCCATGCTCTGAAGAAAGCCCATCCACCCTTCTCGTCTCTGAATCTTTGAGGCCTCATCCTAAGGCTAACAAGAGAAGAGACCATGGACTAGATGCCTGTGTTACCTAGAGTAATGCAGTCAGCCATGCTATGGCAGGTCGGGGCTCTGCTCAACTTATGTCCATCACAGACAGGCATGCAATCTTTTCAACATTACATCTGCTGATTCAGTCGTACCTGAACTTTGCCAAGGTCCCAACAAGAAGAGCTCCAAACATACGCCTGTTGCGCTTCTTGGATGCTTCGTCAAGCTGCAGGGCAGGACGCTTGGCAGGAGGCTCATCCACTGCTGCTGCTACTGCTGCTGCGCCTCTATCAGGAGCTTCTGCTGCTGCTACTTCACCCCCTCCACTGCGAAGCTCACCATCCACCATCACTGCTGAAAGAAGGCGCTTCCTGCTAGGGGCTTGCTTGTCTGCTGCTGCAGTTGCTCTGCCTCTTTCGCTGTCTCTGCCTCTATCTGCTACCCGATCTGCTGCTGCTGTGCGAGCATCACCTGCAATGAAGCTGCTAAGTCGAGCTGGCCTTTCTAAGGGTGTTCTGGTCTGCCCTGCTTCCCTGTCTGGACTGCGTTCCCGGTGGCGATGGTTATCTGGTCTGCTTGTATTGGGCTCATCTTCCAGGTAGTTTCCAAAACGGCCAGCTCCCCTGGAGCTGCGTTCTTGCTGCCGTTCGTATCCAGGAGCACGGCCGTTCGCTGCTGCGTCTGGTCCATCCCCAAGGCGCGAGAAGACGCTTCGCCGAGGATTGGCATCCGCAGGCTGCTCTCGTCCATTGTATCCCCGCCCGGGTAGGCCCCTACCAGGTCCACCACCACGACCACGGCCAGGCGCAAATGACAGACGCTCTCGAAGCTACAAAAGTAGGACACGACTCAGCATGCTTGAAGGGCAGAGTAGCATGGCATGCACACAGCAAGCTGGCTTACCTCTGTTCGCTTCCCTTGTAAAGCTTTCAACTCTTGCTGAAGACCTTCTATGTCCAACTCCATACTGCTTTAGCCTTTCTGGTTGATCTATAGGTGGTCAGTCACACGGAGCTTTTTCAGACACTGCAAAAGCAAGGAGCCGCATGCAACCTGTTTAGCTGACCATTATTTAGGTAAATACTATCCAGGGGAGACATAAGGGAGCACCCCGCGGCTACGGCACTGCTCCACCAGCTGGTTGATGCGGCATAGCAAAAGAGCCACAGTGACACTGTGAACGCCAGAGGATTCCATCCATTGTGTATAGACTAGTGGTGCGGATCGCCATCAAGTTCATGCGCCGTTCATTCCGAAGTGAAAGCCTGTGGCCAGACCCGCACGTAGAACCATCGGCACCGCGAGGCACTCGGCCGGGTGCCCCACAGCAATATCAATCCGAGCATGCTCATTTCGACGCAATTGCACTGGCACAATGAGCCATTCTTGTTCCGAATCATATTACTGGATCGCATCACATGTGCACTGCAACGTGGCCGATCACTTGCCCACTCTACCTCGGAACCGGACTGTGCTTTCGGTTTCCCGCTTTTTACACAGTGGCATTTCCTTACACAATCGCACAATCCAATGACAGTTGACTTGCCTGTCCAATCAATCAATAGTGCATTGAGTGCATCAATAGATATCTTCGTGCATTGGCAAACTTATCGGCCCGGTGCTGTCGGACTCATACCCCAGAGTTGAACAATGAACAGACTCAGAGCACGGACCAAGCTCATGGGTTGCTGAGGGACAGTTGCAGATTCAGTTCAACATCGGCCTAGTGCAAGCTGCGCCGCGCTTGGTCCGCACTTGGCAAGTGTGGCAGGTAGCAGTGAGCCTATGTGTCTGACCTACATTGGCTAGCAAGGGATTTAGGGTGGGCTGGTGGCAGCCATTGTTTGAGCTTGGACAGGAAATTGAGTATGCCGTTGGAGCCTAAGTTGGCTCCTTGTGGGTGGCGCTGCCCCCACCGGCGCCCCGCTTTGACGGGGCCATTTGGTAATTGGTAATAATATGTGTCAGAGGCAACCAGGCACCTACAGTTTTTAAGACAGGCAACAGCCGCGCTCATATATTCTGACAACCTCAGTTACTTCCATGGTGGTCCATTATGCTCGCGAAGCTGACACAACTTTCAGCCTGGATGAGTGACCAGCAATACAGTCATCGGATTGACTCAGCCACAGCTCTAATCAATTGTCCATGGCATCTTTGCTAGGGCACTTGCTTAACTGCCTGTGCGCATGGCACTTATACTGTGTATTACTAAATCGCCATGGGTCTTTACTGTAATGGAAATTGTCCTATCCACATCTGTCCCGGCATCCAGTCATGTCATAAATGCTGTTTACAAGACAATAAAACAAAACACATACATCATCTCTGCTAGGAAGCTGTAGCAAGCAACAGTCCCTTGTCACACAACAAAGTTACCAGGAAGCACGCATCCGCCTGCACCTCATGTTTCTGCACGCTGCTGGCACAGCTGCCCCAAGCATGGGCAAGACTATGAACAAACAAAACAAACAAAAATTTAAGGACTATGAATCCATCTCTGCTGCCAGCAGTGCTTGCCCAAGTGTTCATGGATCGCAACACGCCGGTATATTACTAGTGTACTACTGTCTTGTATACCAGCATGATGGACATCACAGCTTCTGAAGACTAATATGCAGAACATTAACCATACAGTGGCCCCATGCAACACGAACCCAACTCTAAGCTGCAGTTCGGCATATTGCTAATATGATGATGCATGGGCCACAAAGATCCTGCCAAGCACGCCTTACAGCTTCACACTTCTTAAGAGCTTATAATCACGAGCGAGGCACTTACTGCCAAGGAACATTGCCAGACATTTGCATAGCACCTTACCCAGAGAGGGAGGCACCTACACCAGCTTCAGCCAGCATGCTGCTTCAGGCTGCAAGCCAGCTTCAGCCCGCATGCTGCGACAAGCTGTAAGCCAGCTTCCAGCCAGCATGCTGCTGCGAACTGCAAACCCAGACTTAGCCAAAGGTGATCTGGGAGGTCCCACCAGGAGGATTGTGAATCTTCACTGCAGAACGGTCAGTCATGAAGTTGCCCACGTTCTGGCCCTGGGGGCGTGCATAGTTGTTGGCGTTACGGTTGGGGTTGCCGTTGGCGTACACATCACCAGCTGCCAAGCTGCCTGGTGCTGGGGCTGTGTTCTGGTTCTGATGGGCTGCGTTGTGGTTGTGGTGGGATGGCTGCTCATAGTCGCCAAACACAATGGAGGATCCGCCTCCAGGAGGTGCCAGGACACGTGAGGAGCTCCTGTCTGTCAAGAAGTTGCCAACATTCTGACCATCAGGGCGGGAGTAGTTGTTCCTGGCATGACCAGCTACTTGGTCATCTGTAGACACACCAGCAGTAGGAGCCCCATACAAAACACTAGTTCCATCCTCGGACTTGATGGTACTGCAGGAGAAGAAGCACACGCAACAGTCAGTAGGAGTTGCAGAACACAATTCCTTCGCTTCAATCTAGACCATCTTGCAGCCTCAGCTGTCTGTTGAAGTAGTCATGCATATAGAGAGGGAAGAAGATCATGCAGAGTAAGAAGCTGCTGCAGCTGTGGACAGAACTGCCAGTGAGGACCCCTTCTCCATTTCTTCATGTTGCTTGCTTCGATCCCTACATCCCTAATGATGTTGCTTGTTTCGGTCCCTACATCCGCGAGATGGGATAATGGTTACTGCTTATCTGCACATGCTTATTGCATGCTTGGTCAACAAACTACTGTAAGCTGACATACCCAGCCTCTTCCCAATGGCACTCACAAGTCCCCTGTCTCCACCATGTTGTCCTTGATCCCTTGCACGAGGTACTCCTTGCCACCCGCAGGGGATAGACCTCTGAGGCGGGCCTGCACTCTCAGGTCCCGGAGGGGTGCGTTCTTGAGGTACCTCTCGAGGTCCTCGGTGAAGCCTGCGACTCTGGCCATGGTGCCTGTAAAAAGAGCATGAGTCAGTGAGGGTGCATCAAAAGAATATGGCCTTTAGGCGGCAGTCATTGCATGCAGCTCTCCCGTTAGCTTTGAGCAGCCTGCATGTTGCTTGCGCAGCTGCATGGAAAGGCAACTACTACGAGCAGCAGGAACGAATGGACCGGGAGGCGCATGCCTCACTGTTGCAACACATGGAAGAAAAGGCATGCCCATGTCCGAGACTGGCCTTACCTGTTTTGCAAGCGAAGGATCAAGTAGTGCGTGAATGTTGTTCCCCTGTGCGTGAATGTTGAAGGTAGGAATAAACCTAGACGTCATCAATGGAATAAGTGGAAGTGCTACTGTGCTTTCGGCCAACCACAACCTATATAGTGGTGCGATGAGGTTAACCAGTTTGAAGCAAACGCTTGGCGCCCGAAATTTTGAACTCTCGTGTCTGTCTGTCTGCCAGTCTCCTTCCCGTCAGTGACCCCGCAGGCTACGATTTTGCCCGGCCTTTGCCTCATTCAAGTTGTCGACTTCGGTCTATACCTGAGGGAGACATTGCGAGCGGTGCCATGATGTTCAGGACCCTCACTAGACTTACAGCAACATGCCAACACGTCGACCTTGCAACATATGATATGTTTATTCAGACATAACCATACACGCCTTGCCCATCACATTGTCAACTCAGTCCGTCCTTCCAGGCGCATGGAAGTACTGCATGCTTTTCCTCGGTGGGTGCATATCCAGCTTCACTGCTCTAAGATTCTCGTCAAGCAGGCTTCCGGGTGCACTTCTGGCTTGCATCCGATCCGCTTGCGGTATGCCTGCAACACAACAAATTCAGACACTGTCAGCCACTGGCATCTCCAACTGCTTCCACTAAGGTAAATCACGAGCAATTGCACACCCTTACCTCAGCAGGGAGGATTTCAACAGCTAGATCATCCTGAACAGCAGCATTACGTAATGCCCTCGGTTTGCCAGCCAGAGTTACTGCTGAACTGATTTTGAGCGCTGCTGATCTGCCGATCAGCACTTCCCAACTACATTTGCTGATGGCCAGCGGACAATATTCACTATGCCTTCCATAAATGAAAAAGAAAGAAAGAAGCTCCCCAACCATACCTTCCTCATGGAAGCACAACTCCGGCTTGATGACTTCTCTGTTGCTTGGCAGCTTCACCCCACCCTGAACACAACCACATACAGACAGCTTTGACATAGCTTCCTCAGCTGCTGCTTCAGCCTCTGCGAGCAGTTGAACACCCAGCAACTTCTCAGACAGCGATGCACCCAGCTGCTCCTCCTGCTGCTGCCATGACCTGTTTGCAGTACTTGCACGCCTTGGATGTGTACTGAAACTGATAACTGCTGCTGATGTATCTGGCTGCACATGAGAGCTTAGCAGTGCAGCAGTGCTTGCAGCAGGTGCATTCGCATGCTCCCACTTGCTGAATGCTGGCCTGCATGGCCCTTGAGTCTCCAACGCGCTGCAACTGCGACCAGGCCTGTTGCTGCTCAAGGTGGCTACTGACAGCAAATCACCTGGAGCACTTGCACCAGCAGCTGTTACTACATCAGCAATCCCCTTCGGCATCAAAGCTGTAAGGTTTGCAGCAGGGGCAGTACAGGGCACCATGCTGCCAGTGCTCTTCTGGCCCTGGCGTACTTCAAATGCCCCGGTGCCACCCCAACCATTATCATCCCTTCGATCCCATGCCATCATATGTTGCTGCTGCTGCTGGCTGACCTGCTGCCCTTGTGAGGCTGTCCCATTCTTTGGCTGAGGTGCACTTGGTGATCCAGTCCTTCTGGGAATTGGCAGAGGGAACTGACCCCAATGACTGACACACCTGTAAGCAAACACATGACATAAGTCATGGCATGATAAATGGATGCCAGTGGTATGACAGAACAAGAGAGTTTATAACCTGGCATGGTGACTTCAGCCTGGGATGGACTCAGGCAATGTTACTGCGACAATGCAACGGGAAAGTGATGTGCTTGGGAAGGCAGTCTGCTATCATGGTCTCTGCCATGAACATTTCTTTTGGATAGCTCAATTGAGCCATTGCAAGAGGCTATTTCGCTGCGCTGTTTTGTCTACTAGCTGGAGATGGAGGGCTTTTCCAAGGGAGCTAATAACTGCGCTCAGGAGGACAACACTTTGCTGCTTAGGCCAGTGACCTATGTTACCTCTCAGGCATGACAGGGCTTTTGGTTGAGCTTCTCCAATCCTCTGCAACTGCCATGAAATCAGAAGGATCAGCCAGCGACCTATATGTCCCTGCTGTCAATTCAGCCAGCAACTTGTCGGCTTCTGTAGCACCTCCCAATAGCTGAGAGATGCTGTCGTCATGCACCCTGCAGCTTCTGGTGCTGGTGCCCTCTGCCATGGTGAACCTATTTGATGAGTACCCACATTGAACATGCAACTGCTGCTGCTGCTGGAGGTACTGCTGCTGATGGTCATGCTTGTCATTGCTTGAGCTGCCATAAGGAGCAATGCTGACATCATCCAAGGGCTCAGCAAGACGTGGCGAGACTCCAGGACAAGCAACAGGAGCTACAGGCCTTCCATCACCCCTTCCTGCATGCAGGCTGCATGTCCCCTGCAGAGGCACTGCCTGACAGCTGAAATCGCCCGCCCTGCTGCTATTGAAGTCAACCAGGCCGCAATGATCCCCTAGAGGCTGCACTGCATGGTTGCCTGCACAACTGCAAAGAGCAGTGCTGCCCTGGCGTGAGTCAATCCCAGCAGCACCACAACATCCAGAACCACATCTAGGCACACCAGCCGTACCTCCGCCAGCGTTTCCATCAGATCTCCAGCCGTGGATGCTGCTGCTCCCCCCACTGCCAAAGCCCGCTTGGGATAATAAGCCTGGAGCCCCTTCACACCGGCTTGCAGTGTGGCAGCTAGAGCTGCTCAGCGTCGGTTGGGTCCTGCAAGGCATGTGCAGACCACCTGCACCTTGCCAGCTGCTGCTACTGTTGCAATTTCCTCCAGGGCAGTAATGAGCCTCGGCACATCCTCCAATGCTTGGAAGATGCTGGATCGGGCTGCCCTCCTTCATCGAACCTTGCCAACTGCAGCTATTGCTGCTGTCACAACCTCCAGGACGTGACAATTGACCCTGCTGCCAAGGGAACAAAACTGCCACAGAATGTGGCTGTCTGCCGTTGTGCCTCTGCTGCTGGTGCTGACGCTGCTGGTGTTGGTGCTGCAGTGCCTCCTCCCTCCCCTGCTGCTGATGTGATGTGGGATGATGCAAGCTGGCTGCACAGCTTCTGCTCCTCCTCCTCCACGTCCCATCACCTGAACCCGAACCAGGCCCCCTACGGCTGCCATTGTTGTACTGTACTTGCTCCCGTGGCAGTGCATGAGGGACGCCACATGCTGCTCCACTCAAGCTGCGGAGGCCATTGGGTCGCTGCTGTGTGTGCAGACACCTTGCTGCCCCGCCACTGCTGCTAGTAATACTGTTGCGCCCATAGTGCTGCTGCTGCTCCATGGGTTGTCCCTGCTCAGGACACGGTGCGCCACCGCCATTGCTGCTGCTGTACCCATGGTGCTGCCTCTGCTGTGTTTTGTTAAGACCGCTGCTGCTGATGCTGCTGCGCCCATGGCGCCCTTGGCCTGGGGCATCGTGTTCCATCTCCAGCAAAGTCCTTAGGCACCTGCCTTTGAGAAGCTGCACTGGCAAGCTAGAGGCTCGTAGGAGGGGCTGTTCCTGTGTCTGCTGCAGCTGCTGCTGGATGCCATGTCCACATGCACTCTGACATGGTGGTGACATCTTGCGGCTGCGGGAGGATGGCCGGACCCTCATTTGCTCTGTAATAGCCTGAAGATGGCGGCAACGACAGCAGGATCAGGAGCAGCAGCAGCAGCAGCAGCTGGCTCAGTCCACATAACGCAATGAAGATGACAATAATGCGCTTTATGCCACCAACATGCATCAGGAGCATTTTACCAGAGCTTCCATTTCAGTCTCATTTCTTCATTCACCACAGATGTTGGTAACATCAATCATGTGATAGTACGGAGCTGCACCGATGTCTGGCCCATCTTCCCATCATTGGTTTTACGCATACTGAAACAGCTCCTACAGTATTGCAAATTTCAGACTGCAGATGGTTACATGGACACCCCTAGAAGCTGATTCCTATCCTAGACAGTTCATGTGCAGGAAGAAGATGTGCTACATCCAGATCAAGGCCAAATGGTAGAACCACAAGCCCTCCACAAGCCCTCCAAGCTCTTGAGGTTTACTGTACCCACCTCACCTGTTGGACTTCTTCTGGTAGAATCCTAGCTAAATCAACCACAGGGAGCATGTATGCAAATACGCTGATCATAGCAACTGCAGTAGCACTGTATGGAGCACCTGCTGTAGCACTGCCTATGATGCCCCCTATTCCCAGCATGGCAATCTGCAGACAGGGACACATGACAGATAGTCACTCTTAAAATGGCTTTCCATATGTATTCTCCATTTTGAAAATGCATAAAAGAAGCAGAAGGCGGAAAATACATAAAAGAAGCACTAGAAGGCGGAAAATGCATAAAGGAAGCAGAAGGCGGTTTGGCGGTCCATGGCTGGGGAACTAGCCTATAGGCCTGTAAAACTAATGACTGACATTGTTGCTTCCCTAGTAGCATCTACTCTCCTTCATAAGTACCATGTCCTACATTATGATGTAGTAAAAGGTTAGGGTTTTGGATTGCCGTGTTTTGGGCCAGTTGTCACTGAAGGTCAATGAAGAGTACCCCACCTCTCCCCACCCCTCTCCACCGAGGCATGCACGGCACACAAAAAACACGGATCGGTGGCTCACCTCAATAGGCTTAGACAGATCATGTGCTGCAGGCACCTTGTGTCGTACAAAAGCTGCCCCAAGCTGACTGACACTCCGACTGAGCACTTGAATTCCAACACCCTTGCCCCCAGGGGCAGCACTACCATCTTGCCCAGCTGAGGCTCTTGCTTCCCCTGATCCTGCTGCTTCCCCTCCTGCTGCTGCTACTCCTCCTGCTGCTGTAGATGCACCCCCCTTGTCACGTGTCCTGCTGTTGCTTGTGTTAGCAGAGGTGCTGGTAGAGTTGGCTTGGCTGCCAATAGCGCCAGAGGCAGTAGCAGCATCGATGTTGGCATTACTACCGGTAGCACTAGTGGAGCTCCAGCTGCTGCCTGGGCGCTTCATAGGAGGCTCCAGCAATAGGCACACCAACCCAGATTTAATTATGTAGAGGCACTCTGCTGTCTTCCCCTGCTTGACAAGGAGCTCTGAGGGCTGGAAGGCCTGCAGGAAGAAGATCAAAGGATGGCTGAAAACGCACTAACTAAGCACTATGAAATGCTCTGGCTGCAGTTGTTTATACAAGCCATTCCACAGGGATCTGGCCATCTGCAGTCAATGGTGGTTTGTTGTGTGTGTTATATGCATTGGGCATACGGACCGCACGACCCTATGGGCAGCTAAGTGCACACTTCACTCCAGCTTCTACCCAAAACCACACCTCCATTATGGCTACAGCCATTGTGTACAAGTGACTCACCACTGGTGTTCCACCTTGCTGATTTTGTGACAGCTTGAGGTGCGGGGCCTATGTGGCGCCTTTGCCCTGGATAACTGTGAAGTGTCATACACTGGACTCACCACTGGTTTGCAGCTCCTTGCAAGCTCCACCAGCTGGTTCATGGAGCAGCATGCAAGCACAGGCAGCTGGCTCAGAAAAGGAACCTCATCAGGCACTTCTGAGCAGCTGCTGCTGTCTTGCCAGTCTTCTGCTTCTGACAGCTGTCTGTACTCACACTGTACTGCCTGCGGCTGCTGCCACTCTTCACACTCTGCTGCTGCTGCTGGCCATGGAGCACAGGTAGCGCTGGTGCCCATGGAGCTTACCCTCGGTTCCTTTCCTATCAGGGAAGGAACTGTATTGCTCGGCCCCTGCACTGGAATGGTACTGCTGATCCCCATGGTGCTTAGATCCCACTTCTCTGCCATGCAAGGGGCTGTAGTGTTAAGCCCATGTACTGGTTCTCCATTGCTGATGCCCTTGGAGCTTAGATCCCGCTTCTCTATCATGCAAGGGGCTGTATCATCAGCCCCCTGCGCTGGAAAGTTATCACTGATCCCCATGGTGCTTACTGGCCACCCCTTTGTGCTGCAAGGGACTGTACTGCCTGCAGGGGTCGGGTGTGAAGCAGGACTGCAGCTGATAGTGCCTGTGCTAGTTTGCTGCTGCTCCAAGCTGCAAGCAACAGCGCTGCTTGTTGTCATATCCGGCACATCAATAGTGTGGATGATAATGACTTGCTGCTGTAAGCACGCTGCACTAGCTGCGTTGACTTGTGACAAGAATGCAAGGAGCTCCTTGTTTCTGCTGTGGCAGATCTGAGCCGTGGTGTGCCTCCTTCTGCTGCTACTGCTGCTGCTGCTGCTGTTGTTGTTGTTGTTAGTATGTTCTGCTCCGTCCAAGCTGCTGTAGCTGGTTCACATTGCAGCTGGAGCCTGCTGCTAAGGCCACAGCTTGCCATAGTATGACATTGGCCTGCTGAAGACTTCGGAGGTAATATAGCAGCAGCTTCGACCTAGCAGCCCTTTGCGGTTGCCACACCTTAAATGTTTGTTATGTGTTGTTATCTCAATAGAGGGCTATAGCAAGCTGCAAAATCTGTGTGATTTCACAATAAAGTATCAGCACACGATTGCAGTGCCAGTTACTTAGGTTTGGGGCCAACTACCAGACATATCTAGATAAAACGACAATTGGACTGTGTGTTAAGACTGGGCCTGATTGCCTCCAGCACGTGTTGGTGCTTAGCTGTCCTTGCTGCTGTTTAGCCTTTGCTTTAGCCTGTTACGGCTTGAAAACGTTGCTGCAGCGGCCGGCTATCGCCGTATGTACCACCTAAATGCTTGTTTAAGCAACAAAATTGCTACTGTACATGCCAATCACTGTAATTGACAGTATCACAGCAAGTGAAAGGTCAACCATGGCCTCTTCGGCACAGGCTGGCCGAGCATTGAGGATTCCCAGGACAATTATCTTTGCTAATCTTCTGTTTAATGTCGCCTGGCAAGACAAGACATGCCTCTACCCGTTTTCCAGCCACATTAGCGACGCTTTGACGTGGGTGACCGGCTGGTGCCTCTACTCTGGCAGTACAAGCAGGACATCTGCCTGCAGTTGGGTGTCAGTTGTCTGTTCTGTCAGCAGGTGTACCCTGAAAGGGGGCTCGATCCACATTTGCTGTCTGTGATCAGTTATAGCTGCAGCCCGCAGGGAAAAGCTAGCATGTCGCATACCTCCTGAAGCCGCAGATAGGCCTAGGGCCAGCATAGGCGCCCTTCATGGCTTTAGATCGGTCCATAGTTCATGTGGGATGTATGTTACACCGGCTTCGACCTGTGGTACTGGAAGCTGAGCGTTTCGTGGCAAGCTGCTCCGCGCCGGCCGTATCCCGGACACCCGAATGCTCTAGACAATTCAATCAAGTAGAGACAATGAGTCTGCTAGCAGCTAGTCGTGATAATTACACTCCCTCGTCCTGGCGGGCGCCATCTGGATCTCATGCATGGACTGCTCAGCGTACAGTCCAGACTTCACCATGGCCCAGCCGAAAAGCCCCCTCCTTCGATCCAGCGCAAATTACCAGCCTCATTAAGCAATCAGGAAGCGCCCAGGAGGTCCTTGCCGTCATGAAGAAGCACGGCAAGAACTTCAATCACATCCACGTGGCTGCCACCCTCACCCATGCAGCTCGTTTGGCAGTCAACACTCAGAAGGCCTTGCAAGGCTCATCAAGCCCTAAAGCCCAGCCTCCTCCTCAAAACCCTCCGGAGCTATCACAGCGGCAGCTGCATCAGCTCATGTTGCAGCTGTCGGGACCCTTCATTCGAAACCTGGGTGTCTACAGCTCAAGGGAACTGGCCAACTGCCTGTGGGCTTTTGCCAAGCTGCAGCTTCAGCCACCTCCAGAACTCCTTCCAGCTGTAGCAGAGGTGAGCAGCTGGGGTTAGCGAAGCTTCACACATCGTATGGCTCAAGATGATGTAGCTACAAGCATGTACCAATGTCCTTGTCAAGCGGTGGCTGTACTCTGTCGATGCCAATGCATTGTTTGTGTGCTGTAATTGCTTGGGCCTAGGTTACCAAACTAAGCATCAAAGCAAGGCACACACTATTGCTCCGAAGAAACTAGGGCAGCTGCAGTCATGACCTAGTCACACAGGTCGCCTTCAGCTTGGCCTCCCATGTTCCTGGTCTTTTCCATAGCTGCCTTCGCTCTATTTTGTGTTTATGTGTCTGAATGATTCTGGTCATGCGGGAAGATCCCTGTATCTTTCAATCCTTAACAACCTCAAGCGCTTGTTCTCTCATCATGCAGAATGACGTTGGGGATCTTGTTGCTGGCTTCTGTTCCATGCAAAAGCTTCCACCTACCCTTCACTCATTCAGAGCAAAATTAGACTAACTACTAATTCTGCTTCTCCCCGTCTAAGCCTCCTGTCTCTGCACGACAAGTGAGCAGGTGCCACCCACAAACATTTTGGCTACCTTGTGCACACCCTGCGCTGGCCTGCTGCAAGCAATTACAATGCATGTTTCCTGCATCCATGCAGGAGCTCCTATCTTGGGGCAAACTCCTTAAAGCAGAACCCCAGCACCTCTCAAACATAACCTGGGCCTTAGCTCGCCTCGGTTACCAAGACCCCAACCTGTACCGCCAGCTAGCCTCAGCTGCGGTACAGCAGCTACAACAAGGCTCCATTAAGGGCAAGGAGCTTTCCTCCATGCTCTGGGCGCTAGCTAAGGTTGACCAGTTGACTCCCGAGCTTCTATCAGCAGCTTCCCAGCAAGTGCAGAAGTTGCTGGAAGGATTTAAGAAGAGTGAGTTGTACTGGAACGGAGAAGCACAGCATCATCGGCAGCAGCAGCAGGGGCAAGGAGTGATATCCCAGCAGCAGCAGCAGCAAGGGGAGGGTTTTAACCAGCAGCAGCAGCAGAGCCGTCCAGGGCCAGGGCGAAGCCAGCAGCAGCAGCAGAGTAAGCTGCTAGCAGCTCTGTCTCCCCAGTCTATAGCAAATATCACATGGGCCTACGCCACTGCTGGCCAATTGGACGAAGACCTGCTGCGTGCAGTTGCTGCTGCTGCCTGTCAGCCGCCACTGCTGTTTGAATTCAAAGCGCAGGAGCTGTCGTCCTTGTGTTGGGCCTTTGCGTCATTGGGGCAGCAGCTGCTGGGAACGGGTGATATGCCACTAGGACAAGAACAGCAGCAGGTGAAGCTGCTACAGTCAGAGCCTGGCGTGCGGAACCACGACCACCACTACCATCAGCAGCACAGCAGCAGCAGTAATAGCGGCAGCGGCAGCAGGGCCATTGGAAGCAGCAGTAGCAGCTCACAAGGTACCTCTTTGGACTTGCTCCCGGCTTGTCGGGTGCTAGCTGGTGCTGCTTTGCGCCGGCCAGCTGAGCTGAGTTCATGTGAGCTGAGTCAGCTGATTTGGTCCTTGGCGTCACTAGTACACACCAGCCACCTCCAGCAGCAGCAGCGGGGGCAGCGGCAGCTGAGCATGTTTGGTGGGTCACACCAGCAGCAGGAAGGGGATGGAACAGATCATCATCCTCAGCAGCAGCAGGAGGTCGGGGAGCAGCAGCAGCAGGGGCAGCAGCTGGGGCAGCAGCAGCAGCAGGGGCAACAGCAGCAGCAGCTGCAGCAGCAAGACCACACCTCATCACACTGGGTCAGCTATGGAGATGCTGCTAAGGCTACTGCTACTTATGAGGATCGTGAGCTCTGTGCTTCTTTAGCTACTGCCCTACTCCCATATGTAGCTACGGCCAACAGTCAAGACCTATCTTTGACTGCGTATGGCTGTAGCAACTTGGGTTACTTTGACCAGCAGCTCTTTGACCGGTTGGCAGTAGCAGCTTCAGCACGGGCAGCAGCAGGCTGGCTGGAGCCTCGGCAGATTGGGGTCATAGCACGGGCCTTTGCACAAGCTTGGCAGCATCAGATGAAGGCTTGGGATGGTGCGGGGGGACAAGGGGCTGAGGAGCAACCAGAAGAGGTGAAAAGTGATGGAGAGTTGCTTCGGGTGCAGCGGGATCAACTTTATCTTCACCAGGGAGGGCAGCAGCAGCAGGGGGGACGTCAGCAGGAGGAGGAGGAGGAGGGGGAGGAGCCGGGGGTTGCGGCGCCAATGCTGGAGCAGCAGCCACTGGAGCTGGAGCAGCAGAAGCAGCAGCTGGAGCAAGAGCAGTTGCAGCAGGAAGAGCAGCAGCAGGATCAGAAGCAACAGGGAGAGCAGGAGCACGGCCAGCAAATCCAGCAGCAGCAGCAGCAGGGTCCTGTGTTACCAGAGGCCTGGCAGCAGTTGCTGGCAGTGCTGAGCAGGCAGGTGCAGCAGCGGGAGGTGGTGAAGAGCTTGGGGCCCATGGACGTTGCCACCATTGCTAAAGCATACTCCCTCATACCAGTAAGTAGCTACCCTGCGATTTCTGAGTGCTGGCGCTGTGAGTGGGAGAGTTGAAAAGGACGAATAAATGCAAGAGCTAAACCACCATCCGAAAGGCGAAATCGAGACCGAAGCGTCGTACCTGAATGCCACCTCCGAAAGTTGCCAGCTGGCCAATCCTCCGACACCACGTAATCCCTACTCAAAAGCAAGCGCCGAACTCTACAAATTACATTCTCCAGCATACTATACACAAAACGCAATGCTGAGCTAATGAGAGAGAGTTATGTGACCCAGTCATGCAAATGCATAAGAGTTTACCCAATGCTACAAAGGGCCCTGTCGCATACCTCTTGCATTTGTTGCAAATAACTGCTACACACCAGTCTGAGGTTCACTACACCTCGCAATGTAGCCAGCAGCCACATCTGTCAGGGGCAGAAACAAGTTACGTTTCAGGACAATCAGGACGAAGTACTACTGCGCAGCAGTAGGGCTAGGATGAACCCTGAGGACCGAATGCACCACCAGTAATCCTCAACATAGTTTCTGCTCACCTGATCCAGACTGGGGGGTGTCTAATGAATAGCCCTGTGTTGTCTAGTTAACAGCCATCTCATACACTTTAAGCTGCACCACTGTCAGTAGCTAGGTACTGTTTGCTGTTACAAACGCACTTTTCAACCCTTTGGCTGCCCTCTTGCGGTTGCAACACCCTCAATGTTAGTTCTGTTTGCTGCTGGATGTGCAGGTGAACAATGATGCCCTTTTTGATGCTCTTCATCACCATGTCCTCAGAAACCTTCCTTCTTATGACAACCACAGCTTGGCAGTTACCGCTTACAGTTTTGCAGGGTCGGGGCAGAACGAGCCTGTCTTGTTCTCAAAGCTGCAGCAGGCCTGCTTGAGTCGCATGCGAGGGTTTACCCCTGAGGATTTAGCTACAGTTGCCGGAGCGTTCGTGCTGATCCCTCCTGGGACAATATCTGATGAGGAGCATAGGGCTTTGTATAGGGGTATTGGGGAGAGGTGCAGTAGAGAGGGGGTTTTGCAGGGGTTTAGCAAGGGGGAGTTGAGGAGGTTGGGGGCAGCTTTGCGGCGGGCGGAAGTTGAGGGGTTGGAGGGGGCTCTAGGGTGTTTGAGGGTGGCTGAGAGGAAGGCAGGAGAAAGCAGGTTATTGTGATCGATCTGCTGTATCCATTTAATGGGCAGTTTAATCACTCAGAATTGAAGCAACATGTTGTGGATGCATTGAACTGAATTATAATCAGCTCTTTTTAGCGGATCGTGAGTAATTCAGAGATGGATGTATTCATTGGTCATGTGTCACATTGGCTTACTCCGAATTCTCATCTCATCATTCACTTTTGAAGTTTTGATGTATCAAGCATGTGGGGTCGTCATTTGGTCCAGCATTTGGTAACATGGTAACTGGTCTGGTGGATACACTCTATGCAGTTGTGGTGTTGTATCTGCTGTGCTTGGCTGGGCTGTGATTGTGGGCCGGGCCAATAGTGCTGCTGCCAACTTTGCAGCTCCCATTGCCCTGGCTGCCTTAGCTAAGCCGAAGTATTGGTTGTCCAGAGCTAACTCAGGAAGCAGAACTGACCAATATCGTTTCGTGAGCTGTCCTTTGCAACAGTGTGCTTCTTGGGGGGCAGTGGGACCCTATTTGGATTGGGGTGAGGTGGGATGGCACTACTCACTATTGAGACATAGGGTTTCACGAACCAAGGCCGCCGGTAGTCACTCGCGAAGTACCGCTTCGACCAGTCGTGTTCGCAGGAATGCTTGTCCTTCCGGGAAACCAATCCATGGACATTTGTGTGAGTTTTGAATTGTACACTCAAAATCGCCAGTGTTGTTACACAATAGCAGTTTGCTGCTGGAAATCCGTGGCCACCATGTTTGGAAGCAAAATGCAGACACAGAGGTACATAAGACCCCTTGGATGCCCTAATACAGTGCGGTACACCCTTTTGCCTTTGACGACGGTATTCCATGCAGTGTGCGGGTACACGCCCCTGGTCCAGCCCGCTTGATTGCATCACCAGTCTTGCCCAGAATCTCAGTACGCGTGAGTATTCGGGTCAGCATGCCATAGGCAGCATGCGGTCGTAGCTGTTTGTTCTTGTGAGCCCAGAGATTCAGGGCGTCTGCCGAGACTTGGCATGGTCATGTAATCAGAGCATGGCATGTAGACGGACAGCGGCTCGTCTTGCCAATGGTGCCATCACCTCACGAGTTGCAATGCATGGTATGACTGTAGGAGCCGGAGCGGTGTGATTCGTTCATCACACGGGCTTCACAAGTATCCACCAATGAATTCAAGAACGGCTTGACTGTTGAGATCGACGGGACGCCCTACAAAGTCACAGGTTAGTCGAAGTACCGGCGTGGATCATTCAAGTCGGCAGGTGTAGGTTAGCGTCCAGACGGCAGCTTATTGGCTGAAGGAGCAGCGTCATGTGTCATCTGGCCACATCCCTACAACAGCAGCAGAAGCGAAGGAGCACGGCACTGTGAACCCAGGCCAGGCGAAGTTTTGCAGCCGCATAGATGTAAGGCATCCAGACTGGCAGTTGTTTAGCACCAGAGGCAGCCGGAGCAACAGCCACTTAGGGTTCAAACACTGTATGAGAAAAATGATTTCTGAGGGGCCTACGCCTTGAAAGATATCGCCATGTTCAAGCAGGCGGTCTATACTTTGTTTTACCCATCCAGCAGGCAGTACAGATTTACACCTGCAGAGGCTCTTAAAAGCCATGGCTAATCTATGCAGTTGAGTAAAGAATTTTGGCCTGATATATGTTAGCTGCTACCTTCCCTGCCTGATTGTTGCATTGGCGATGTACTGAACTATTGACCAGCCCGAGCTTGCTGTGCCTCGTGTCTGAGCTGAGATACATAACAAAGAGATAGATCACTGCACAGCTTTCGGGCCGTGCAGCGCGCCTGGCATGACTCCAGCCAGTCTGTTAGATATGAATGTTGTTTGTCTTTGTGATGAGTAATCCATCATGCCCCAGGGACCCTCCCGACCGTAGCATAGAGCCCCGCAGCTCACCTCCTGTGCTTTTGGACGCTAACTGTTTGTTTGTTTTTTGTTATGGAGGGCAGAAAGGGGGAGAGCTGAGGCTGCTAGACTGTCCAAGAGGCCGTGGAACTAGCTGAGCGACATATGTCTTGCTCCCTATCCTTTTTGCAACAGAGTTCCTGCATGTTAAGCCTGGCAAGGGTGCTGCCTTTGTGCGGTCCAAGTTGAAGAACCTCCTGAACAACACCAGCAGGGAGCAGACCTTCAGGGCAGGGGAGATGCTAAACCTGGCAGATGTAAACCGCAGGGATGGGCAGTTCACGTACGCAGAAGGCGACCAGGTATGTATAGGCGGGATTACTTTTTGTATTGTATTTTGTAACAGCATGGTACCGTGTGCTGTTACGAACTCGCTCTTCGACCCCCTAGTGAAAAGCCACAGCAAAACCATAGGCCTGGCACCTCAAGCTGTAACAAAGAACAGCAAGATGGAACAGAACTCTTAGGGATTACTGATTCTAAGGTTGAGAAATAGCCTGGGTTTGCTTGGCCATTAGCACGGCTGGTCTAAATGATTGATTGATTGAAGGTTGAGAAACTTGTGACTAGTGTCCAGAGTTACTCATTACATGACGGAGTGGCTCGCAGAGGGGCTGGAAGCAAGCAGACTGTAACCTGTAGCCTTTAAAAATGAAGAATAAAAAAAGAGTAAAGAATGAAAAAAAGAATAAGAATTGAATGAAAATAAGAATAGAATAGAAAACATTTGGATCTGCTTTGTGGATTTGTTTTTGCTTCTGAAGGGAGGGATGCTTCTGGAAGGCACTAAAGAAGATCCAGAATACCTTGCATAGGGGATAGATCTAACGGCAGCTGTAGCTGAAGGAGTAGCTCTTGGCCCTTAGGTAATGAGAGGAGGTAGGAGAAGGGACGGAAGGACAACTAAAGGCTAGACGTGGACAGGAGCCAAGGGATAGTGGGGGTGGGGGGGAGTGGCAAGTCCAGGTTCAGAAAAGATAACAGCATAGTTGAAGGTGCATGCATGTGGAAGGTGTTTGCATCATGCGGCGGCGATAACATCAATAAATACGCCTTATTCCCTTCCTATTCTTAATGGTACCCGTTTACAGTCTTGTTTCTGGCTGTGTGCAGTATGTGTGCAGTACATTTTCGTGGACATGGACAGCTATGGCCGCTGGCTGAGTCCATACCCTCTCTTCCCTTTTAGCATACCGATACTCAGTTGTAGGTAGAGTTGTTAACTCCTCTTGCAAATATCTGTTTCTGGCTGTGTGCAGTATGTGTTCATGGACATGGATAGCTATGAGGAGACGCGGCTATCCAGGGACGACTCATGGGCAAAGTACCTCAAGGAAGGCACTACATGCAGCTTGCTGTTTTACTCTGGCAAGGTGAGCCTGTGCATTTATTACTGTGGTGTACCCAATCGTAGTAAAATAACAGCAGCAGCAGGAGCAAACACAACTGCCTTTTACATATGTGCAGCACCCGCGGAGCGACAATGTAACCATTCAACTGTCTCTATCAGTGCTTTGACCTGTGAAGTTACAATGTGCACATTTCCATTACAGAGGCATGTGTTTTGGGTTTTAGGGTTTAGGTTTAGGTTAGGGTTTAGGGGCCTAAACCCTAAACCGTTTGGACTGTGCCCTGCGTCATGGGGGTTGTATCTGAATGCTAGTATGTTGATATGCCATATTCTTAGGCTTCTGCAACCGAGCTGCTGTAGAGAGCATAGGGCAGAATTCAACATGTGGCAAGTTTCTGAGGAAGGGTCAGCCTGCAAAAGCCAGCTTTCACAGCAAAGCAGAATGCTGGATATAAGTATTTGTTGTTTGTTCTGCTTGTTCCACCTCGCTGTCCTTTGTGACAGCTTGAGCTGCGGGGCCTACGGCACTTTTTGCTATGGCTTATCATGAAATGTAAAAATGATCTGCATGTGCTCAGGGAGCTGAGGGGGAGGTGGGCCCCAGGCGAAGCTCCTGTACCTGAGCATGTGAGTGTGTGGCCTGGGCCACTCCCCCAGCAGTGGGACCCGGGATGTCATGGGCACAGCACACTAGCGCTGTTATTGTGATGTAACAGTGTTTATGTTTGTGGGGCTTAGCTGTAAGTACTCAGCATTTGGGGGTGTTTATGGCGTGGAGTCTGGCACAGGTTCCACGATGTTGTCTTCTATTGGCTTCTGCTGCGGCTTTGTTTCCACCTTTTTTACTCTGGTTTTCTAATTCTTTCGATCTGCTCTTGGGGGCATTTTTCTCTTGGTCCTGCTGCTGCTTAAACTTTGAACCATAGACTGAACCCAGTGTTTGTCTCTGGTGTGTTCAGGTGATCTCAGTGGAGCCCCCACAATTTATGGAGCTGCAGGTGGTGGAGACTCCTCCTGGGGTCAAGGGAAACACAGCATCAGGAGGTGAAGGGGGTGGCGGGGAGAGAGGGGCGAATGAGGGGGGGGGGGACATGGGGAGGCGGCGGGGGGGATTTTTTTTTGGGGGGGGGGGAGATCTGGGGGGGAAGGCGGGAGAGGGGGAGCGGGGGGCAGATTATGTGCGACACAGCATCAGGAGGTGAAGGGGTGGTGGGGAGGGGCAAAGAAGGGGGTTGGAAGAGGGGACGTGGGGGCCATGTTAGGGGCAATTTGGTATCAGGAGGTGAAAGGGGTGGTGGGGAGAGCGGCAAATGAGGGAGGGTGGGGAAAAGGGGGGAAGTGGGGGACATATTAGGGGAAATCTGGGGGAGGTGGGGGGCATATTCGGGGCAGCACGGCATCGGGAAGTGAAGGGGGTGGTGGGGAGGAGAAAGGGGCAACGGAGGGTTTGGGGGCCAACTAGGGAAGGGGGTGGGGGGTAATAAGGTAGGGGTGGGGGCCAAGGGCAACATAGCACCAGGAGGCGACGAGAATGGGAGTTGAACAGCTTAGTACTAACGTTGACCTTGCCTATGAGCTTGCCTTTGGCTGTTGTTGTGCCCAAGTGGCAGCAAGCCCGCTGCTTTTGAGACCTGCGACCGCTTTTTGCTCTTGTATACGTTTGGAATGGTAGTATGCCAACTCCAGATGTTTTATATTGCAAAGACTCTGCTTGCCTGTTATGAACCGTATTGCAACATTAGCGCCTCAATTCGTACAGCTAATTCAGAGTTTTTGAAGCATCTATGTAACTCTTTTATTGAGTACTACTACCTGGTCCTACTGCTTCGCAGTACTGCTAGCGTCCTGGTCCGTTGGACCAGTGCTAAAGCTGACGATGTTAAAGACGTTTAACATACTGCTCTTCATCTTCGCAGTGATAGCATCAGGGGTGCCTGACCTTGTCTTTTGCAATTTTTTCTATTGTTGTGCCCAGGCGGCAACATGCCTACCTTGGACAAGGGTGCACTACTTGATGGAGCTCTTTTCATCTCATAATCATAATTGGTAACTGATCTTGCCTTTTTCCACTTGTTGTTGTTAATGTGTTTAGGTGGCAGCAAGCCCGCTACCCTGGAGACAGGTGCCACCCTCAACGTACCACTGTTCATTGAAAGTGGTGAGATCATCAGGATTGACACCAGATCAGACACCTACCTCAGCAGGGCAGGGAAGTAACCAGGGAAGTATTCAGGGAAGTAACCAGAGCTTTCCTAAATAGTGTCTGGACCTGGTCGATCCAGGAGCAGCTCCAAATAGAAGGAACTAGGGCAGGCGTGGCATGCGGGTTGGGCGTGGTAGTAACCAGGGCTTTTCTCAATGGTGTCTGGAGCTGGTCGATCCAGGAGCAGCTAGTCCAAAGAGAAGGCCAAGAAACTAGGGCAGGCGTGGCAGGCGGGTTGGGCGTGGTGCATTTGCGGGGGTATCAGCCGGCCTGAACAAAGCGACAAAGATGGGCTGGCAGCCACGGAAGGACGTGCCCATGTGGAAGGGAAGTAGATAGTAGGGATATTTTCTGCAGGGTGCCGTGGAGGGTCTCAGTTTAGGATGGCAGGGATTTACGATCTTCTAACTGCAGTAGTGCCGCTGAGACTGATCTGTCTAGGGGCATGCACATTGACTGAGTGGCCGGCTTGCCCCCACCAACAGCAATTTTGTGTTACTTGTTGCCAATGTGATGGCATGTCTGTCCCTTAAGCGAGACGACTGCACAACCTTCCGTGCAGCACCCGAGCATGAACCAATCAGATTCTTTGTGGTGGCATGTCTCTTATGTATAGAGATGCCAGTGCATGGATTTTGGGCCGTGGTGCAGCTGGGATTAGCTGAGACAATGTGGTGCGTGACTTGGCGGTTGGCTGTCCTCTGGCACACTGTGCTGATTTTTGCCAGGGAAGAAACTAGCAGCTTTGGGTTTTGGGCCGGAGGGTCTGGTTGGATGGCCATGCAGTCACTCTCTATCTTGATTGCTGATCTCTAGTGCAATTTAAGAAACTCAGTGGTTGAAGTCATGTCACGGGCTGCCAAGCTGTCCTCTGATTTATCTCAGAGATAGGTGGGGTTTGCTGATAAGGTGAGCATTGCGGCCAGGCACCAGCTGTGGGGCGGGTGTGCTGATTAACGGCTGTCTAGTAGGACCTAGATGGGTCTCCACGACGCTGGTCGCTTTTTGTATGTGTATGAAGAAATGTATGTGGCTGCAGGAAGCGGCCTTGAGGAAGGATCCCTACAGACAGGAACCTGCCTAACAAAGGCCTCAAAACCTTATCAATAGGGCCTAAAGTTCGTTTTGTAGGGCTAATACTAGGCTTGAACTTGCATTACAAGTTGGTAAAGACTGCCAAACTGTTAGTAACAAACAAACAAACAAAAATTTAAGGTGTGGCTGCACCAACTAGTAACTAAGGCTCCAGCCCTAGTAACTAGTTGAATGCTACTAATAAGCTAGTAGGGGTTCGTTCTTGTGCCAGGGGGTTCATTCTGATAGTAGGGGGTGGGTAATAGTATCAACGGGCTGGTAATGGGTACGAGGGGTTAGTTATGTGTAGGAGGGGTCGATAACAGTACGAAAGGCTACTAGCAGTAGTATTAACGGTACAAAGCAAGCAGGGTAGGCCGATCAACCTCCAAACCAGCCTGGATTACTGGAACTGGAGTACCCATATACAATCTGGCGCCTTGCATATTATTGGAGGTTGCCAGGAAGCTTCTAGTACAATGAAGCATAATTAAGACAACGTGAGATTGTTCATGGACCAAGAGCCAAGTTTCCAAGTTGCAAAGTTTGTTTATGAATTCACTATGGGAACAGTCCGCCCTAGAATCACCCTAGACTCGCCTAGAACCTGCCTATATTTGCTAGATTGCCTAGGGGCCTAGGGGCATTCTAGGCGGACACAGGGGGGTCTAGGGCGGTCTAGGCGCCTGCATTCTAGGCAGATCCAGGTAAATCTAGGCTGTCAAGGTCTAGGGGTCCTAGCCGCCTGCGGTTCTAGGAACCTCCAGATTAATCTGTTTTGGCACAATGACCTCACAGTTCATTTGATTGGTCCTGAGACTCACACCCACACACGACAGCAGTACTTAGAGCTACCCAGCAAGCAACCCTACCATTCCCAGTAGCACAATGTCCCTGCCTGCCAGAAGGCAAAGAGTGCCAACCTGTGGCACTCAACCCCTGCCAGCATGGAAGCACACATTGATAAATGCCATGCCCACAAAATTGAATGGCAAAACTGTAACAAGTAAGAAGGCAAGCAGCAAACAGTATCAATCTCTAGCGAGCACCCCAATCGTTTGGCATCATGAGTTCTTATCTGCATTGGGACGATAATGACCACTAATAGTCTATAGATAAATAGATAGCACAAAGCGACCAGTAGAACCGTGGAAGGTGACCTACCAGGATCACCCCCAAGCAAAAATCTTCTGCCAGAACCAAGAGGTGTTCACAGAGCAGAATCACTCATGAACAATAGCACGGACATCATTAACAAACAAACAAAAATTAGGTGCGGCAGCCGCAAAAGGGCTGCTAGCTCATAACGACCAAACGCAGCATCGGATGGATGCAAAAGACAATGGAGTCCACACGACCAATTACACCACCAAGGTCAAAAGCACACAACATATAGTTCCCAGAGTCAACAGCTATTGCAGAAAACCACTTCTGCAAGCGAGTTAAGACAAGCTGTACAATAACCATACCACCAGCTCATGAAGTGACAACCCCACCTGCCTGTGTCAACCTTGAATACATGCAAGTAGTAGGAGACAATGCGCACAAGGAGCGCTATTGACCAACCGTTCCCTTGGCTGTTACCATGACTCCGTGTAAAAGCACAAAGTGCCACAGCCCTAACGGAAGTCATACCTGTACCACAATCTCTTATGGCATGTCCCCTGAGGATTAGACTGCAACATTGGTGGGCCTCTACAAAAGCACAAATGCAAACCTGTCCAATCACTGATACATGCATGCCGAATTACAGCTTGGTTTGCGGGCTTACTGCATTTTGCTATGGCAACTTGTAGGTTGCCATAGCAAATACGACAGGTGCCCCCTTAAGGTGCATGTCTGATCTACACACTGCAATGCAGCCCAAGCCCATATGCTGGGGTTACTGCAAATAGGAAACGCAGACGCTTGCATTACACTTTGTACCGCATGCATACTTGATCTGAATGAGAGGACAGCATGCCCCTTATATGCGGAACCCTGGCGCTGCTGCTGCTGTTGTGCATGGCAGCCCTTAGCTGAGGGCCGGAGGAATGTCTGACTGCTTGCAGGTAGCTCCAGCCTGTCCACACCAGGAATCCTTTCAGAGAAAGTCTGAAGGTCTTTGCCAAATCCTGCAGACCTGACGGCAGCAAAAGCTGAGGAGGTGGCACCATGCACCCTTTCTGTACCAGTGATCTGCATGAAAAATACACAAGAAAGCAATGGTCACAACCAAACATCAAGCAAAAAGTTCATGCACTGAGGGATGGCTGCATATGGCCAACACTGCCACATATCTGCTGTTCAGTCCAGATGCAACGGCATGCCACACTGCCCCTAACGTCCAGGCAGCAGGTTTGGGTCCAGGCAAATGGGACAATTCCTGCTGCACCGTGCACCATCGACAAGAGGCCAGGCAAAGTTGATAAGTGATAAAACTCCTGCTGCATTGACTTTTGCAGTCATTCTGCTGAGTTCACCACGGCCGCAAGTCACTGCTCCTCTGGACCGACATGCTACGACAGGTCCCAAGACAGGTATCCATGCCATGCTGCTGGTGATCTTTATGTAAGCAATGTGTGCTTCCTTTCGTCAACATGTCAGCCCTGCTCAACAAGGTATGCAATGCTGTTATGGTATGTGAGATAAGCATCTGGTCAGGGCGCAAAAATGCTGATTTGTATCAGGTACGAAGTTAAGGATATCAGCCAGACTGGGGTATACCTTTTGGTGGAAACTGGTGGAGCCTTCAACCAGCTCTGGCCAGCCAAAGGAAAGCCCCAAAGAATCTACTTGCTGCCTTGGCAAGCCGTCAGTTAGCGGAACATGCACAGATCCGATACATTAGTGCAGAAGACGATCAGCTCTTCAAACGTAAGGTACAAACTGCTTGGCCTGGGTTTCTCCATATGGCTGGCTGGCTGGCTGGCTGCCGAGTCGCTGTGATGTCCAGGAAACCAGAAGAGCATGCATGACGTGGACGCTCCAGGACAGACGAATCGGGTCTAGTGATAGTCTGAGCTGCACTTCTGTGCGCGTTCGACCGCAATCCACTGAAATGGATGCTTGGGGGCTGATAGCATGCTGGGCGGTAGGGTTCGACAACACACATAGTGGCAAGAATGTACGCCAGCTCTGGGCGAGCATTCGCAAAACACAGCCTACACTTTCGCTCAAAACAGCATCATTTTGATCCGCTTGCGGCCTCGGAGGTTGTGGTTGTCACCGTCTGGTGCAGGCACTGATGTATACAACGTGTCTCATACAGCAGGGTATGAAACCATGTAGAATGGGGAAATGCATGAAGTTCACAGCATAACTCCTTGGATGCAATTGATTGGGCAAGCATGTGAAGGCTGGCGGAGCCCACCTGGAGTCACTCGCTTTGAAACCGTGGCTTCGGCACTCTTCTTGTCTTCTTCATTCTTAGTGCCAGGACACCAGATGAGCGGTTCTTTCTTCCACAGCAGAGCCTAATGTCCTCACTCAAAAGCTCGAGGTCTCTCCGTGGCCGCCAGACACTTGACCGTTCCACATGTGTCGAGTGATGGTCGAGCTACTTCTAGCCAGATAGCTGTCCTTTCATTTAAGCACACATCTGAGTTTATGATGGGTTTATCATGAAAAGGACTCTCGTATCATCTGCGTGGTGGCAACTTAGGCTGGGCCACTGGATGCATTTTCCCACTCTGAGCCAGCAGAGACAGCCTAAGCATAAGCCATATTATTGGTGCCTTGCTTTGGATACCATACCAAACAACTACAGCAGAGGACAGTGGCATGCCAACATGTCCTGCTGCAGACATATCATAAAGCTTGTTGTTTGAGGTTAATTTTAGGTGCTCAGCTTCCCGTGTATGTTGTATGGGGGTGTAGTTCCTAAAATGACTGCTGGCGTAACTGCTCCTCGTGCTGCTTCTTGTCATTAGTCCCTTCATGCTGCTTCCCCTCCTGCTCCTTTGGTTTGCTGCTGCTGCAGTGTGGCCTTCTTCCATTACTGGTGCTGCTGGCTGCTGCTGCTGGCTCCTTTTCTGCTGGTGTTGCCCCTGCTGCTCAATAGTCTGCTGGTTATGTGTCTTCCCCTGCTGCTATTGCCGCTACTGTTGTCGCTGATCTTCTTCTGCTTGTGCCCATCCGTCCAATGTTGCAGGTGAGCAGCTAGCTGCCGATGCAGCTGCTCCTAGCTGTCACATGGTTCCTTCTCCTCCTGTTGGCCCAATGTTTTGCCAGCTTCCTGCTGCAAGCGGTGCTGCTTCTGTACTAGTCTCTGCTGCTTCTGCCCGCTGGATAGTAAGGTTATGCTGCTGCTGCTGCTGCAGGTGTTATGAATTATGTGCAGATGGCCTTTGCATATATGCCCAGTGTAAATGCACTTGGTACTGACTGCTGTATCATACAGCATATGCATGTGGTTTTATCATCTAGATATGTTGCAAATTTTAGCCAGTACAGGGCACCTTGTGTGGAAGATCCACAGCTAGCAATCTACTTGCCAGGATTTGGGGTGAAAGATGTTCTGTTTAATAATGTAAGCATACTTGCAATTTAAAGTGTTCATTGCGGTGAGAACGAGCAGACAGAACTAGCAGCCTACGAAAGCTTAGGCAATGTCCCAGTGGAACTGCTTCCATGCCTAGAGTGGACCTAGATTGGGTCTAGACGGTGCCTAGAATTACCTGGGCAGTCTAGGGGCTGTGTCTAGATTTTAGGCAGTGTAGGAGGCTGTGCCTAGACGCCTAGGCGAGATCTAGACTGATTCTAGGCGAAATCTAGGGCGGACTGTTCCCATAGTGGAATGCATGGAATTTCGGAGGTCGGAGGAATGTGAGGACTATAATCCTTACTTTGATTTGTCATTATTCGGGGATGAATGGCAAGGTCGTATTTTCGATACCTTTTCTTCTGGACCAAGAGGTGATATTGCTGAGACATTCACTTCTGATGGACCAGGTTCCAGTATTTCTGCCCATGGAGCCTAGGTTGGCTCCGTACGGGCGCCCCCTTTGAGGGGCCATGATGTAATCGTAATCGTAATATTACACAGTACAGCACAGTCTGTCTCTCTCTCTACAGCACAGTCCTTCAACTGTACATACATTAAAAGCTCAGCATATGCCTGCAGGGCACACACCATGCATGGACAAGCAATGGCACTCAACCATTTGAACTGGTACCAGCCAACCCACACCCATCAGCATCCCCCAATCAACCCCTTTTATGTATGACCACATACATTCACAGATACCACCAAATCCCCTTAAGATACACATGTCTATGCATAGGAAGACCCGATTCAACCAGTCAACTGGTCTCTTCCCCAGTCAACCACTTTGCTGACCACACAAGCACCGGATTCCAAGCCAGCCTAGCCAATGAAAAAACAGGCAGATTAAAATGGAGTGTGTGTATCACATGTTTCAGCACCATACACCCAAAGCGATGACAGCATGTTTTCATGGCCAGTAAGAAAAACACTAACAGCCTTGGGCTCCCCCCAGACACAGCCTCAACATGAACTGAACAGCAGAAGGAAATTTGGCTGCCAACTTCCACCTTGAGTGCAACCTAAAGATGAAGAGCTTAACCTTTGGTCCAGCGACAGAACCAGTGACCGACCATATCAGCCCCCCGTGAAGCTCCTGCCTCCAGCAAAGGTTGGTTTGGGGTACTGCTGGCACCATGCTTGCTGTGGCAAAGGCCTTGCCCTCCCACAGCAGCTGCACCTCATCTCCATGCTTCAGGCTGCAGCTTCTTGGCACCTGCACAGGAACACACAATAAGACTGCAACAAGAGCCGCAAGAGAACAAAAAGCACAACAGAGATCATATGATTGTATTAGATGGAAGATAAGTGCTTGCAAACATCAATACTGTATGTTGGTGAGGCACTGGCAGGATGTCCCTGCTGGTGATGCCATGCATGCTGCTCAACATTGAATTCACACTTTGAAGCAAGCATGAGGGGTAAGCAGGGTGAACGCAGCAGAAGTGTATGCATGTCTGCTATTACCTCTGGCTTGTCTGCTTTGCGTGTATGAAAGCCCGCAAGAGGCGTGGCCTTAAGTTGCATGTACGATGACTGTACAACAAGTCCCCATGCACGTTTGCAGAAACCATAGAACCACTATTAGTTTGTCCCTTCGTAAGCTGCTCCTTGCCCCTGCCACTCACCGCCAGTGCTTTCCTTTCATTCAGTGCTTCTCCTCGCTACCCTGGCTTTGTCATCTGCTGTTGCTGCTGTTGCCGCATGTGTGCCTTCTGGTCCTTGGGTGGGCTGTCTGGTACAGTTGCTGTCTTTCCTATGCAGGAAGAGTGGGTAGCACAAGCAGCGTCCAGAAAAAGATCTTCTAAGTCAACCTGTAGCAGACACATTGGACCATCATTTGCACAAAAGAACAGGCCTTGCATCCGCAACTGACATTATCTGGTGGAGATGAGAAACTCCTGTGGAGTTAACACTGATGACTGACTCTGCCATGCATGACTGGCAAGACCACACACTCCATGTCATACCCTTACCCATGCCTAACCCAGGCGAAGGGGCCAGTCCTGAGCACCGCAAACTATTGCATATGTCTGCAGTGCAGCTAAAGCTTCACTTGCCTCCGAGTTGAGCGTGAAACATAACAAAGACTACTAAGACCTTGATGCTCGCACCTTTCAGTTCCAGTCATGCAACACCCGCCCCCAGCATCGCCAGCTCAGCATCCTTATCAGGCTAGCCAAAGGGTTGCTCAAATGGCTCCTCCACAGGCTTGAACTCCTTCTCGAGGGGGGACTTGCTGGGCGACCTTGTGCCGTCTGCTCACGGCTACCGCTGCCTGCACTGCCTACAGTACCTTCAACATAAGGGTATACTCTGCTTCTGCCTCAATTTCCTGCTTTGGCTGGCCTGCAGCAGCAACAAACAGACAAGACATCAAACTAGGTTCACCTGAAGCATTCAACTAAGTATGTGAACTTGCAGGTAGCCAGTACTATGCCACACACCAGCCTGTATCGGGTAAGTATCGGGCATGTATGTCATGGTAAGGAAGCACTCCTCTGGCCCTAGTATCACTACGATACCATTGTCATCCTGGGGAGGGGGGATGAGCCTGTGTGTCATGTGTCCACTTTGCTTCATTTATGTCAACTGCCTGTGCTGTACTGCTGTCTGGCTTCTAATGTAGCAGTAATAGCTGCTTCAACCACAGCACTAAGCCTGCTTTGCCTGGCTGGCCTCATAGCTTTGGACCTCTACAAGCTCGGAATTGGATGTGCAGGGGTGATCAAACACTAAAGTAGCAGGTAATCTGATGACCTTTCAGATAAGGATGAAGTTGCCCCTACGACACGTGACCGGTCCGGACCTCAGAACATTTAGCATTCACAGATTGCAGCCATACATGCCAACATGACAGTCACTAGCTGGCATTATCATACATCAAACACAATTGATGCATGTATCACCATACATGGAAAACCACAGTCACCGCTTTGGTGGCTTACATGGGGCACAGATTGCAAGGATCCTGCACAATAGCGCTGCATCATAACTGTGCTTTGCTTGCTGTTTCCATGAATGCTGCTTTGAGAAGTAAGGCTCTGTGGCTAAACGTAGCAGCACATGTCTCCCTGCCTGGCAGTGCTTCCTCCCAGCCGGTGGTGCTGACCATCAGAAGCCTTCCTGGAGCAGGAGGAAAGACAACAAAGTTTAGAAGTAGAAACCACGAACATGGTATGGCCAAGGGTATTAGTGGGCTTCAGGACTGCAAGATCTATTCCAGGGGGTTCCCCAATGTGCTGCTATGTGCTCTGGTCGAGTCTAGTTGCAGATGTGCGGCCAGATGCGGTACCTGGCAAGCTACTGCCTTACATGAGGTCACTGGCGCGACAGTGAAGACCAGGAGACCTACTGAGCTTGTTCTTGAACTGATGTTGGTCCTACAAACTGGTCCCGTCTGGCCAAGCTCCAAATTTCAGCCTAAGTCTAGTAGACTGCTACCAAGACGCCAATCAATGGCTTCTGCCAGCTGAACGGTGTCTAAGAAGGGCCAATTCAGGGCATACATGTGCCAACGCTTGTATTGTCGCGAATATCCAAACCTGTGGTGACTAGTATCAGGGGTGGACTGAGCAGCATGCTGGCAATCTTGGAACTACTCACTCACTAGTCGAACCATGCCAGGGCGGCGATCTGAGAGCATTGTGATCCTAGCGGATAGGCGGAAATGGGACATGTCCGTCATAGCGAGCTGGTGGAGTAGATCAGCAAGTTGCCACCTCCTTAGTCGATGAAGAACACGTAAGCTTGCGGCAGACCCATGTGCCATGAGAGACATAATAGCATATGTATAGCATGACACGCAAGGTACCATGTGCCTTCACGCGATTGCATTGGAGAGGTTTATAGAGTACAAAGCGGCGGTAGTGCATTATGCATTGGCTGCATTTGAACCGCCAGTTCACGAGCAGCATGCTAAAGATTCTCAGAGCGGCTTCGATTAGGCAAGAAGCGTTGTGGGAACTCTGTGGGGCATTTCCAGGGGCATCTCTAGCCAGTAGCAGCTCGCTTCAAAGCAGGCTGAGACAATAAAGTCAGTGCAACGCGCAGAAGGAGTGCTGAAGTGCGGAGAGCGGTGTACTTTCACATGCCAGAATGTAAACACGTGTATCGCTCAGAGCTGTGTTGAGATAAGTACATCCATATCAGCCCTTGGATCATCACTCAGCCCTTGGCGTTTTGCTGTGGTTTTTCCACAATGATTGTTGTCGCCACCTTATTAGTAGCAAGCTCCAGTCGCCAAATTTTAAGCCTACAGACAGCTCCATGGCTCCATGGAGGTCATGCTTAGTTTGGACCCGATGCTGCTTTGGAGCTGCCCCTCTTTCTCCCCTGGTCAAGTACCATACAAGGGCAGGCCAATGGCACATGTCAAAGTCCCGGACCTCGCAGTGCCTCGCACTGCCTGGGACCTCCTGCGTAGCAACGCTGGCCTTTCAGCAGTAAGTCCTCCTATGTCAAGTTCTGTCCAGTCTGTGCCCATGCTGTGAAATTGCCTCAATACCAATTACCTGTTAGGGGAGCCCCACAATCCTATAGGGGGGGGGGGTGGGACGCGTGGTTTGGCGGACCCCCCACCCCCCCTTCAGTTTCAGGGTTTGTCACTAGTGATACAGGCCCAAAACGCCCTCCAGACCCCCCTCCCCCCTTTGTTTTAGGCCCCGCGTCCCACCCCCCCCCCTATAGGATTGTGGGGCTCCCCTTACCAAATGGACCCGTTAAGCCAATCTCGCTTCCTGCATGCAATTTACTTCTGTTTCAACCTAAATTGTAAAGCAGCAGCATTACCAGTAGTTCTGTGCTCATCTGATACGATTACCAGCTATGAGCACTTTGTGTATGAAGGCTGGGGTCAGTAGTGCCGTCGATATCCAGCTGCAGTGCCCCCCCCCCCCCCCCGCCCCCTTCATGTTCAGTTTTGCAAGTGACCATATTTCCAAGCTGAAGCTTAATGGTGGTGCACCAGTAGGATGAGGTGCTGGGTCAGTTGTCAAGGAAAGGGAGGGCCCCTACAAGGTGTACAATTAGTGATTGCTTGATTGCTGCCAACATGCGCTTGGACCATTTAGTAGACAGAAGACAACGGGCACCAGTTGGCAAGCCTCTGGGAGGCACTGTTGCAATGTCCTATGGCCATGCAGTGTGTGTAAGCTAGTATGCCACCCGTATCGCATAGCTCTGTATGGGACTTGGTCAAAGGCAGCCTATAGTATAGTTTTACAGGATTCTTGTCAGATTCTTGATGTGTTTTACAGTTGTTACCTGCGGGTGTTATGGCATGCGCCTGTCTCTAGCATGACAACCTTCATTAACTTTTAGTATGCGCTTGGGCAAGCTTGAACAGTACCAACCACAGTCATGTTTAGTTTGGCGCTGTTGAAGAGCTAAGCAGGGTACACTAAGGTGGCTGGTGACACAACCATGACCGCTGGCTTGAGCAATCAGGCCGCTTGAGGCAAAGTGTTGTCATGCTAGTAGACTCCAGGTCAGAACTATGCTTGTTGCATATCTTGTCATAATGAATCCAGCTGGTAACATAAACAGGCCTACTAGGCTTGTTACAAAGGTGTACTGGTAAAACAAACTTGCTACTAACCTTGGTAGGGGTTTGTAACAACTGTGCCAGCATAACTAGCCTCGTAGAAGTTCGTAATTGGCCCACACCCTTAGTAACTAGGGCTGTTGGGTCAGTAGCTGCCTTTGTAATTGCAGACGCTCGTTTGTAGGGGATTGTCCCTGTGATTCATTGCATGCCCGCTCTTTTGCGACCACTCAACGTTTGAATTGGCAAGGTGCTGGAGTTAGCGTAAGTGTTTAAGGTACATACCGCAAGGGTTGTGGGTGCAGGCATGATTTAATATTGACATATTAGATATATCAAACATTCAGGTTGGGCAGGAGGGAACTGTATGTAGTCAGGTGCAGCCTGTGGCGTTTTAGCGGCCGGTGGCCAGTTGCTCAATTGCAGATGAGCAATACTAGGTGGGGCGGTTAATAATATGTTGAGGCGGATAGGGGTGAACTCACACTATCGGACTCAGCACGGCAGCACGGTTCCAGTTGTATAGTGGTGCTCCTAAAGAGGCAAAAAGGGGCGCAAGGAACATTTGGACATTTCACTATGCACCGTGCCTGCGTGCTGTGAGTGCAAACTGCCGGGATGGCGTATAACAGTAGACTGACAATAGTAGAACCCTCAAGCTGTACAGGTGGCAGATGTAGTATGGCAGGAAGTTCCTGCAAGTACGGGACCCTGGATGTGAATTGACCCGACGGCGACTCCTTAGCAGTTCTGGCTATTCTGTGTCGCTACAGGACATTGGTGTCACTTGATGCGGTTTCTGCCGATGGTGCCCGTTGGATTGGCAATACCGCTGAGTGGATATCTACAGAAGTACGGTATTAAGTGCACATCACTCCACTGCAGCAACAAGGCGACTACTACCCCGATCACCCTCAAAGATACAACATCAACATTGGACAGCAGTACAGCAACCTTTTCGACATGGACACATCACCAATGAACCCCCATGCTGATATCCACCCCACAGGAAGACACGAAGTCTTTATTAGAGAGGTAGAGATGTGCATAGATGGACAAATGTGGATAAAAACGCTCGCCTGCATATACACACCAGATGGCAAATGTCGCTACACCCTCACCCCTGAAAGGACAGCAATACTGTACCAACAGTACTGCCACAGCACTCGCCACAAACCAAATGTTATGCGGAAGTTGAAGGCAGGTACCTTTCCCCAAGAACTGTATGCCCTCATGTGCAGGTACAGAGATGGAGCACAGATCAAAGATCACAAAGCCATTAGGAAGGTCCAAATAAAGAACCACTGGGCCACTCCCCCTGAGGTGTATGAGGCTCTCAGGCAGCTCACAGACATAACAAAAGAGAGATTCGCAAGCCCACTCAATTACAACCCAACATTTACGATGTACTGGAGCGCCCACAAAAGGGACCAAATCTTTGGGGCGAAATGGGATAGCTACAGATATAGGTGGACCGGCGGAAGCGTGCACAACCCAGAGTATGAGGATGAAGACCTGAACAAGAACATGGCTACTGCCATAGCAGCGGCCCGTAACACAACAGCCCCTGTCTTTGGCATACATATCCTGCCTGCCTGGTCCGATGCAAACAGAACTGCCTACCTTGCATGGCTACAACACTTCCCAGAAAACTGCATGCATCTCCTACAAATACCCCGAAAACACTTCAGGTTCCAGAAACCCACAACTTGGGAACGGGGCGACATGTATGCAGGAAACCCTAGATGGGACGTAAATATCATTGTCACAGGCAACGCAAAGGGTTTTGAGGCCCACCTCCCTTACTGGGAGAGCGGCTACATGACCAGGTTTCTGCAAACGCTGCAGGATGCCATTAATCAGTCCCTGCCGGACGACAAAGAGATACAAGACATCAGCATGTACTACAACCCCCCAAGCAGCAATGCCCCGCCCAGCACATCTCATCAGCCAACATTGCTGACGCCAAAACAGCTCAGCAAAATGGGTTACCCCAAACAAACAAACGGCTCTGAGTCCCTCCGGGACGATTCAGCCACCAGTCAAGACCCTCCAGCCATGGTTGACGCCAGCACTACACTGGATGACCTGGAAACGCAATTAGCCACTGCCCTACCAACAGCCCCACCCCTCCGGTACAATTGGAAAAACTATGCCTACACAGATGATAGCTACAAGCAAACAAGCCACAAAACATCACCAATGGATGCAGAGTGTGATGCCCCAGGCATAGGGGCAGGGGTGTACTTCCCCCCACAAGCAGCCAATGAGGACGATGAACGTGGGGTTCCAATTGTCCCTGCAGGCGACAGCCATCCCCAGAACACCATAAACAGAGCAGAACTGGTTGGTATCCTTGCTGCGCTGAGGCATGGAGCCCACATGATAGCCACCGACAGCCTCAGCTCAATGTACCAAATCAAAAAGATGCTGAGACGCCCACAAGATCTCCTAAATCACCAGCACTGTGAGCTAATTAAAGAGATAGTAACCGAGATCGTCAACAGGGGACTGAGGACAACCCTTCACAAGGTCAAGGGCCATGCTTCAATTATCGGTAATGAAAGAGCGGACGCAATCGCTAAGGCGGCTGCGACAGGGGACACCTCCGACTATGAGGAATGTGAGAAGTACGAGAGTCCTAGTAACAACAGGTTGACCCAATATTGGCCGCACAAGACCCAATGGAACAATCGTTGGTCACGGACCAAACAAACAAACAAACAAAAATTTAAGGTGCGGCAACCGCAAAGGGCTGCTAGGTCGAAACGACCAAACACACCATCGGATGGGTCCAAAAACAATGGAATCCATACCACCAAGCAAGAGGAATACCCAAGCAGACATCCAACTACGGACACGGCAAACAAATCACCAGCAGGAGACTGATGGGTGTATCCAAATCAAACACAATCCAGAGCACCAACCAAGCAGGATGTCCAGTAAGTCCACCGCATATGTACCAATAATGGGCAGCGCACGTTAATTGACCGTTTCAAGCGGGTGAACCCTTTGACAGACCTTCACGACTCGGTACGTCATTACTGCCACCAAAAGAGTCGCTTTGGGATGGCAAACAGAGCTACCAGTTATTTCGAGGCTTTTAAAAGGATTGAGGAAAGACTGGACCTGCCTGCTAGCAACGAGTACATGACCTCGGGAAAAATCAAGTATGCAGAACGTAAAACCGCTTTGCGCTACCGGTACGGGACCATGTGGACAAGGAAAATGGCCTATAGGTGTGGACATGCACCTAGTAGCAAATGTCTCCTGTGCGGTGACGAGGATGGCGGACACCACACAGCCTCAGGATGCCCAGCTTTGAAAAGAATGTACATCAACAGGCATAACAAGGTCGGCCGACTAATCATGACAAGAGTGTTAAGGGGACGCAAAGGAGCATTTGTCATTCAAATGGACCTTGGATCAACTGAAAACTGTGCAGAAGACGGCATCATGGCCCACCAGTCTAGAAACATCCCGTGGGAGCTCCTTCCAAGGGGACTAAAGGAGGCAGTGCAACAAGCACAAGGCACCACCGACAAGCGCCCTGATGGTATGCTCTACAAACCCAAGAATGGAAACAACCCAGCAGAGTACTGGATAATAGAGGTCAAGATCTGCAGGGATTCAGACCCAACAGGCCAGCAAAGCAAAGCTGATTATCAACACCAAGTACTCATTGACAAAATCAAAGACATAGACCCCACTGCCAAAGTATGGTACTATCCCTTGCTTGTCGGAGTTGCAGGCACCATATACAACAGTACCACCATGAATCTTCAAGCCCTCGGTATCAAAGGGCAAGCTCTAAAGCAATGCATTTCAGAAGTACATACTGCAGCAGTTAAGTCCTTACACAGCATATACACAACAAAAAGAAAACTGGAAAAGCCCAAAGAGCCTCAATGGCACAGGAGGAACTACAAGAAAGTAAGCTAACAAAGGCGGGTGGGCGGAAGCCCACCCACGGATGTAACTATCCTATGGTAGGCTGGCCCAGTGTAATCCTTACACCAATGGGCCCCTCCCTTAATCTTACGCGGGAGGGCACCTCACGCCCCTCCTTGCGTAGCTCTCTCTCTCTCTCTCTCTCTCTCTCTCTCTCTCTCTGCACATCACTCTCAAACATTAGCCCAATTGTGTCATGTGCAACGCTTTAAACAGAGAAGTCTCTGATGCAGAGGTGATGGAACGTGTGAATGGAACCAAGTATCGATTCGATGGCGTCACGGTGTCACCAACTCGGATTGGTTTGAGAGGCCACGGTGGCGGTCTGATCTTTCGGGCGTACATCTGAAAGTCCTGGTGGTCCGATGGATGCCATGAGTTTATCCAATCTAGTGCTTGGAAGTGCTCTTTAGCCCGATAGTGTTTGATACATGTAACATGAAGGATAAATGAAGAGATCGGGAGGGGCCATAGTAGTATGTATGCAGGTGTCACTACGGTTCCGCGGTGCAGATTACTGCTGCTACGACGAAGGCTGCATACAGGTAATGGGGTCCAATGATGTGAGCTGATGGCGTATGTATGTACTATTGGTTGGTTGTTGTGTGTCTGGTCGGGCATATTGGATACAACAGTATGTATGGAGCATAAAATGGGCATACACGTACTGACTGATGCACAACCACCTTTCGTATCCCTTTTCTTCTCCTACAGGCAGGATGAATGCAAACAGAAATAGAACATTATTAGTATTCAGGAATATATTACCGTAGAGCCAGGTGATGATTGGACAAAAATATCTTTTTTTTAGCTGTCCAATCATATATTAGTTTTTTCGTCTGTCCATTCCCCAGGTTTTGAAGTAATTTTCGAGGCCCTTCCATTTCGGTGAAAAAGCAGCGTCGCCTGTGTCCAATCGCTCATCTGTGTCCTAAAATCCCTCAAAAGCATGCATGTTGACGCATGCTGGCTTGTCATGACGCAATGAGCGAGGTCAGCGATCTTCATTCACGCTGGCTTTGGCAAATTTGTTAAAGGGAAAAGCAAAAGCAGATATATCATGCACTGCTGTGTTTTTGCATATGGCTACAAAGCAATAGCAATCACTCTTAACATGCACTTGTTTGTGATCGTATGCTTACAGAAGTGCCAAAGGTACTTGGAAGATATGGCAGCAGGCGAGGCATGGTATGCTGACAGGGTGTAGGAGTGAATGTGGTGCCAGCGTTGCCACGCATCTAGCAGAGGTAGCAGGCACTAAACCAGCAGAAGGTGCAGCAACAGCAGCAGAGGGGGGCTTGGCTTCTTGTGGTGGTTCCACTCAATAAACCTGTTCCGGAGCCGGTCATCGGGGTTGCCCAGTTTGCGGCATAAAGTAGCATTCCAGTGGTTCTTGATAGCATTGTCTGTCCGGCCTGGAAGCATCCTCGCCAGCGCTGCAAGAGGATAGGGACCTCATCAGAATGCTCCTCCCGCAAGTTCGATAAGGACGAACCAGTTGAGGATGGGAACTATAACTATTTTAAAATTGCCCTACCTGCCCATTTGTTCTTTTGAACCTCCTGAGCCTGCATCAAAGGAAAAGGAGTCATGTTTATACGCTTGGAGGTGTGAAGTGCACGAGGGGCCCCACAGAGAAGGGGGGAGGTTGTACTCACCGTAATCACGACTGCTTGCTCCCATTCGCTGAATGGAGCCTTTTTGACATCGGGGTGAAGCTGATTGCACCACCTGAACAGGCAACATTTCCATGAGCAGGCTGTCGCCGCTTAGACTCTGTCAGAAATGTGCATAGTGGCAAAGTGGCAAAGGACGTCAGTGGCCAGGCACGGCCAGGCACGGCCAGGCTTGGTCATGAATACCACTATGAAGTGCCGTATACATAGTCAATCATTCTCCTGAATGTGGGGTGCCTCGGTGCTGGGCCAGCAGCTCTCAAGGTCATGCTAAGGACGGATTGCCGGCAAGGCCACATGCTCCGGGACACCGCTCACCTCAGACGACATGACTTGGCGGATCGTGAAGTTATGCCTGCTGCTATGACTGTCCAGGACTTCGTGCCAAATCACCGTTGATTGCGAACCGCTGCTGCGGAGATACGGCCTCTGCGCTGCCGGTGGGTGAGCAATCAACGGTGCTCATTGTAGCATACCAATATGAGATGCTCCATGTACTGAAGCGTGACTACGGATGGTCCATCGTCCATCTGTACATCGATCTGCAGTCGCAACTTGGTTCTCTGTCTGCTGGGGCCCTGACCAGCTGTTGTAGAAGGAACTTAGTAAGGGCCAGCTTGCATATGATGATCACATGCATTTTAGATGTCTAGATAGTGCATAATCCTGACCCAGATAGCTCCATGGAAGGGCGGACAACCGCCCTGCCTGCGTGCTGCAAACACCCATCTGCTGCTGCCAGTGGTTGCCCTTCTCTTCGGCTGACCAGTGAATATATGATGAGGGCACGCATACTTGGTCAGGCTGCAATCGCACAACCCCATTATTCGTCGATGCAGCACCAACTGCAACACTCAGAAACTGATGTGTCCGATCATGTGTTCAGAAGCACGCCACCTGAGCCGCCATCCCTAGCAGCAAGGAGGATCACCGCAAGCTCTTCTAATGACCCCAGTTAGATGCAGGTACCATATCTCGTGGTTACTGTTAGTAAAATGTGTTTGCCCTTACTTTAACAAAGCAAACACATTTACAAATCACGCCTGTTTCTGCAACACAAGGTATCCTCTGATCATAGTTGCAACCAACATGATCACCCAAGCGTCCCATCATTAGCGGGGCTCTTGCAGGCCCAGCCCCGACCATAAGCAGCCAACCCCAGCATGATCACAGCATAAAAACCAGGTCATTGTTCTGCAGCCCATCTCCCACATACAGTCCACCCCATGTCATCTCCTGGCTGTTGTAGTAGAAGGCATAGCCTGGATACAACAGGCTGCGCAGCACAGTGACTCCCTTGAACTTGTCTGGCAGTACTGACCAGCAGCCCCTCACATCCTGGGCAAGGGAGGCCTTCTCCTCAAGGGCACTCACCCTGAATAGCAGCAGCAAGGGGAGTTTAACTTACTAACAAACCTTTACACCCATTGGCAGCAGCAGCAGAGGTCGGGGCGAGCAAGTGAGTGGGTGCCGGACGTTAGCCCTGTGTACGCTTGAGGAAGGGGCAGTACTAGCCCCTGGTGGTGACACTAGGACTAAAATTTTGCCACAGCAAGCACTTCACCTTAGCCTCCGTCTAACCTCTCGTCACTTACCATTCCTGTTCCATAACTCAAAACACAGCAAAAATGCCATGGCCATGTAATTCAAGGTGTGATGCAGTGAGGAGGACTAACAGCTGGGACCCCTTCACTGCCCCAGTCACTAATCAATGGCAGCAAGTTTATACATCAGGGGATATTATTACATTTCATGATATGCCATAGCAGTAGTGCCATAGGCCCGGCACCTCAAGCTGTCACAAAGAACAGCTTGAGGTGATAAACAAGACCAATTGCAATGTTACAGGTTTTTAGTCAGCTGCTTGCCAGATTTGCTGATGGAAGTGTGCTGCTGACAACTGACTGCGTGCATACATAGCATCTGGACAGTATGTGCAGCAACTAATCAATGTACTCTCATGTTAAAAACGACTTGGCCATGGTCACCTTAACGGGCTGCATGGATGCAAAGCTGCAAAGCTCTTTTGTGACCTAGTTCAGATATCCTTATGCCGCTGTGGGATCTGCATCCCACATGAGTCAGCAATCCCAGCCCAGATATTGCTGGCCGGAATGCAAGCAGTGCACTCAGCCTTTCCATCAGACACCAGCAGCATGGTCTCCATTCTGCCTTGTTGCTGGGTGTGGACATGCAAGAGGGTGTTATATTCAGCCACTCACAACAGCAGTCAAGTCAAGCTTGGTTGGTGTGGCATGTGCACTGCTGGAAACAGATGCAGCACTGGCAGATGTTGCCATGTGCTAGTCTTGAACAGTCCTGTCGCCAGCTTGCCCCATGTCACACATCACACGGCGACACATGCATTTGAAACCAAGATTGACCTGATGACAGCTATAAAGCGTGCCACAAGCGCATGTCAAGCATGCTTATGGTCTCACACGCATGCCCACTATGTACCAGTAATTGCTGATGCTGCCATGTTCACCTGTGTGTGTAGGACTCCAGCTTATCAGGGTGGTCTAAGCCGCCAAACAAGCGGTTCTGCACCACTTGGTTGTGGGCGTTAGCAAGCACTGACCCCTGCAGAAGTGGGCAGGAAGGGTAACATTTACACATGCTTTGATAGAAAGCAGGTTGGAAGATCCAAAACGCCCTGTGCAGCAAGGTTTGGAGGATGACAACGACCAGCAATTACGACCACTTTAGCAGGTAGACTCAACTGCATTGTCTTTACAAAATGTGCATACTCTCTTGCTCTTGCTTCCGCAGACATCTATAACTTGCTGGCCACCAGCCTGAGCAGGTCTTTAATCCTTGTCTATCCCTGCCCTGACCACTCTTGGTGGGTTCCATGCCTTGGGTGCTGGAAGTAATCCCCACTTAGGGCTCAGCAAGCTGGCTCATATGCTATTCCCAGGTACAGGCCCCGTTATGTCCATCGTTGTCATGTACCATGGCTGTTCAATTCAAGCCATTAGTGTCCTGAATTACCCCTCTGTGTGGTCTTCTGACATGCTAACTCCTACCACAGCTCTGCAAGCTTTTTCCACCATCCCAGGCAGCCCTATTACCCACCTTTGGTATGACATCAGTCAAGCTGTTGATGCTGTCAATCATAGCCCTGAGCCTTGCCGTTTCTGTCACTACTGCCTTGGCTCCTGCCTCGCCTTCGCCAGTGTCTGCTGCTGCTGCGTCTTCTGCCTCTGGCTCCCCTATCTTGTACTGGAATGCTGGGTCACCTGTGAGGGGGCTGCGCAGCTTCTTGGCATTGGCAGCTGTCTTAGCATCAATGGTGGGTAAATCTGCCCATCTGCAAGGAGGCATGCAGCACATGGATACTGGAGGTGGGCTGTTTAAAGCTAGCTGCTTGCTGTGCTTGGTGTAAGGACAGGCAAACATGTAGCCCTTTGGTTGCTTGCAGATGCAAGCAGGCTAACCAGGAGTCTATGTGTTTGGGACACTTCTTGTTTCGAGCTTGAGAGGCAATTTGCAAGCTATGCATGTTAATAAGCCTGGCAAGTACAGCACCTTCAGGCTTGGCTGAAGAAGATCTGAGAATGTGCTCCTCCTCCCATACAGGAACGTTTGGAGCTGCAACAGGGTGGCATGTACTGCAGGTTGCAGTTGCTTGAGCACAGGCTGGCCCCACAGGGACTGAGCCCTACCTAATTCCATCCTGGCTAAAGAAGTACTTTGCCTCCAGCTTGATCTGCTTGCCCTTTGCTGTTCCATTGTTGCTGCCTTCAGCAACATAGTAGTCCTGCAGCATGCAGTGCAGTGACTCGGCTCAGCTGTAGACATACTTCTGCTGGTGGTTGCTGAAGTACTTGCTACCAATAACATACCTTGCCGTTCCGGCATAGCAATCTTCCCCAGACGATCAAGGTTCGCAGACCAGTTTCTGCCCGTTTGATAGGCAAGGACTGATTTATGGCAACCTGGAGCATCGACATCCCTGAGACTGATGCAACGAGCATTCTAGAAGTTACTTCTGTTGGCACGTAGTCCGTACTGTTATCTCTGCTGGGAAGACAGCGCCACACGAACTAAGATGCTTCACTGTCAGCAGCAGGTTCGGTTGCACCTGAACCATGGCTGGAACCCAACAGATGGATCTGCCAAAGCTTAAAGATCAGCTTATTTCAAAGCACTGGGCTTTCCTCTTGTGCGTTTGCCTCGCAAGTCCCAAGCTTGCGTTTGACTTAATTGACATGCACCTTGCGCCTTCACATGCCACATGCAGCCTTCCAATTGAAACTTGCGGTATTGTTCAGCCGTAGAGGGTCCAATTGGCCGTCCGCCACATCTGCAGTACCAGCAACAACACGATCTTATTTGAACCTTCTCGGCACCGGGTGCCGCAAGTGAGCTCAGCTGACTTGAGAACAATGCCAATCATATCACTACGCAAAGCCAGAATGGGAGACAGTGTATTATCGTATGCGTTTAGAGGTTGGCAGCTTCCTTTTTTGGTGGTCTTTTTGGCGGACTCCCCACTGCCCACGCATCGCCCTAGGCTTTCCTTATAGTGCTGTCACAGCTCGTGACATTTTCGTCATGTATTTACGTGGCAACTGGCTATTCGACCATCTTTCTGGCCTGTGGCACCAGCAATCGTTGGTCCACATGCCCGGAACACCACTCAGCTGCATTCAAGCCAGATGACCTGGACATAATTCAACGCTGTGCCCGCCCTGGACAAAGCCAGTTCCCGACAGCTCCTAAATCCATGAACAAGTCATAATCTGATCCCTTAACTGGTAAGCATGAGCAAACACCTGCATGTCAGACCTAGCAGCTACCTTGCTTTACAGACTGCTTAGCAACAAGCATGTCTTTAGGCACACATGGGCTGCAGTCATTTAGCAGTGGCTGACAGGATGTGCAAGGTGTGAGGTCTGAGCTTCCCAATCGTCGAGACTCTCACTCTTGCAGCTGCCATGGCAGCAGCAGTCAGACTATGATCAGTATGCAGTTGACTGTCAAAGGGATTGTATGTCTAACAAGTGTCAACCCCTAGAGCCCACTAAAGTCTGCAAATAGGCACATAGCTGGTTCAAGCTGGTTAAGAAAAAGCAAAGCAGATGCAGTACAGGTGCTCGAGGCCCTTGCGCATGAACCTGAGGGAGTACCACAGGGGCGCCAGCAGACCTTTTCTCTGAAAAGGCTTGCTCTGTTCCATTGCCCGAAGCAGCTGTTGGTTACAAATACCAGTAATTTGAGGCACGAGATGTCTTCTTGTCAGCTGTTGTACCACCTGTGTCCGCACTGTCGTCTCTCAGGTATGCTGACTTTTGGGCACTGTATTCAACTGGCAGGGTCCCTCTTCCAGTGTTGGTCAAGTATGTTGCCATCTGCGTTCGTGTCGGTCGACAATGCCACCAGTCTGGTGGTACTGATGTGGTGGACTTGCCAGACATCTTGCTTCCGGAAGATCAGTATTTAGATATGTTTGATTCGGAGTCTGATATTTCTGGTGATAATTCTGAGGATGAACTGGTTGAAGTCCTCTAGATGAGTGAATACCTGGCTGGTATCCATTTGCTTGGTGGTAGCAACCCATTGTGTTTTGGATCCATCCGATGGTGTGTTTGGTCGGTTCGACCTAGCAGCCCTTGGCGGTTGCCACACCTTAAATGTTTGTTATGTTATGTTAATATCACCAGCACACTGAACAGGTTCTTTCTCAGATTGCTGTCAAGCTTGGCAAGCAGTTGGTGGGGAAAGCCAAGAAAACCTGATGGAATTGCAATAGCCTTTCAACAAAGCTGTGGCAGCTTCAATGAAATCGTGCAATCGTAGACATTACTGCTGCTGCTACCTCCGTCATGCTGCTGCTGCTGCCTCAGTCATGCTGCTGCTGCTGCTGGCGGTGCTGCCCTTGCTGTCGCTGGTGATGCGCTACTACTGCTGCTGCTGCTATTGCTGGCCCTCTTACTGCTGCTGCTGCAGATGATTCTTTGATTCTGCTGCTATTACTGACCATCTTCCTGTTACTGCTGCTGCTGATTCTTTGATTGCTGCTGCGATTACTGACCGCCTTACTGTTACTGCTGGTGATACTGATTCTTCTGATGCTGCTGCTATTGCTGACCCACTTACTGTTGATTGCTGCTGCTGGTGCCACTCAACTGTCCCCGGTGGCACGCACTGAATCAGATGCGTTGACATTTGACACTGCTCCTACTGATGCCGTTGCTGCGACTACTACTACTGCTGCTGCTATTGCTGCTCCTCTTACTGATACTACTGCTGCTGCTACTGATTCTTCTTCTGCTGCTGCTATTTTGCTGCCCCCTTCCTTCTGCTGCTGCTATTGCTGCCCCCTTACTGCTGCTGCTGGTGATACTATTTCTTCTGTTTCTGCTTCTATTGCAAAACCACCTTCACGAAGACGTCTAAATATGGTAGACATATGCCATGGCCAGCCTGTTTGTAATCTATTCGTAACTCTGGTAACCTGGTAATGCAGTGGAGGGTACCCACCATGGGCTGAGCTCCCTTGGGAGCCGATGAAGGCTCATAGGGCCAAAAACACCAAAACATGATCCGGCATGTTTACATACAACTCCTGATATACCGATGATCTACACGAAAAGCTCTCCTCTGAAAAATCTGACATAATACTATACGTGTAATTCCAATGCACATATAGTATTATGTCAGATCTTTCAGAAGAGAGCTTACGGAGAGCTTGAAGCTCCCGTAATCCTATTTCTTTTTCCCCAATCAGTGGGGAAAAAGAAATAGGATTACGGGAGCTTCAAGCTCTCCGTAAGCTCTCCTCTGAAAGATCTGACATAATACTATACGTGTATTTGAATACACGTAATCCTATTTCTTTTTCCCCACTAACTCAATCAGCAAATGCAGTTCCCTCCTCGAAGCCTCCATCTCCACCTTCAATTCCCTCCTGGATGCTTCCACCTTCGCCTCGATGGCCCTGAAATCCCCCTCGATGGCCCTGAAATCCCCCTTCAAATCCGACTTTATCGCCTCCAACTTCAAGTTCAATGGCCACCAAAAACAAGTCAGAGCAATGCCGCCTATCAACAAGTAGGAGAGAATCACCTCCCCCGGCAACTTCCACCCCTGCGAAGCAAAAGAGGAGAGGCATGAACAATCGACTTCAGCCCGACGGGAATAGCACCCTCTTGGCCCTGTAGCCTAGCATGCGGGAATCGGGTCTGTCCACTCGCGCCCATTTAACTGTGCTCAATATGGAGATCGGCACAATGCCTACATAATTATTTCCAACATACCAGCATAGTGGAAGGATTGAGGAAGGCATGCTGGGATAAGCCTCAACAACGGCCTCATGCCGCAAATGCTTTGGGCCAGCTGGGGGTGACAATATAGCTTGCACATTCGCGGGCCGGGAGGGCTGTTGCGGCTTTCCAAGTACCTTTTTACCTTTATTTCCAAGTACTTTTTATGGCCCGATTTGAATGCGGAGCGTTCAAGAGGACCATTGGGAGGGAAAAGGTTAGAAATGGGTACCGTCGGCAGCCATGTGATTACCACCCGGATAATATGATCAGTAATAGGGGTTTACCAGGACTCTGTTTTAGTGGCTCGACAGTTGAAATTGCTAACAGTAGACCTGTTTGAATTTTTAGGTTAGGACAGAGAGTGAATTACATGTAGGAATCGAGCAGGTTGCCACTCTACTTTGAAGCAACCTACTTGGAAGCATGACGCTTTGACGAAGGCCTCATCTTCTAATGGCTACCAGGTGCGCTGTGAACGATGGAGACGTTGATGTGATGGGTTGTCGTCCGAAGTACACAACGTTGTTGTTTCGAAATGGTTCGACAGGTTATTGACCGACGGCCGGCAAAGCAGTGTTTGGCCAAAGCTAGGCAAAGCATTCTTGCGACAAGAATGTATTTAACTTCGTGAAGCTATACATACTTTGTTGTGAGTTGCGTTGTCTATGGATTACTACATGGCAGCGGCAATCTGAGCCGCAACAAAGAAGACTGTTGTGCAGCACTCATACTACCTGTGGTTGGACATGACATCCCAGTGCCTTCGAATCATGCCATTGCCATTCATAATACACATAGAGCACAACTTTGGGCAGCCATGTTCACTTCTCACTACACGTCTAGCAGACTAGCCTGGGCGAGCTATCTGCAAAGCTGTTTATTATTACTGGCTGAATAGTACAGCACTCGAGTCAAATCATGCATCCCACATCTCCCGACAGTACACATTCTGAACCAAGCTTTAGCAAATCGGGCCTAAGTCCAGCACACAGTGCTTACACCTTATTCACTACCACTATCCAAGTACTAGTGCATATGCATCCTTCCCCGTCGGCCCGCTTTGTTCCAACGCTGCATGGAAATGCGGACAACTTCTTGGCAGCATGCAAAGTGGCAACACGAGCATTCATGACCAGCCACGTACCTCCCATGGGCTATCTCCCCCAGCTGGGGACTTTGGCCGTGGGCTCGCCGGTGGCACTCCTCCTGCTCCAGAAGGAGCCCCATCTTCCTTGGTGCTGCTAACCGCCTCGCTTGGCTTCGTGGCTCTGCGAACGACACGGGCAGCTGCAAAGAAGCAGCCTTATGTTAGCCACCGTAAAAGCTGGCAGGCCAGAGGGACTGCCAAGCTGCTTGCCAGGATGGTGCCGGCTGCCCAGGGCAGCTGCTGTCAGCAGCGGGCAGACCATCGGCCAAACAGGAGGCTGACATCCACAATGTATGCTGCGCACCTGGGCGGGGGCCAGCGGCCCAGGAGCGGGGCCTCGACGCGCAGGAGAAGGGAGGTATGCTGATGCAATGGGAGGGCTTGCACGCACGGAGCGACGCTGAGAGCATCTGGCGGTGCACCTTGGGTGGCGCACGGCTCAAGCAACTGCTACTTAAGGCAACTCTGGGGAACCCAAAGCCTATGAAACCTTGTAGAACCTGCTATGAAACCTGGGGGATGTGGGCACGGAAGAGACTTGATACGATGCGTTGGAAGGTGAAGAGAACGCAAGTGGCTTTATATGCCTGCAAATGCGTCATGCGTGCCTTTCAGCTCCTGGCTAGTGGTTGTGTGTATGGGTGTGTTCCTAGTGAGCTAGTGGGGGTTCAACTCAACCCTAAACAAGATTCGAATCAAGATGATCTTTCACATCCCGCAAGATCAGCCGTCCCATATAGCACTTGCTTCATATGCTGTTACACTCTTAGTATGGTCCTGATAGCGCTCTACCGAAGCCCCAGCCACGGTCTGAGTCCTCATTGGGGGTGTCGACAGTCGCAACAAAGTAGCTTGTAACACTTCCCTGCACACGTGGCCACGGAGGCACAGCTATGCCCTTTAGTGTCCAAGAGGAAACATCTAAAGACTTGAACCACGAATTCAAGTGATCCTGAGCAAGTAGCTGAGCCGGGACAGGGTGGAGACTGTGAACAAGAGAGTGAAGGCCCATTTGACTCGGATCTGAGAGAGCGTCAGACGATAAAAGCAGTGCATTACTGTTGGTACTGCCAGCCGTAAGCTGTGCAGCAGCAGGGCTGCCGCGTGCAGCAAGCACAGTGTATGCTTGCCCATGCACTGTGTTGCTAGCACCAGTAGCAACAACAACAACAACAAACATTTAAGCCGTGTGGCAACCGCAAAGGGCCGCTAGGTCGAACCGACCAAACACACCAAACACGCCATCGGATGGATCCAACACAATGGCTTCCAGACCACCAACTCAAGCAGTACTGATACCGAGACATGTGTCCAGGCAAGACAGAGCCCATGATCAAGAACACCACCCACTCCTCCATCGGTTGCAATGGCATGGCAAACAATGACGATTAGCACGGGCTGGAGATGTACAAGAACCATGCAAAGGACTCAACCACAGAGGGATATATGCAACCAGACCCAACCACCATGGAATGTGGCCACCATGGAATGTGGCCGAATCAATCCCTCCAAAGTCGAGGCAACGCTCCTATCGAGACAGAGCCCATGATCAAGAACACCACCCACTCCTCCATCGGTTGCAATGGTATGGCAAACAATGACGATTACCACGGGCTGAAGATGTACAAAACCCATGCAAAGGACTCAACCACAGAGGGATATATGCAACCAGACCCAACCAACATGGAATGCATGTGGCCGAATCAATCCCTGAAAGGTCAAGGCAACGCTCCTGCCGAGGTGCGGATGATGGGACACAGCAGTCCTCCAATGCCAGTCCACAAACAGCATCAAAGATTACAGATTACAGATTACAAAGTGGCCCCACAAAGGGGGCGCTCTTTCAAAGGGGGCGCTCTTTCAAAGAGAAAGTTGCATCAACCATAATGGCTGGCCACAAGCATGGAGTGCTATAGGCCAGCCCAGCAACAGCTGGCCCCCCCTACATAGGCAAGCTGCTGCTGCGCACCACGGGACACAATGTATCGCACAGCTGTCTGAAGAGGCCAATCATCAGGTTGTCAAAGCATATAGCCCAATGGCTGCCACCAGCCCACCCTGGATCCCTTGCTAGCCAGCCAATGTATGTCAGGCCAGCCCATTTCGACCTGCCATGTGCTGACCAGTTGACCTAGTCAACAGCAAGCCAAGCAGTTTAATGCCTTGCTCAGGGCAGTAGGCGTGAGCAGCGGACTTGCAGATCTGCACACGATTAGCAGCACAATCAGAGGGATCCTGTTCTAGGCAACAGGCAAGCAAGGATGCAGCCACAGCAGGTGCTATTGTTGCAACAACGCTGCCCGGGCAACTGGTCAAAAAAGCAGCCCCTTCAACCAGCTTACTATGATGATCTACCAATACCAATTACCAATTACCAAATGGCCCCGTCAAGCGGGGCGCCGGTGGGGGCAGCGCCACCCACAAGGAGCCAACTTAGGCTCCAACGGCATACTCAATTTCCTGTCCAAGCTCAAACAATGGCTGCCACCAGCCCACCCTAAATCCCTTGCTAGCCATCTAACATGCTCCCTTTTACCTTGCACTTGCCTGCTCCGACCTCCCAAAGCCCCCCAGACGACGACACTAGCTCCATATCACCCCCATATCCAGCACTTTCCTCAACGTGGGCACTGCCACATTTCCCCCACAACACACCACCACCACCTGCTTCCCTGCCAACTGCTGCTGCTGCCCCCCCTGCCCCAATTTCCTCGCAGCTGCTATAGCACAGCCAGCAGCACCCTCTACCAGCTTGCTGTGATGATGTAACATGCTGACTACAGCATCTGCAATCTCCTGCTCTGTCAGCGTAATCCAGGAGTTCACTAACTGCTGACAGGGTTCAAATGTCAAAGCACCTGCCTCGATGCCACCTGGGGTAGGAGCAGCAGCAGCAGAAGTAAGAGGGTCAGGAATAGCAGAAGAAATGCTATATCAGTGTCACCAGCACCAGAAGTAAGATGGTCACCAACAGCAGCAGCTGAACTAGTAGCGGCATCAGCAGCAACAACAAGGGCAGCACTGCCAGCAGCAGCAGCATGAGTGAGGCAGCAGCATCAGCACAGTAGTGTTAGCAGTATCAGCAGCACTATCAGCATGCATGAGCAGAAGCAGTAGCAGCATCAGTAAGAGTGGTAGCAGCAGTAGTCGGCAGCAGCAGCAGCAGCACTAGCAGCACCGTAGAAACATCAGCAGCTACCGAGATCAACAGGAGCAGTAGGAGCTATTACAGCATCAGAAGAGAGAAACGGCAGCGCCACTTCTTTTACATTGCATTACATGCCATAGCAAAGGTCCCTGGTGGCTAAGCCTTGCACCTCAAGTTGTTACAAACTATCAGCGTCACTACAATCGGTAGGAGTGACAGCAGCCTTAGCTAAACGGAATAGCAGAATCACTAGGGATAGCAGCAGCAGTAGCAACGCCGCCAGCAGCATTTGTGGAGGCAATAGCAGGACTAGCAGCTGTGCGGGTCACCAGGAGCAGTAGGAGCCATAGCAGCACTGGCAAGTTTTGGCAGTACGGGACCATAGGACTGACTAGTAACCGACTTCTAGCCACCTGGCCTCAATAGAATTTCCTTCTATAGCAGCACCATTAACACCAGGGTCAACAGGGCTAGCAGTGGTAACAGCAGCAGCATTAACAATAGCAGCAGCAGGAGCAACAGCACTAGCATGGCTAGGGGCAGCATTTACAAGGCAGAGGTGAAGGGGCAGGGAGGGGGGGGGGAGAAAGGTGAAGATGGGGGAGCACCCCTCCTGCCCTTCCCTGCCCGACTTTCCTCAAGCCCCTTGCCCCCTCTACATGTCCCCAGCTTTACTGTAATTGCCCTCCACCAGCCCTTTCCGGAAGCTCAAAATAGGGATGGCACTGGGAGTGCGCCTTGGGTAAACACAAGCTCAAACAGCCGCCCATGATCTGTGCCTAACGTCTGCTTTTCATACCTACCGTTCGCCCTGCCCCCCCCCCCCCCACTACTCCCACCAACCTTCCTTCACCGTTTAAGAGCCATTCCTTACAAAGCACGGAAACACAATTCCAACTGCTCTTCAAAACCTCTCCCTGAAGTTTTCTGCACCATCCCGCCTCTTCTGCAGCTCCCAATTGTTGGCCACTCATAATCGTAAGCATAATCATAATCAGGCATCTCCCAGAGCTCTGCTACACATCCTGCTTTACTCTTGCTGTTTTCTGCTCCACTGCTCTTGCTTTCTCTGCTGTTCCCTGGCCCAATCTCTTCAGGGGCCCCAGTCCCCCCCCCCCCTCCACTCCCTCTGTCCCTCCCCTCTGTAGTGGCCTGCCCTACCACCTGCTGTACCATTAGGAAGCGTATTCCAAGGAGCAACCTCCTGTTCAAAACAAACAAACAAATGCTTAAGGTGTGGCTGCACCAAGGCAGCTAGGTCGAAACGACCAAACACACCGGGGTCAAGCCCCATTTCCCTACTCAACGGAAATAGGAAACATCAGGTACAAGGCATAAAAACAAACACACTATGATCAGAACTCATATGAAAAGATCAAACCACTGAAAGCCTTCCTGCCTTTTCCCTCCTGCCCTTCGTCCCTATTCCGTCCTTTCCTGCCTTTTCTCCTCCTGCCCCTCGTCCCCTCAATTCTAGTTACCGCCTCTACCCTACCTCCGTCGTTCCCAGCACATCTCTAAACTTTACTGTGCCGTGCCAGCTATTTCATCTTCTCCCCCCCCCCCCCCCTGCTCGGCTCGTCTCCCAAGTAAGCATGTCCCAAGGGTGCTCCTGCTGTCCATCCTCCTCCTCCTGCCCTTCTGCCCCTGCCTTGTCTGTCCCATGCTTCTCTACCTATGCCCAACCCATTTGACCCTTCTGCTCTGCTCTTCCCTAAAACCTGCCGTTTCTCCCTCCCACCGGCTGTACCATCTGCCCCCCCCCCTTGGTAACCCCCCCCCCCCACCACACACCTGCTGTACCATCTGGCCCCCCCCCCACCCCGGTAACCCCCTCCCCACCCACCCACACCTGCTGTCCCATCTGCCCCCCCACCCCCCCCCCCGGCAGCCTCCGCCTCCGCCCCCTGCCCCCCACTACCCTTATGACCCCCCCCCCTCCCACCTGCTGTTCCGTCTGACAGAGTCTCTAGTGTGTTCATATCCAAGAGCCGCCCTGCTGCCACTGATTCCGCCATCACAGGGGAGTTGAGCGGCTGACACCCAACCACCTCACACTTGGGCCACCTACGCAGCAAACACAACAGCAAAGAAACTTTCTTAGGTGTAATAATACAACAAACCTGCATGGTATTGGTACCTGAACAGGCAGTAAGTAGGGGAGGAAGTTCTGTGAACGCTGCCAGCAATATGACCCTGACCTCTTTACCATATTCATCCTACCTTAAGCAGTGACACTAGTCACCATTCTAGGCTATGAGTCCATATTCTTCTGCAAGCACCAGCACTCCACAACACCACCACTAGGTTGGCCCCTATTGGAAGGGCTTGGGGGTTAAGCATAGCTAGGATGTCGGGCTGGGGGTTCAGAAAGTGTGGTAATTGTGGTTAGGAGATTGGGATCAGCAATCCCCCTGCTACCTTATTCATACGGTGAATGTGGGCCCCTACCTTGAGGTGAATCCCTCTGGCACGAGGGGAAAGTTATGTGCAGACACGTACAAATAATCCTCTCCACCAGGCCCAGACTCCATGGCCTAAGACCCTAACTTTCTTACCAGACTTGTCTCTCCCCTATCACAGCCACAATTCCTAACGCATGACTCCACCCCATCTCACATGCACCAGCACATAACACCACCACTACCACCAGGACCAGCAAAGACTGATGGCCTGGACCCTCTAAGGGGAGGTGTATACCTCTAGCATGAGCATTATTGCATTTCATTATATTCCATTGCAAAAAGTGCCATAGGCCCCATGAGCATTAGCATGAGCATTACGGGGCAGCTGGTTTAGCTGCAGAGACTCACAACTGCTGATAATCCCCTACTTCAGGCCCAGAACTATGACCCACAATGTGTCACCACATACTCACCTCTCCTTTAGTACCGCTGCCATTCCTGATATGAGACCACCCCCTCCCACAGGTACCAGCACCACAACACCACCACCATCATCTTTAACAGCAGCAGCCCCAGCACCAGCACCAGCAGCAGCAGCAGCAGCAGCAGATGGCAGCTGCTGTAGTAGTTCACATGACACAGTGCCCTGCCCTGACATAATCTGCATGCAACGAGAACAAAAGCGAATAAGATATTGAGAGCTGATAACAGCAGCGGCAGCAGAGGGAGAGCTATTCCCTAAACCCTAACCCTAAGCTGGACATATCACAATGCATGCAATCACAGCCGGAAGCTATCATGTCAGTATCACGTCCAGCCCCCCCCCCCTATCCCATCTCACCTCCCAATCATTGTAAGGTGAGACATACCCATTCCCTAACCCTAACCCAGACAATATACAATCCATGCAACCACCACCCATAGCTACCATGTCAAAGCCCCTCCTCCTACCTCCTAATCATTGCAAAGTGAGACATACCTACTCCCTAAACCCTAACCCAGACATTATACAATACATGCAATTACCACCCATAGCTACCATGTCAAAGCCCCTCCTCCTACCTCCTAATCATTGCAAAGTGAGACATACCTACTCCCTAAACCCTAACCCAGACATTATACAATACATGCAATTACCACCCATAGCTACCATGTCAAAGCCCCTCCTCCTACCTCCTAATCATTGCAAAGTGAGACATACCTACCCCTAAACCCTAACCCAGACAATATACAACACATGCAACCACCACCCATAGCTACCATGTCAAAGCCCCTCCTCCTACCTCCTAATCATTGCAAAGTGAGACATACCTACTCCCTAAACCCTAACCCAGACATTATACAATACATGCAATTACCACCCATAGCTACCATGTCAAAGCCCCTCCTCCTACCTCCTAATCATTGCAAAGTGAGACATACCTACCCCTAAACCCTAACCCAGACAATATACAACACATGCAATTACCACCCATAGCTACCATGTCAAAGCCCCCCCTTCCTACTCCCCTCCTACCTCCCAATCATTATAAGGTGATATATACACCATGCCATGTTCATCTGCCACCCTCCTTGCCTCCACCTCAGCATCCACACAATCTTCACCAAAGAACACCAGCTCTGCTTTCAAAGCCCGGAGCTTGCCAACCTGTGAAGCAACATAACCCAAGACAAACAAATGCGCTTTAGTCACTAGCTTGTGGTTGAGGAGATGACATACACGTCAGAGCCTCCAATCACCATTACTCCATAGAACACCAGCTCTGCTTTGAAAGCCCGCAGTTTGCCTATCTACAAAGCAGCAGGAATTGAGGGGCAAAATACGCCTTAGTTGGATCACACACATCGAGGCCTCCAATCACAATTACTACAGAAAAACCAGCTCTGCTTTCAAAGACTGGAGCTTGCTCACCTATAAAGCAGCAGAGCCCAAGGAAAAATGTGCGTTTGTGAGTTGGCTGGTGGTGAACAGCATGACAAGCATCAAGGCCCCTCTGACACTTACCCCAAAGACAACCAGCTCTAATTTCAAAGCACGCAGTTACCTCGTGAGCAGCAGAATCCGAGGGGGAAAACAAGCTTTAGATATATGACACGCAGTGATCCTTTCTTACTTGGGACACCCTCGGGCAGACTTTCTGAAGACCCCCTGCAACCTTCGGTAAACTTCATTGACACGCATCAAGGCCTCCAATCACGATTACTACAAAGAAAACTAGCTCTGCTTTTCAAGCCTGGAGCTTGCCCACCTATAAGGCAGGACAGCCAGAGGACAAAAGCTGGCTTAGTCAATGCGTGACTGACAATACCACACACATCAAGGCATCCATGATATTCAGTCCACACAGTACCAGCTCTGCTTTCAAAACGCGCAGCTTGCACACCTATAAAGCAGCAGAGACAAACTGGAGAGTAGGGGCTTTAATCAATGGCTGACTGACAAGATCACATGCCTCATGGGGCTTTAATCAATGGCTGACTGACAAGATCACATGCCTCATGGGCTTTAATCAATGGCTGACTGACAAGATCACATGCCTCATGGGGCTTTAATCAATGGCTGACTGACAAGATCACTGGCCTCATGGGCTTTAATCAATGGCTGACTGACAAGATCACTGGCCTCATGGGCTTTAATCAATGGCTGGCTGACAAGATCACATGCCTCATGGGCTTTAATCAATGGCTGGCTGACAAGATCACATGCCTCATGGGCTTTAATCAATGGCTGACTGACAAGATCACATGCCTCATGGGCTTTAATCAATGGCTGACTGACAAGATCACATGCCTCATGGGGCTTTAATCAATGGCTGACTGACAAGATCACTGGCCTCATGGGCTTTAATCAATGGCTGACTGACAAGATCACATGCCTCATGGGCTTTAATCAATGGCTGGCTGACAAGATCACATGCCTCATGGGCTTTAATCAATGGCTGACTGACAAGATCACATGCCTCATGGGCTTTAATCAATGGCTGACTGACAAGATCACATGCCTCATGGGGCTTTAATCAATGGCTGACTGACAAGATCACTGGCCTCATGGGCTTTAATCAATGGCTGACTGACAAGATCACATGCCTCATGGGCCCCATGACGATTACTCCATAGAAAAGCTGATCTGCTTACAAAACGCCTGCCTGGCCTTCGCTCGGCGCGCTGTGCTGAGCACATGCGACACACACACACAGGCGCTGCCCGTGCTGAGACACCTTGCATACATTAGTAGGTGGACGCTGTGGCTTTTGCCATCGTAGATTAAGGAAGGGGATGCTACTGCATGGTGGGCTGCCTCCTACGATGTCCACCCTGCCCACCAAATAAACGCCCACCCCGGGCCAAGGGGCCTTCCGCAATTCAACACACAATTCTATAGTCCCACTGAGATTTCAAGCACTGACTGTGAGTAAACCCGCCTCATTTTTCAGCTCCTATTTCAAGCTCAGTCTCAGTCAAGCCCAGGTATGAGACTGCAATTAAACTGCTTCACCTTAGCTGGGCTTGCCGTGATGGGAAGATTGGGGGTCGAAAATTGAGTTTTAACAATACACATGTAAGACCTGATTCCCTGCTCAGTGTAAGACATGGTTGATTGCTTGCTTCTAGGCTGCCCCACTGTCGGTCGCTAGGCACCCTGTGCTGTTACAAACTCAACTTTTGACCCCCTAGTACACGAGGGTAGGCACTGCCAGTGTGAGATGCTTTCCACTGAAAAATCATTTTTAATAATCTCACCAGTGACTGCGCAAGTACTGATCAAGATAGTAAACCCACTCTCACTTTTGCTACATTCCCAGCCCATGTGGGAGCATCGAGGAAAGGCTCGTTCTTAGCTTGGCTTGCTGTGTTGGGCAGATACATTAAGACAGGTGCTTTCACTTCAACACCCATTCCAATAGTCCCACCATTGCCCCCTTTTGTACTAAATCCACCTTACTATGCTATTTTCTAAGCTTCGTTAATAGCAAAAGGCAAGTAAGCTGCCTCACCTTAGCTGGGCTTGCTGTGTTGGCCACATGCTACGCTAATGCATTCTACGATCGCTGTCCACTTCAGCACACCTCACGATAGTTCCACCAGTAGAAACTTCAAACGATGAACCCCCTTCACTGTTGCTACTTTCCCAGGCTCAGATGCGAAATTGGAAACACCCTGCCTCACCTTAGCTGGGCTTGCTGTGTTTGGCAGGTACACTCGTGCAGGTGCTGCCATTGCTTCTGGCCTGATGGAACGAGCATATGTGAAAGCTAGGGCATGGTTGCCGGTGGAACATGTCACAAGGCCTTGACTGATTTCCTCAGGCGTTAGAGAGAGGACCTGGGGGCACGGAGCAGACAACAGGTAGGAGGGTAGGAGGCCACTTAAGAGAATGAAGGGGTTCCAGTAAGGGTTTAGGGTATACCCTATAAACCCTATACAACCTGGAGCAAAACCCTAGTGTAAGAGAGGGCCTAGCAGCCGGCAAGAGATGCTAAAGCGCTAGTTCTTGGCACTGAGTGGAGCTTCTGGGAAGAGGTGGGGGAGTGAATGCTTACGGAGAAAAGAGGCCCGCTGGATGCTGCAGCAGGCTAGGAACTATTGATCCTCTCTGGTTTTAAAGGCAGGACCTGTAAGGAAGGGAGCAAACAGCAGGTAGGAGCGGTAACTACGATGTAAAATGTTTCGACTAATGGTTTGGGACTGCAAGGTTATGATCTGTATCACCTAAAACCCAAGTCAAAAAATGGGCCTACCAGAAAGACGTATTAATTGCAGTTGCACCGGGGCCTTTGACAGTGGGAGGAGGTGGATGACTCAATGATGCAGCCTGGCAGAAGATTGTTAGAATCCCAAGGGTTAAGAGACATGACATTTTGTGGGAAACGACAAGACAACGTGGAGCAGATTGTAATAAGGAGGCAAGGGACGAGGCATTTGTTGCCACCCCACTCAGCTTATGTTGAACTGGGGAAAATCAGTGGTTACTCTCTCTCGTCACCCCCTTTAGGGAACTATGGATAATTCTCCACTGTTCAATTTAGAGAAATCTGAGCACGCCCTGCTGCGACCAGGCTATCGCATGGGGCTTGCACATGGCAAGGATAAGAATGCCTTAGTTCTCCATTGTTCCTTCTCAGTATTAAGGCGGAACATCACAATATGCTTGTACTTCAAATCAAACAGTCCACCTGCAACCACTGACTTGGAAATCCGTGTCTCTGCGTAAAATAGCTTGTGGTACCTTATTGACAGCCCCTCGGGCTTTGAATGACCCAGTATGCTGCTCTGATTCCAGCTTGATAAAGGCTTGGCAGGAACCGACAGCGCTGAGCCATGGTGAGGGCTCAAGCGGTGTGCAGCGCACATACTCCTTGATCCGAGTGTAAGCCGCCTGGCTAGCTCTTGCAAGACTTGCCGTCTGCATGGCTACGGCCAGACTTCAGCTTCTACTCTACCGCGAGCCCATCAGCAGTACCGCTGATGCATAAAGTGCTGGCAGACCTGCCACAATGCCATTTAGCGGTGTGAGCACTAAATGTACATATCGTGAGCGCCTCTACGGCGACATCAGTCCGTAATGACTTCGTAAGTCTGCCGTGGTACCAGTCTAATCCAGAGGACCTGAACATGGAGCACTGCTCAACGCTCCGTGTTGCTAATAAGGAACAAGCCTAAGCCAAACCTCACGGGCTTCTCGTAGGAGGTATGCAGCGACCCCAGCATGCAGCATGCTGAAATTTCCGGTCTCTGAGTTCATACTAGTCTGGAGAGCAAGTGAGCCAGTCACCCGGTGACAGATTAGTGACCTCACTCACAGACTCATAGTCTGCTTGACTGGAAAAAACGCCCCTAGTGCATAACGAGGCACACAGGCACCTCCGTTATCTCTGCCACTAAACATGCCTGATGCTTAGACACCCCCAGACCTACAGCAGTCCATCCTCACCATCTGCTAGAACTGACTCGCTGCTTGGACACTTTGACCCCAACTCACTATGTACACAAACTGTACATCGCAGAAGCCACCTTTGCAAGTACATTGTAGCAGCAGTCCACTGAAATAGAGCTCATACTGGTGGACAATCTCAACTACCAAATGATGAGCCCAAAGCAAACAATATGCCACTAAGCAAGATCACCCAAGCTTGGGGACGTGTGCATAAAACTGTGTGCATGCACACGGCCCTCGACATTAGTCATGGACCTTTCAGTGGGCCCTCAAGAGTGCATTGAAAAGTAAGCTTTGCCTCCCTCCAACTCCCTCCAAAAAGTCCAGGCCAGCAATGGGTTCGGTTGCAAGCGCACAGCAACTACCAAAAGGTATTCAAAACAGTCCGGCTTTCATCCATGATAAACAAAATTACAATGCAAGGTGGAGCATGCAACAACGGTCAGCCAAACGTCCCAGAAAACTGATTAAGTTTCACTTGAATAAGCGCAACAAATTGTGCACTACCATTGGTGCCACTACTTCCAGATTGGGAAGGCACAAAACATACACCCAAACCATGGCTAACCAGCTTGAAGTGAGCTGAGAGCTTGCTTGCAAACAATAAGTCTCCCAAGCAATCATCAGTAGTACCTGTACCCAAGTTGACAAAGTAATCATCAGTGGTACCTGTACCCAAGTAATCATCAGTAGTACATAGTGTACATCTCAGCTGAAACAAACCAATGAAGCCAAGGGCAGTCCCTATGCTGAAATTGCAGCAACAGTGTCACTTCAGGTGACAAGCTGCACACCATAAAGATCCCTCTAATTCCAGAAGAGATTATGTGCGAACATTTCCCTTCCTACAGTGAAGCCACTCCAACAAAATGCAGCCGCAGCATAAGTTCAATTTAGATGTCACTTGAATGTGCAGCTTTGTATCTGACCCCTGAGAAGCAAAAATGGCAGATGTAGTTTCACAATATCTTCACTGCAGATATCCATATCAAAGGGCCCCATCCAGACTACCTGCCAGAGTCAACCGGCCTGGGCCGCCGGCCCTCAGGGGTCATGCGTGATTCCTCTGTTCTGGTGGTGCTGCCTCCTCAATCCATACCTTCAGTAAAAAGGCCACCCAGATAATTACAGCAAGGCAGGCTGTCCCAGCACTGCAAGACAGACCCTGCTTTCTCATACGCGCTCTCCCCCGCATTGACTATCTTTACCAACCCCCAGGTTGCCTGCGCATGGAACCTTTCTACAAACAAACCTCTGCTCGAGCAGAAATAACATGATGTGCAGTAACTTACGCCAGCCAGTCACAGACATGCACACGAGTGCAATCTACTACATTGGTGCAGAATCTGCGGCATGCGTTAAAACTGCGGCCTCGTTGAGCCCTTTGTGCCCTGTATGCATTGGCGGCAACCCCTCGTTGACATCAACATTAAACCACAATTTCATAACCCTTGAAACCTCAGTCCGACATGGATTGCAAAGATCCAAGCCAACTGGTGTGCACTGGCACCCCCGCTATGCAGCTAGTTCAGAGCCATTGAGTTTGTATGTGCGTAGATCTCATAGTCAAAGGAGCCAATCCAGGCAAAGTGCCTTGGTCTACTTGCTCACCACATAATTGGGTCCTACATAGCCATACCACAACAGGGCAGCTCTTCCCTACTGCAGGACCACCCTGCAGCAAATTGTGGACATCGTGCTCATACTTACACACAAGCAGACCATGTGCAGTACATGCAAGTTTTAACAGGCACACCCTAAACCCTAAACCCTAAGGCACACCCAGCCTTGCAAAGAGATGCATAGGGAAATGCAATCACAAAACTGGCTGCCGCATCAGCACGAGCGTTAGACTAGATGAGAACTAATCATTGGAAAAGACAAGCTGCAGAAAGGTGCTGTCAAAGTGATAGGCTTGCAGCTAGTTCAGTATATATCGTAATACAGATTGACAAGGACAGCACACAGACAGACCGAGAAGCATGGTGCACACGACCAGACCAACCAAAAGGAACGCCAGAGGGACAATGCACACAGGGAGCGCACAGACCACAGTTACGTTTGAGGGCTGACTCGGTGCTTCAACCGAAAGACTAATTACATGCCCAGCATGCAAAGGTGATAAGCCATACAGAGGGTACACCCTTAGCCTGCTAAACCGATGTATGTGCTAGGACTGGGGCCTGGCAAAAACTGGCAGCTAGCAGTTAATCATGGCAACCCCAAAACCTGGAGACATACGTGCAGTCCCCCGTCATAGCACTTAGCAATGAGGCATAGCAAAAGCACATGATAGAGCCTGAAGCCACCTTACTGTAGTCAAACAAACAAACAACAATACAAGGTGTGGCTGCACCAAGGCAGCTACTAGTGGACCCACCGTTAAAAGCTTTCCTGGCCATGGTGGCCACAGCTGCTGCTATCTAGTACTGGACACATTCCTTCTGCGGAATATTAACAATCAACTTTAGTGCAGCCCCACAATAATGAGAGCTTACATTGACTGCTCCCTCAAGATACTAAGAGTCCGACCTCTTACCGGCACCAAGGAGCTTCAGTACACCTTGCTTGAACAGCATGACCCATGCCAACGGCCCTCTTGCGCACCAGATGCCACTCTCCCTCCAATATTGCACAATCCACGGCCCGGAGGGCTGTGCAGTGGTCTCATTTAACAGAAATTGCACAACCCACTGCTGCAACAGAATGCTGCAATGCAAGGGATAGTTGCTTTGTCCAGAGACATCCACCCCAAATCTGAATCAGTCCTTCCAAACTACTGTCCCCAGAAACTGAACAGCCAGTGCGTGATGGCCGCCCCAATAATCCAACTGCAGACTGATGCTGCCTGGCGCAATTCAAACCACTTTTGACATCCATAGTGGCAGCAGTTTCATGGCTCAGCAGCGCCGCCATGGAGAGCCATTGGCACAATGTCCTCTTCTGCAGGCGGCTCAGACTCCGGAGCCGCATGCGTTGTTGTTTCCAGACCCGCACTCACATCCGCAGCACTAGCTACTCCTGGGACTTCGTCAATTGGAGCTATGCCTTTTGCCATGAACTCTTGCATCTTGCCTTACACCCCAGCCTCTTGCCCTGGAACCTGCCTCCTGCCATCCACCCAAGCCTCTTGCCCTGAAACCTGCCTCCTGCCCCCCTGGCCTCCACCCAAGCTTCTTGCCCTGAAACCTGCCTCCTGCCCTCCTTCTCAGCCTATTGTCCTACGGTATTCTCCACTCCCATTTCCTACTGCTGCTGCAACCCTAAGGCGCTGTTCATTAGATGTCCATCTCCCATAAGCAGTCCACTGTCACCCCTGCCAGCACCCCTGTCCCCCTTCCACTCAATCCCCACCCCTCCTGCCCACCCACCCCACCTACCATGCAGTGTGGTTCTGCGCATACTTCGTCACGGTGGGTGCATTGGTCGCTGCGGCGCAAGTTCCATACGTGCAGGCCGCCTTTCCACTTGCATCCGGCACAAAGTTCTTGAAAAGGCACATGTCCGACTTCAACATCAGAAAGCGAGCGCCAGTGGCAGGATCTCCCCTTTCCCACTGGACTTTAGAGGTTACGGCTGGATTAGGAGGAGGTGGGAAGACTACAGTGACCTGCGACCAGCCCAAAGCTGAGTTGCTGAGGTCCTTGTAGTAACCATTGTTCAGCACGTCACTGCGGGGCACCCATGGCCCCCTGAAACCGCTGTTTTCGGGGTGAGCACGGCCTAGGGTGTGTGCTCCCATGATGGCTACTGCCTCGGCAGGGCTGAAATTGTAAGTGCAGCAGGAAATGTACAATACAGTATCAATCAATCAATCCATCATGCCAGACACAAGCTGAGGCTAGATGCAACGGCGTGCACACCCAAGGGGAAACAAACAACACCATTAAAACCCAAAATCTGCTCCACTTCCATCTGATCACACATCAGTACAGTAGAGTAGTGAGTAACTCAGAGGAGGAGCAGTGCTTCTTTCAAACAATGTGAGCATGACGAGTGAGTTCCCCTTGCTAAACAACATGAGACTAAGAAACAAAGCAGGACATACCTGGGTACCAGAAGATTGGGAGAAATGCACAGTTCATGAAAAAAATGGTAATGGCCCCTGTGTGATATTCTGAGGGCCCACATGTATGCTTGGTGTCAAGTTCCTCCACGGGGTCCAGTATCAAACAGGTTTTTTAAAGAAGTGATGGCAAAACCATGTCTTGCTCTCCAGTGTATTCCAGGCAGGCAGGGCTTCTTATGCTTTAGGGCCAGAGTTCCCCCGGGGAGTCAGTATGGTAGGTGCTTTAGTACTGTCAGGCAAGACCATGTGCTGCTTTTGTATGCATTCCAAGCACTGGCAGGCAGAGCTGTCGTAGGGTTACAGCGGAAGCTCAGCAGGCACACATGTTATGCATCACATCAGGCCCATGATTTCCGAAGCACAAGTAGTGCTGCAAAAGATAGACGACAAGATAGAACCGGCACCCCTCGCCCCAGCTGGACTAACGGCCTTAATCTGCAGATACGACAGTGCTGCTGCGGTAGGGGAATAAGGTGCTTCTCCTGAAGTATAACTAGGTGCATAGGGACTGCAAGCCTACCAGCATTACCTGTTCTTGAAGAAGGGGCAAGGAGTCTCAGTTTCGCCCTTCAGACCTTTGGGAACGCTGCATCTGTTTCTGCACCATTTGGGGATGTTGAGCAGTTTAGGCGGCCTGTCTTGAAGCTCGTGGTCGGGATCAGGGTTGAAGGTATGAAGACAGTAGGCGGGGGAGGAGCTGGCTGTCCGGGCTTTGGGGGTGGAGGTGGGGGAGGGGGTGGCTGAAGTCGGGCGCCGAAGAGTTCACAGCTACAAGACCAGCCAGGGCCCAAAAGTCCGCGCGAGATACCAAGGGCCGCAATCCGTTCGCGGTATTCGTGTACAGAGCCTCGAGGCCATTCACAGCAGGCGCCAGGCCTCGGTTGCTTTCGATGTTCAGGATGACGCAGCCATCGCAACCATTGGGAGAAGTGCAGTCGTGAAACGCCAAACGCATCAGAGTAGCTATCATGGGATACTTTCTGGCTCCCTGAGGGTTCAGCACACTGGTGTTGTTAATGAAGCCCTCAATCAACGTCTGCATGCGGCGTACATCTGCAGTGCTGAGGCATTGGCATATTGGCAGGACAGCCAAGCAGCCCACTGCAAGCAGTGCTAGGCCTAACAAGGCGCAAGGACGGCTCTGTGGGGCCATCGTATGCTTTTCGCAAGTTTGGTGTGCGGAGAGTGCCAAGATCGGTATGCTTGCTAGTAGCGGTGGTAGAGCCAGGACGAATGTCGACCTTCAGGAAACATTTGGCTTCATAATTAGCCCGACGCAGACCCTGGTAGCCTGTGTTCCAGACGGAACGCTAGTGCTTCCGCAGGCCTTTAGTAACTCATGAGTGAACCCCTGGTGAGGCATCAGGTAGGAGCCTCTTAGTGAACTTCGGCCAGCTTCCTGCACGGGCCCCTGTCGAGCACCCTGCTGTCACCCACACACTGAAGCCTGTTAGTGCGTAGGCATCATGAATGGTGTTCCTGTTGCCATGCAGTTTATGCTGTCTGCTGCTGCTGGTGGCCGTATGAGGAGGTATGTCTTTTGGATGCTGAAAGAATGGGATGTTAGAATTGTACCAGATTACCAGATTACCAAATGGCCCCATCAAAGTGGGGCGCCGGTGGGGGCAGCGCCACCCACAAGGAGCCAACTTACGCTCCAACAGCAGAGAGAGATAGAGAGAGCCGAGTGTGCTCCAATGGCACACTGAAAGTTCCTGTCCAAGAGTCTCACACTGGCTGCCACCACGGCCCTCCCTCATCCCTTGCTAGCCAGTGCATGAAGGGGCTAGCCACTACAGCTACTACATGTCTCAATTTTCAGAGCCGTCCAGATGGTTGTGTAGTTGCTTGTAGTAAAAGCAGAATCATGATGCTCATGTTTTGCATGCTCAGGATGCGTGTTTTACTACATTTTACTACAAACTACACAGGAAGTTGACTCCCCCAGGGCAAACAAAAAACAAACAAAAATTTAAGGTGCGGCAACCGCAAAGGGCTGCTAAGTCGAAACGACCAAACGCACCATCGGATGGGTCCAAAAACAATGGAATCCATACCACCAAGCAAGAGGAATACCCAAGCAGACATCCAACTACGGACACGGCAAATAGTAGCACCAGCAAACAAATCACCAGCAGGAGACTGATTGGTGTGGCCAAATCAAACACAATCCAGAGCACCAACCAAGCAGGATGTCCAGTAATCCTGCAATCCTTACTACATACTACTGCAGGTCCAAGGGAATCATGTAGCAACTGTAGTAAAGTTTTAATATTTTTATTTGTTTGTTAGTAATTCTTGGGTCATTATTGGCAATGATTACTACATTTTACTACAAACTACAAGAGAAAGTACCCTTTCACAGGCAGATGCTACTACATGCTACAGCCCATTTTGGAAAAAGTGTAGTAAGTGTATGGTCAGGGTAGTTGAGGTGACTTGTCTTGTAGTTCAGCCTTACTACAATCTACTACATGGGTCTACAGAGCGGCTCTGAAAAGTGAGACATGTAGTAACTGTAGTGGCTAGCCCCTTAGTGCATGTCAGGTCAGCCCATCTTGACTTGCCGTGTGCTGACCAGCTGACCCAGTCAAAAGCAAGCGAAGGAGTTGAATCACTCCATACTCAATCTACTAGCGGCCAGAGAGAGAGAGAGAACTACGCAGAGAAGGGGAGAAATTCCTTCTTGCATATGTTAAGGATGGGTGGGTGGTGTTCTTGATCATGGGCTCTGTCTTGCCTGGATACATGTTTCGGTATCAGTACTGCTTGGTTGGTGGTCTGGAAGCTATTGTGTTTGGATCCATCCGATGGTGTGTTTGGTCGTTTCGACCTAGCAGCCCTTTGCGGTTGCCACACCTTAAATGTTTGTTGTTGTTGTGAAGGGATTGGACCCTTACCTAATATAGATAGGCCCACTACCATTCGGAGCCCAGAACACCGTTTTACTAGCGGCCAGTACCATACAACCCTGGTCCCATGCAGAGGCCATCTCTCCAAACACGGCTTTGTTGATGGCACCGCAACCCTTTCCTCCTGGCTGTCCTGCAATCAAGCCTTCTGCTTATGCTTCTGCTTATAGACTTGTAATCCATCCCAAGGGCGTATACTACAGGGCTATGGAGATGCTTTCATCGGCCGGAGATTGGAAGACAAATTCTGATCCTTGATATCTCAATCTGATTACAGAAGTGGTTAATCAGGGAAGCATGGCCCTTGCCAGGTACCTTATGGACAAGATATAGGTTTGGGGTGGTGGTTGCAACCTGCTTTGTTCGCTGTATCCCGCTTTTCTCCCTTTCAGCACTGCATGACAGACCCTGCTGTTCTCGTCCACACTCTCCCCTGCTTTGTTTAAATGTGCCAACTTCCAGGTACCATATGTACTTGAATGCCATCCCCATTCAGCAGGAGCAGTGCTCCTCACTGTCAGGCCAGCCCTGGAGAAGCAGGTGCAGGTGATAGTGAGGCTCCTTCAAACTGCCTTATGGTAGAGGGTGCTGCTGTCTGTGCTATAGCAGCTGCGAGGAAATTGGGGCAGGGGGGGCAGCAGCAGCAGTTGGCAGGGAAGCAGGTGGTGGTGGTGTGTTGTGGGGGAAATGTGGCAGTGCCCACGTTGAAGAAAGTGCTGGATATGGGGGTGATATGGAGCTAGGGGATGCTGTCTTGGCTAGTTGGTAGTCTGGTAATCTGGTCATGTGTTGGTGTCCAGTTGGGCCTCTGAACCTTCAGTGGCTCCCAAAGGATGCGTTGCTGGGCTAGTTGGTAATCTGGTAATCTGGCAAGTTGGTTCAGTCAGTGCACAGCAGGGTGGGGCTGGATCTGCCCTGTGAGCATGTTTGCATCATCATCCGTACTTCAAATGTTATTGGCATGTTGTAACGTTGATTCACTTACTACAGTGCTAAATGTCAGTGGCTCACTTGGGAATCGGTTAAGTAAACTCCTCCAGCGTCGACGATGGTGGTTGCTGCCAGGCCGGCCCTGCTAGAGGCTGAATATCAACGAAGATTCAGCCGTACATGTCGTTGACTGGTGGCCTGCTCGCCGCTTGATGTTTATGAATGCCAAGCAGGTGGCTCTATTTGCACGTCGGGACGGCCTGCGTTTGAGCATCGGTCAGGTTTGCCTTCGTGCAGGGCCCATGAAGAACACATACCTTCTGTAGCCTTCCCTCAGCTCTATCCATTGCACATGTATGGCGTGCTGCCGTTGATGTCCAATGTCCCGTTGGCATGAGTTCGCATGGTCACCAGGTGGCACTCGGGTGACTGGTTGTCACTAGCGGGAAACTTGGATGGCCGTAGGCCGTATGTAGTCTATAGTCAGGCCCTCTAATCCTTCGGCGAGTCTAAGAAGGGTATCAAAGCGATCTAGAGCGCCTTCACGGACAGAAAGAGCATAAGGAGGGGACAGCAACAACCACTCTGGTACGCGGGAACTGCTTGTCGTTAAACTATCGGTCCTCCCTAATCCTTTACTATCGATTGATGCGCCAATAGCCATCTATAACCTCATATGTACTCATGTTCTCATGTATCCGCAGTTCGTCAGTGTACGGCTTGCACCGTGAAGGCGTCATGGCACCGGCCGGGCGTGCAGCGGCACTCTTGTGTGCCCTGCTGTGCATCCATGCCTTCTCCACAGTAGCAGGTGCGTGCTTAGCGTGTGTGCTATGTGACATGTGGGCTTGGTGCCTCCTCTGGGCACAGACTGCGAACCTCGCCTCTCAGAGGTGGTTAGCCAGCGCAAATTGCAAGCAGCGTGCCGATGGAGAAGCCCACTAAGTCTCAAGCTGTCTCTACACCGCACAAGTATAATGCACTAGCACCGGATGCAGCGAAGATTGCATGCACGCAGGAATGTCAGGCCTAGACGGCTACCCCCATTCAGGATGTAGACTATCTTTGTCAACTTGTAACCACCTCAGCTGCTCAAGCTCCCTCAACATAAACGCCATGAGCTAACGGTATCTCATCTTCGCTGCAGGTCAAGGTCCATGTTCCAAGGTGACCTCATGCTCTCAGCTTCAGGTGGCCCTTTCCATGGGCTGCCCCTCAGTCCTCCTAACCTGCAAAGTTGGCCTACCTAGTTGCTACGGCATAACCATCGACCGCACAGTGAACATCGGCAGCACCTGCTCTCCTCAGTCACGCCCCACAATCATGGGCTCCGGCCCGTCACCAGTCGAAGTGCCTATGTTCATCCTCTCCAACCCAGCGCCAGACATGGGCCTCATCTCCGTCACCTTCAGCAATGTTATCTTATCCGGCCACACCGTAACACCAGAGATCACTCCACCAGATCTCAACGATGTCGATCGCTTCGGCCGTGCAGCAGCAATCTCCTCACCCACTGGTGGTGTCACTATCATCCTGAAAGCAGTTACTATCACAGGCATGGATGCTGGTGCTGGTGCCCTAGCACTCTATGGTCAGCCCGGGACTCGCAGGGGCAACTTAACAGTCACTGGCAGTACAATCAGCAACAATACAGGTGGCAACATCTTCCATGCCGCTGGCTTCACCGTACGTGACAGTGCCACTGTCCGTATCTCGGCCACAACCTTTACCACTAACAAGGGCTTTGCAGCACCACAAACCCTAAACTCTGCCAGCACCCTTTGGGTTGAGGGTTCAGACGGGGTTTACATGCAGGCGTCAACCCTCAGGCAAAACTATATCGACATCAGGAACTCCTTTGCTGTTTTCACAGCAACAGCACTGATCTACCAAGTGCGCCAGGTTTCAGTCATTTCCAGCACCTTTGCCGAGAACATCGGTGACTCCCTGATCATTCAGGGCGACCCAGCCAACCCCTCAAATCCCAGCTCAACCCTCTTCATGAAAGCGAGCACTTTCCTGAAGAACACCGGGGCCCTCACCGGCGGCTTGGCCTATTACCACGGTGCAGTGTGCATCTCAGCTACCAGTTTTACCTCGAATACTGCTGTTGGCCTGCAGTACAACTCCCTGGCTGGCAACGGTGTATACAACACAGCAGCCGGTGCTCTCTACGTATCTAACGCCATGCTAACCGGCAGCGTTGACAATTTCCAAGGTAACAGAGTTGCCCCACAAGCCATGGCGCCCAATACCCCCTACTGGGCCCAGTCGATATTCGTAGGTGACGGAGCCAGCGCCGTGTTCATAACTACCACGGTTGATGCCTCTGGCGTTCCGAGCCCTAACCCCCCTGATGTCACAGCTGGGGGGAACAGCGCGCTTTTCTTCTGCAAATCTACCTTTGTGCAGACCCCCAAAACGATGATTCCGCTTAACCTGGCAGCTGTCGGCGACATCGATGATGTTACCGTTGCAGTGGGTTCCATTGATGTGTGCCCTACAACGCCTTACAGTGTTAGCGCTGGTATAGTAACGGCCATGTGCAATACCTGTAACACCGTGGGAACTACAGATTGTGGTAGGGCAGTTGGATGGGCATGGTTGCCTTGGTTGAGAGCCATATACCCTAACTACTGGCAGAGTGGTTTAGGTGCTAAGGGTAGGGTAGCTGGAAATGTCGGCTTCAATCCAGAGTTGTAATCAACTACAAATGCCTCAATGCCATTGACGTAGTGCCATACATGTGTATTGACCGAGCAGACAGGTTAAGATCTCCCTACCTATTAGGGATGCCTGCATTAGCTGCATTAGTATCCCCTGGCAGTTTATTTACAGGCGGATAGTTTTAAAGGGATGGGAGGGCCCAAATGGGCCCAAACGGGCCCAAACGTTGTGGACTGGCCTGGAATTTGCGGATTTGATGGGTTGTCCTGTATGGCTCAGATTGGCGCCAAAATTGTTATTAGCTGCATTTCAGGGGCAATTTCTGCATCAATGGTCTAGCAATCAGAGCCTTAGGGACAGGGACTTCAGTCTTGCTGATGTTTGAGCAGGTTTGCACGTTTGGGGGAAGGGATAGCATGTACCTGCACTCTTTGCAAGGGCGAGCATGAGTGTGAGGATAAGCGTGAGGTCTTCCTAGGGATCAGGTCAGCAAGGGAGGCTTTCATTAGCCTGTGGTCTGCACTTCTAATAGCCCCACATACATTACCTACCGTTACCAGTCCATGTATCTGGTTGCTTCTGCCTAACTTCTGCCGCGCTCTGCTATGGAAGGAGCCTGGTGGCCAAACTGAGGGTCATTTTGTCAGAGATTCAGGCATCTGCATGTGGGGCTGCATTTGATTGCTTGACGAGCTTGCAGCATTGAACACAGTGCTCTGCCGCGTTGATTGCTTGTCGGAGTGCTGTTGTTTTGATTCAGGCATCTGTGGGGCTGCATTCGATTGCTCGACGAGCTTGCAGCATTGAATACAGTGCTCTGCCGTGTTGATTGCTTGTCGCAGTGCTCAGTTGGTTTGATTCAGGCAATGTCAATGTTAGTCTTGAGCTGGAACTATAGGATGTATTTGAGAGTGCAGCTTGTTTCTATTTATCGGGCTGATTGCCGTCCTCAACTCCTGTATTGGGGTTTGAATACGTTAGAGTAAAATTTAAGCAGCCTTGTACTGGTTTGCTACTATGCAGGCCTGTGTCTTTGGCAGACCCTTACCAGGGAGTCCTCACATCTTGAGGTGATGGTTTACTATGATGTAACAATCAATCAAACATGGCAACCACAACAGGGCTAATGGGACCTTTTCCTGCTTGCTGCTTATTGTTGCACAACATGGATGGTGCTGGCCAGTAGTGCTGCTGGGCCAAGCAAAGTTTTTGGTCTGATTACCAGATTACCAGGTTGCCAAGTAGCCCAAGGGGGCATCCCTTGGAGCCAGTGAACGATCATAGGGCACATTGGCCGCATTGCCTGGTTGGCCGCTGATAATCATTGTGATTAATGCTGTGGCTCTATGATGCTATGGTTGCAGTGAAACACCTGCTGAGTGTTCAGCTGATTATGGGTATGCAGGGTTTTTTCGAGGGGGCTCTGAACCTCTTGGGTGGTACAGATGAGGTGGACTTACCGGACATCTTGCTTGGTTGGTGCTCTGGACTGTGTTTGCTTTGCAGACATATAGATCCTCCTGGTGATTTGTTTATGCGCACTGTTTTGCAGTCTCCATACCGTAGTTGGATGTCTGCTTGAGTATTCCTGTTGATTGGTGGTGTGGAATCCATTGTTTTTGGACCCATCCGATGGTGTGTTTGGTCGTTGCGACCTAGCAGCCCTTTGCAGTTGCCGCATCTAAAATTTTTGTTTGTTTGTTTTTCATTGGGGAAAAAAAAGATGTAAACATGTCAACATAAACAAACAAAACAAAAATTTAAGGTGCGGCAACCGCAAAGGGCTGCTAAGTCGAAACGACCAAACGCACCAGCGGATGGGTCCAAAAACAATGGAATCCATACCACCAAGCAAGAGGAATACCCAAGCAGACATCCAACTACGGACACGGCAAATAACAAAACAAACAAACAAAAATTTAAGGTGCGGCAACCGCAAAGGGCTGCTAAGTCGAAACGACCAAACGCACCAGCGGATGGGTCCAAAAACAATGGAATCCATACCACCAAGCAAGAGGAATACCCAAGCAGACATCCAACTACGGACACGGCAAATAACAAAACAAACAAACAAAAATTTAAGGTGCGGCAACCGCAAAGGGCTGCTAAGTCGAAACGACCAAACGCACCATCGGATGGGTCCAAAAACAATGGAATCCATACCACCAAGCAAGAGGAATACCCAAGCAGACATCCAACTACGGACACGGCAAATAGTAGCACCAGCAAACAAAGCACCAGCAGGAGACTGATGTTACATATTTCTAAGGCAGACCTGGTACTGATGTTAAGTCCCTTAGCCCTTTGCGGTTGCCGCACCTTAAATTTTTGTTTGTTTTGTTTTAAGTGCATTCTCTGTATCGTACTGGAGCTGCCAATTATTCACGGCAATACCAGAGCTTTTGTGCAGGCCTTTTTTCTGTGCGGGCCTTAAGCCATGCATTGGCCTGCCGAGTGCTCTGTACGGCGGGTCTGTGTGGTCGAGTAAATGGGCCCAAGTGCTTGTGAACTGTGTTGTCTGTTCCAATGATGGTAAATTGGTTTGTTTTGTTTATAGTAGATGGATAACTCGGTACATACTGAGGCAGGAGAAGCCATCTGTTTTTAAAAAATATGGTCTGCATGAGCAGCTTATGCCTGAAACATCCTACATGCATCTGCTTTGATTGGCAGAAAGATGGTTAGCATGTACTTGGTCGGATTACCAGATTACCCGTGGCCCCGAGCAAGGCATTAAACTGCTTGGCTTGCTGCTGACTGGGTCCACCGGTCAGCGCATGGCAAGTCGAAATGGGCTGGCCTGACATACATTGGCCAGCAAGGGATCCAGGGTGGGCTGGTGGCAGCCATTGGGCGGTATGCTTTGACAACCTGATGATTAGCCTCTTCAGACAGCTGTGCAATACGTTGTGTCCCGTGGTGCGCAGCAGCAGCTTGCCTATGCAGGGGGGCCAGCTGTTGCTGGGCTGGCCTATAGCACTCCATGCTTGTGGCCAGCCATTATGGTTGATGCAACTGTCTCTTTGATGCTATTTGTGGACTGGCATTGGAGGACTGCTGTGTCCCATCATCCGCACCTGCCTGGCACTCGCTAGGAGCGTTGCCTTGACCTTTGATTCGGCCACATGCATTCCATGTTGGTTGGGTCTGGTTGCATATATCCCTCTGTGGTTGAGTCCTTTGCATGGTTCTTGTACATCTCCAGCCCGTGGTAATCGTCGTTGTTTGCCATGCCATTGCAACCGATGGAGGAGTGGGTGGTGTTCTTGATCAAACAAACAAACAAAAATTTAAGGTGCGGCAACCGCAAAGGGCTGCTAGGTCGAAACGACCAAACACACCATCGGATGGGTCCAAAAACAATGGAATCCATACCACCAAGCAAGAGGAATACCCAAGCAGACATCCAAGCAGACATCATGGGCTCTGTCTCGATAGGAGCGTTGCCTTGACTTTGGAGGGATTGATTCGGCCATATCCATGGTGGCCACATTCCATGGTGGTTGGGTCTGGTTGCATATATCCCTCTGTGGTCGAGTCCTTTGCATGGTTCTTGTACATCTCCAGCCCGTGGTAATCGTCATTGTTTGCCATGCCATTGCAACCGGTGGAGGAGTGGGTGATGTTCTTGATCATGGGCTCTGTCTTGCCTGGATACAACAACAACAAACATTTAAGGTACATGTTTCGGTATCAGTACTGCTTGGTTGGTGGTCTGGAAGCCATTGTGTTTGGATCCATCCGATGGTGTGTTTGGTCGTTTCGACCTAGCAGCCCTTTGCGGTTGCCACACCTTAAATGTTTGTTGTTGTTGTTGTTGTACCATGTTACGGCCAACTGGGAGCCAATGAAGGCTCATAGGGAATTTCAAAGCAAGCATCTCTGTCATGCTATGGTTACATGCTAGCTGCTATGTCAGATGAGCATAGAGTTGCCGCTATAGCATCTTTCGGGTTGGTGTGCATGAAATGACTAATCTCTTCAGGACAGTTACTGCCAGGAAGCAACCAGGAAGAGAAACAGCATCATGAGGCCGGCAGCATCTAAAGCACATGTAACCGACTTCCAGCCGCCTCATCTCAATAGACTACTTCCTTTTAGAGCACATGTACTAGGGCCCACAGAGACATATGCTATACACCCAATGTTGTGTGAGCACGAGGGAAGCATGATGCGAGAGTCAGAACCCTCTGGTAGAACAAACAAACAAACAAAAATTTAAGGTGCGGCAACCGCAAAGGGCTGCTAGGTCGAAACGACCAAACACACCATCGGATGGGTCCAAAAACAATGGAATCCATACCACCAAGCAAGAGGAATACCCAAGCAGACATCCAACTACGGACACGGCAAACAAATCACCAGCAGGAGACTGATGGGTGTATCCAAATCAAACACAATCCAGAGCACCAACCAAGCAGGATGTCCAGTAAGTCCACCGCATATGTACCACCCAAGACGGCCAGCACACCAACCAAGGCGAATACCCAAACATGTAGCTATCTAGACTTCAACCAGTTCCTCATCAGACGAATCACTAGGAACATCTGTCTCCGACTCCGAATCAAACAGATCCAAATATTGACCTGCCGGGAGCAAGATATCCGGTAAGTCCACCACATCAGTACCACCTGACTGATGGCAGTACCAACAGACACGAACACACACGGCCACATACTTGACCAAGGCCGAGAGAGGGACACAGCCAGTGGCTGACAGTGCCCAGAAATCAGCATACCTGAGCGAGGACAACGCGGCCACGGGGGGAACCACAGCTGCCAGAAACAAATCTCTAGCCTCAACAATTGTGGGGTGTTCACACATGAACAAACAATGCGCCTCATCATCAACTACTGTGGAGCTACACCGCAAACATGTGCGTTGAGAATGCGGAAGGAGGGGCGGAAGCCAACGCCCAGTATGGATACGCAAATGATGGCAACCAAGACGAAAACGCAAGAAACGTACCAACACACCATGAGACAGTCGACATGAGTAAAAAGAAGGGACAACGCCCAAAACATGTGTACCAACAACCCTGAAATACAGACCAGTACGGGACCCAGGACCATTGACAACCTGGGACAGACGCTGAATGTGCTCAGTGTACCGAGTATGCAATGCCTCATCAATGCCATCAATATCCAAAGGCAGTCATTCTTGACTCTTGTTAGACAACCTTGACAGCAGCACTACAGCAGCAGCTAAAGTGTTCATACCAGTCCTGTCTTGGTGAGATGTAGTCTGGGATGATTCCTCTTGCTTGGTGGTATGGATTCCATTGTTTTTGGACCCATCCGCTGGTGCGTTTGGTCGTTTCGACTTAGCAGCCCTTTGCGGTTGCCGCACCTTAAATTTTTGTTTGTTTGTTTGTGATTGTGGCATTGTTTGCATAATCCATCAGACCCACTATGTAGTGATGTGTGTGTGTGAATCTTACATTGGCAAACCCATCGGCACGCGTGCGGTGCCACAGTTCACCACAGGGGTGGCAAAGCCACTAACACAGATAGAACCAAGAAAAACTGAACACCATCCACCAGTTGGAACTCCATGATCATGCATGTCCAAGCAGATACAATGATGCAGAATACTGGCCCTGGAAAAGTGCACACACAATTTTTATTTTTTAATTTTTTTTTTGGGTTTTTGATTTTTTGGGGTACATCCAGCAAACAAACAGCAACGCAACAGCATATAAAACAGAATTTTGTATACAACTTAATGCCAAAAATACTCTCACCCAGATGTGGAGAATCACAGAGCAGCAGCAATTCCAGAACTATCACATACTATTAACAGTACATAGCCATGCCTAAGAGGTGTCCAGTAACATGAAAGTCATAGGTAATTAATCTAAATCATGTCCCATAATCCGCCATAGGTTGTAATCAAAGGGAAGATAACCTTCAGGCATGATTTCACCCTCTCTACCATCGTCAAGTAGTTGTAAACAACTTTCCCGCCTTTTCTTCAGTGCTGAAATGCACCTCACAACTTGCACATGATCACTATGATTGAGAATAAACTTAACATGACTATCCTTGGATTGCCCTGGTAAGGAGGTGGGCTTGAAGAAGAGGGGGAAATTGTCCCGGACAGGGTGAAGCACCCTACAATCCAACATGAAGTGGACAAGATCTTCAACTGGAGCTGACCCTGTAGTATCATCCCTATAGCCAAGCGTTTGACACAACCGACACACCCTGTCATCCCTTGCTATTCCATTGTATCTTCCTGTGTGGATGGCCAAGCAGTGCCATCCTAGCCGCATCTTTGCAATGCATTGTACCATGCGGAAAGACAGGGTTTTAGCCTTCAAGTATGTAGGGGCATCGTCATGGAGCCCTCTTGCCCATGCAGCATAGGAGTTATGAATAATGCGATTCCTGGGACAGGCTGGGTCCTGAGGGTGCTCACAAACAAGGTCAACATCCTCCCAACATTTGTCAAACATCTGCTTCAAACTCTCACGCACAACTTTCTCTTGAATTTCCAAAGCCATAATGCTGTCCACTGTGACATGGCTAATCCCACTAGGAGACCAGTCGCTGGCTTGCACAACACCCATGATTGTGAGACTCTGAAGCAGGTAGTAGGACCAACATTTCTTACTTACATTTCTTATTTGTAAAGTAGGCAGGCCGCTTGCTTGGAACTATGGAGTCATGCTGGTGTGATCTTTCCAATATAGTCTTTCATCCTACCCTGTAAAAGGAAGTTCTATGTAATAGGAAGTCCTACTCCGTGGCCGCGTGGATGCCAAGTTATCTCTTTGAAGGCGTGTTTGGTGTTTCTACTTAGCAAACCTCTTGCGATTGCCGCAGCTGAAGTATCTTTTGCTTTGCTTAGTTGCTTTGAGTGGAGGATGTCCGTGCTCTGATGCCCACATTGCCGGCCATTGGCCATGAGAGGGTGCGCCTGCTACATCACTCCAGGCAGAGTCCGAACGGAAATGAAACACTGCGTCTTGGATTGCCTACTAAAGCTGCTTTCTCTACGTCAAGCAGTGCCGATGAGGACTTCCAGAGTTGCGGTCAATGTGCTGTACTCCGCACCACAACGTACAGCCGAACGGCCCTGAGTAACATGGTCTCCTTTTGCGTGGCTGGTCTGCGTCGGCCTTGAGAAGAAGATTAATATGTTGTGACTGGAACTTGATGTGCAGCATGAGCTAATCCGAAGGAGCTATATTGAGGGATGTAAGGGGCCATGACATGTACTATACGGCATGTAACGAACCTAACCGTTAAGGTGTGTCATCGTGCTTGGATGTTTACCACCGCCACCGCGCGCCAGTGCCTGTCGTCACCACGTAACCGGTGCGCGGTGACCCCGGGGATCACTCTTCGATGTCGTCAGAAAACTGCCTAAGGCCAGCTTCGACACATACATAGGTCAACCTCGTTTGTTGAGCAGCATGCACATACGCAGATTGCACATCGAGACTTGAAGAGACAGCAAAAGTCAAGCACATCTTAGGGTACGCATGATTGTCCCCATCACAAGGTTCTACCCCGCTAAATCGATGACTGTGTCTTAAACATGCGACTGATTGACATAGACCGTGTCCTCGACTAACTTGCCTTCTGTTCTGCAGTGTAAGCGTTGAGCAGCGATGGCACCTCTCCGCCATGAAGCGGCACTCTTCTGTGCCCTGCTTTGCATCCAAATTCTGCAACCAGCAGCTGGTGAGTACATCAGAAAGCTTTAATATGCACCTTACCTAAGACGCCGTGTCCGAGCATGCTCGGAATCAAGGCGACCTTCTTGTCCTGCAAGTTGATGTCACCAGCGCATGAACATACATCGTGCCTGCTGACATGCTAATGTCTCACGGACTGAGGTGCCAGACGCTAATGCAAAAGGTCGTTTCAATTCTTCATGCAGTAAAAGCTATCAAGCCGCTGCCTGAACTCATTCATTTTGTTATAGTGCTGATAGCATTCTGGCAGCCCCCGGCACGAGGAGAAGAGCTATGTTGTCATATGCTGAACCAGATCGCTGTCAGCTACGGAGAATTAGCGCATCGGCCTCCTTTCATGCCCCTCAGCACCCATATCTTAGGCCCCACTCGATTTTGATGAAATACAACTGCTACAGATAGGAACTAACAATGCTCATTGTTGTTCATCGCTGCAGGTCAAAGTCCATGCTCTAGAATCACCACCTGTGATGGACTTCAAGCAGCGCTAGCCTATGGCTGTCCATCCATAACACTGAGCTGCAAAGCTGCCCTCCCAGCTTGCTATGACATCACAATTGATCGGTCTGTCAACATTGGCAGCACTTGCTCCGGTGCATCTCGCCCCATCATTTACGGTTCCGGTACCAGTTTGGAAGCAGCCGTCCAGGGCACAATGTTCATTATCGAGAACGCCACACCAGATATCTCAATGATTTCTGTCTCCTTCACCAACGTGATCCTGTCCGGTCACTACGTGGAGGCTGAAGAGATCCCCGAACCCCTTGAAGACTTCACTCGCTTCGCTCGATCTGCAGCCATCTACTCTGTATCTGGAGGTGTTAGCATCAACTTGAAGGCGGTCACGATCACTGCTATGAATGCAGGTGCTGGTGCCTTGGCTCTTTACGGTGCACCCAATACCCTGCAAGGCAACCTAACTGCATCAGCAAGCACAATCAATTCCAACACCGCCAGTAACTTCCGACACGCTGCCGGCTTCACTGTAAAGGACAGCGGCACCGTCCGTATCTCAGCCACTACCTTCACTTCCAACAGGGGCACCTCGGCAGCCGAGACCTTCCCTGCAGCAAGTGCTCTCTGGGTCGAATTCTGCGCGGGCGTTGCCATTGACAGCTCTACATTCAGCCGCAACTTCATCGACATCGAGAACGCTCTCGATGTGTTTACGGCGACAGCAATCATCACACAAGTGCCCCAGGTTGCCGTCCTTGCAAGCACCTTCGCTGAGAACATTGGTGACGCCCTCCTGATGAACGGTGACCCAGCAAACGAGGACAGCCCCAGTTCTACACTGCTGGTAAAGGCCACTACTTTTGCAAAGAACACAGGGGCACTGACAGGCGGGCTTGGATTTCAAAATGGTGCAGCATGTATCTCGTCCACAACTTTCAGCAATAATCTTGCCATCGGCTACCAGTACGATACCGGTATTGTGGAATCAGTTGATAACACTGCAGCTGGTGCACTCTACCTGAGAAACGCCATCGTTTCAGGCAATGCCAATACCTTTAAGCTGAACAGGATTTCCCCAGCCGCGCTGGTCCCCGACACCCTGCTGTGGGCACACACAATGTACACTGATGGTGGTGCAAGTGCTGTGTTCACAAAAACTACAGTGGATGCCTCAGGCACCACAGGCACAGCTGATATCGTTGCCGGTGGCGACAGTGCCCTCTCTTTCTGCAAGTCTACCTTCCAACTCACACCCAAGACAAGGATCCCACTGACCCTTGCCTCTGTTGGGAATCAATATGATGAGACTGTCCCAGATGGCATCATCGATGTGTGCCCTACCACCCCCTACGTTGTCGTCGATGGCATTGTCACTGCCATGTGCACCACTTGCAATGCAGTAGGCAGTACAGATTGTGGTAAGGTGGTAACATTTGCTTGGTTGCCTTGGTTGAAGAACATCTACCCCAGCTACTGGCAGACTGGGTTGGGTTTCAGGGCCTTGGATAACAAGGGCTTCTAAAAGCGCTTTACATTCACGTCAGAAATCAATTTGACGGGGCCTTTTGCAAGTTTAACATGACACTAGCTGGTCGCATCTAGTGCTCTACAGCTTCCGCCCTTTCTATTATATGCACGAGGCGGCAAAGCTAGGGGTTTGGCTGTCTGCCTAGGTGGCAGGTGATGAAGTGACTTCAGGAAGTCAATGGGGCGATTGCAATAGATCTGTCTGTGGAACGATTGAGGGTTGCATTGGCTTATTGTTGACTAGTATGTAGCCAGCTGCATGTGTGCCTGCAATGTGCTGCTCGTGTGCTTGCTGTGTCCCAAAATACAAATTCCAAGGGGTATCAATCTGATCACATGCACTTACTGATTGATGAGTGATGTTAATCTGGTCACATGCAGTTACTGATTGATGAGTGATGTTAATCTGGTCACGTGCAGATAGTAGTTGCTGAGTGGTGTCAGTCTGGTCACTAGGCTATGGGTTGCCGTGCGGCGCGCAGACCCCAGTCAGACTTTATTGCTATGTGCCAATACTGTGCACAGCGGGTTACTTTACGTTCATATTGGAACTTCCAGCCAGGTTTGCAAAGACCTCTTGTCTGCTGCAACAGTGTGTTTGTAGTGGCTTGCCCATGGCTGAGCGTTGTTTTTGGTTCATATGATGACTGAGGGTTGACTAGGTTTAAGGTTTAGGATTAACCTAAACCCTAACCCAAGTGATGTTTTGGTTGATCTTGATGATGAAGGGCTGACTGATTTGCACAGGGGTGTTTCCACAAACTTGAGTTTAGTCAGCAAAGTGGAACTCCAGAAAATGTAGATTAGCAAGGATTTGAATCAATTGTGTCTCCTTGTAAATGGCAGCAGTGTTCCTCTGTGTGAGAGTTTGATGAGAGGCATGCTGTTGATTGCAAAAAGGCAGAAGGCTTGTATCCCTTTGCAGTGATGCTGGCACTCAATACCCCAGATGAGCTGTTGCTGTGCCTCCCAGGGCTCCCAAGCAGGGATTACACTATAGCTCACAGAAATGACATAGCTCACAGCAGGGCATCAGTTCCACTATGCCTTTTTGCTGTGGCTTCCAGTTGTCATTGTCAGATGTGTGCTGTTTCCTCTAAATGTGTTGCATTTTGTGCTTTTACCTGATCAAGTGGCGTGGGTCCTGTACTATGACAGGAGCAGCAGCACTACCCTTGCCTGTGCTGATTTGTAGTATGATGTATTGCACAAACTGATTGGACAGCAATATATGTAGGGCCACATTGACTGCAAAGTCAAGTTTATAAAACCAAAAGTTTTATTGGTCTTACGGGTATTGGGGATGACCGTGCATAAAGCATGGTTTTGTTGTGTTGGAGGGGTATGTTGACCGCTGTAACAAGTGCGGGCAGGGTTGCAGAGAGCATTGCAATCGGCATGCACACACTGCATGCACCTGTTCACAACAGGAATGCTGTAATACCGTATTGACCTTCTCCTGTGTGTAAACAGCAATAGGAGTCTGTGGCAGGCCTACAATAACCCAGGTCCCAGGACATGATCTTCCATAGGTTAAACAAACAAACAAACAAAAATTTAAGGTGCGGCAACCGCAAAGGGCTGCTAGGTCGAAACGACCAAACACACCATCGGATGGGTCCAAAAACAATGGAATCCATACCACCAAGCAAGAGGAATACCCAAGCAGACATCCAACTACGGACACGGCAAACAAATCACCAGCAGGAGACTGAGGGGTGTATCCAAATCAAACACAATCCAGAGCACCAACCAAGCAGGATGTCCAGTAAGTCCACCGCATATGTACCACCCAAGACGGCCAGCACACCAACCAAGGCGAATACCCAAACATGTAGCTATCTAGACTTCAACCAGTTCCTCATCAGGTTATTGATCAGCCATATAGGTAAGCGAGTGCAGATGTGGCCATCACTGCAGAATATGTTCAGGACTCAGTTGCTGGACAAGACTGCCTCATTGACTGCCGCACCTTAAATTTTTGTTTGTTTGTTTTGACTGAATGACGCCGTGCGGTAGCCCCGGTGCGAAAACTTCAAGAAAGAGGCGGTAGCAGCATAACAAGGCTGCGGCTGTAATCGAATTAGTAACAAAGAAAAAAACTTAAGGTATGGCAACGGCCGCAAGAGGGCTGCTAGGTCGAAACGACCAAACACACAGCATTGATTTGTAACAGCAGCCCTGCTTTGGTGAGCTGTGATGCATGGAGAGACCACTGTAAAGCCACTGTAGAGCCACCCTGGCCGTGCAGGCCCAACCATGATTTCATCCGGTTTTTATTGGTGTGAGGATGAGTAAAAGCAGAGATAAAGACTCCTGAATGACCCAAGCAGACCATAGGCTGAACGTAGTACACATCTCTACACTGCTACGTCGGAAATTTTGGGGGGTATTAAATGTTTGTTGTTGTTGTTATTAGTAAACACCGTTGAAAAAGCTACCTGTTGCCGTCAATGCGTTGACCGGTTGCATTAACGGTGCGTTGACAAAACGCCGTTGATACAACCAGTCAACCGATTCATACGATACCCGTTGCTGTGTATAGGGGTTGACGGCATCGGGAGGTGACGTAATGCTTGTTGAAAAAGTGAGTGTTTACAGCAACAGGGGCATGATTCAACGCCTTCCCAGAAGTTCCCATTGCTGTAAACAGGGGTTCGGGTTGACAGGAGTACTCTCGAGAGTAGGAGCTCCTTACACAAACACAGTTTCTTCAGTCCCCTACTTACAGCAAACCTGTTACTGAACCTGTGCTGAATAAACCCTGACCACTTCTGATAACAGAGATTGGCGTAAAACAAACAAACAAAAATTTAAGGTGCGGCAACCGCAAAGGGCTGCTAAGTCGAAACGACCAAACGCACCAGCGGATGGGTCCAAAAACAATGGAATCCATACCACCAAGCGAGAGGAATACCCAAGCAGACATCCAACTACGGACACGGCAAATAGTAGCACCAGCAAACAAAGCACCAGCAGGAGACTGATGGGTGTGTCCAAAGCAAACACAATCCAGAGCACCAACCAAGCAGGAGGTCCAGTAAGTCCACCGCATATGTACCACCCAAGACGTCCAGCATACCAACCAAGGCTAATACCCAAACATGTAGCTGTTTAGACTTCAACCAGTTCCTCATCAGACGAATCACTAGGAACATCTGTCTCCGACTCCGAATCAAACATATCCAAATACTGACCTGCCGGGAGCAAGATATCCGGTAAATCCACCACATCAGTACCACCTGACTGATGGCAGTACCAACAGACACGAACACACACGGCCACATACTTGACCAAGGCCGAGAGAGGGACACAGCCAGTGGCTGACAGTGCCCAGAAATCAGCATACCGGAGCGAGGACAACGCGGCCACGGGGGGAACCACAGCTGCCAGAAACAAATCTCTAGCCTCAACAATCGTGGGGTGTTCACACACGAACAAACAATGTGCCTCATCATCAACTACTGTGGAGCTACACCGCAAACAAGTGCGTTGAGAATGCGGAAGGAGGGGCGGAAGCCAACGCCCAGTATGGATACGCAAATGATGGCAACCAAGACGAAAACGCAAGAAACGTACCAACACACCATGAGACAGTCGACAGGAGTAAAAAGAAGGGACAACGCCCAAAACATGTGTACCAACAACCCTGAAATACAGACCAATACGGGACCCAGGACCATTGACAACCTGGGACAGACGCTGAATGTGCTCAGTGTACCGACTATGCAATGCCTCATCAATGCCATCAATATCCAAAGGCAAGCAAGCTCGCAAGGTGCGAGTAAGACCACCTTCACGGGGCAGAAGGATCCGTAGCACCTGAAAAAGAGCCCCCACAAAGTTATGGGCACGGGAGCGAGTGGAGAGAGCATCATCAATGTTCTGTTGCAGAGCACTTCGATATACTGAAGCAGCATCCAACTCAACAAGGCAGTTATAAAAACGAACAGCACGCCGAACATAGCAATGCACAAGAGGTTCAGATCCAAGCTCATGTAACAAAGGCAAAAGAGGCACAGACTGAGGGAGCTGCAACCACTGACGGACCAGACGGCACCGCTTAACCTCCAAAGGATCTTTAAGGCTATAGAATTTAGCATGGGCCCAACCAGACGATCACAAACCCGGAATAGATAGAAGGCCCCAGAGTTCACACCCATACAAACCAGCTGGCTCCATAACAGTGTGCAACAATTTCAAGAAGGCTGGGAGTGCACAGGGAAAGTCTGGTGCCGCACGCATCTGAGCAGTAGCAGCATGAAAAGAAGAGGAAAAACAGGAGGCCCTGTGAGCTGCCATAGTGCCCGCAGAGGCTGCTGTGTCATAAATTAGGCCAAGATAGCGTGTTCCCTCAGTAGGTGAAGCTGATGCAAGGGGCGCGGAACCAAGACTCAAAGAACATTCACCAACTGGAGCTCCCGCCTGCAAACCCAAAACGAGTCCGATACACTTAGGCACTGACAGCTTAAGATTGCGAGCAGCTAGCACGACATTAGTATGGGTCAGCAAAGCCTGCAAGTCGGGGAGGTACTCTGCCATGAGAGCAGCATCATCAGCATAATGATAGTCCGGATGGCACCCAGGAAGACCAGGGAAGCATGGCCCCTTATCAAGTGCACTTAATGCTCCACTTAGTGGCTGGACATACAAATTGTATAACATGGGGCTCAGGGGGCATCCTTGCTTGACCCCAATACCAACATGGAAAGGCTCTGCAACAACTCCATGGGTAACCACCTGATAGCGCAAACCCTGGTACATGCCTGCAATCCCTCGCACAAGATGTTCGGGAAACTCCAACTGGAGGAGAGTTTCCACCAATTTGCCATGATCAGTAGTATCATATGCGGCCGAGACATCCAAGAATACCACATACATGAGACGATTGGTGGTGAGCGCATGATGAGCCAAATGCTGCACAACAAACATATTATGAAGGGTACTCCGATCAGGCAAGAACCCTGCTTGCCGGGGGAACATGTCACCATGCTGGTGATTGTACTGAGTGTGGGCCACATACACCCCAGAACCCAAGCAATTGGCATATAACTTGTGGAGTAGTGAGGACACCACTATAGGGCGGTAGTTAACCTCCTGAGAATGGTCCCCACGCTTATATATAGGATTCAACAAGGCAAGACTCATCTCAGCGGGCTCCGGAGCCTTGCCAGCTAACATGTGTTGAAGAAGTGAGTGTTTACGGCAATAGGGGCATGCTTCAACACGTTTCCAGAAGCTACCTTTGCTATAAACAGGGGTTCTGGTTGATTCAATAAATTTTTGTTTTTTTGTTTTTTCAAGTTGATTCAACGGGTGTTTCCATCAACCGATCAACCGGTTTACCTTAAATTTTTGTTTGTTTGTTTGTTACTAATACCCCCCCAAATTTCCGACGTAATGCAAAGAGCGCTTCCAAAAATATGCATTGTGACTGGCCAACATCCCCTTCCATGCCTATCACAGGCAACAACACAAAATTGCCTGCCACAGGCAATTGATATGTAGAAAGAACTCCATGATGGATTTGTGAATTGTGATTGGATTTGTGATTGGATTCACCTTAAATTTTTGTTTGTTTGTTTTTTGTGATGGCCACAATCACATATTGTTTGCGTAGTTCATACACGGGACTTATGGGCTAGAGAGAAAGCATGTCTGCAGTGAGTGCTTTTCAGGTGCCCCATCCACTGTGACCCCGGATGGCCCCAGGTATTTTGATAGCTGTTTGCTCCTTTAACCTAGTCCAGCATGTTAAAAGGCGTATGCTTGTTGATTGTTCTGTTCATTCATGGCAAAGAAATCATTTACTCGTATTCTGTTCTGCCTCGCTGTTGCTGGGGTGCCGGACCTATGGCACATTCCACACTATGTCTCAATTCACTATGGCAAAATTACATTGGGTGTAGACGTAGCAACCCTGCCGAACCGTGCTCTGGCTGCCGCATCAGCATTTGTTATGGTTTAGTTTTTACCTTTGAGTGGGAACTGCGTGCCCTGCAGCTGCCGGGTGCGCTGACGCCCTCAACGGCAGTCACTGCAAGTTATGTAAAGGCCAAGCGATACAGCGTCTTGATCCTTATTTGTCGCATGAGGACTTTCAGGTTGCGGCCGAAACCGCTGCACTGGGTATCACGACGCATAGAAGAACAGCCACCAATGCCATAATATCCATTTACGTGCCCGCTCTTCATGGGTCCTTGACAAGACGAACATAATGTTGTCACTGGATTCTTGATGTACCAGAGCATGAGCCGGAGTAAAATTAAGGGACGTGAGGGGGGCACAGACAGGTGCTGAAGGCCGTTACCGGGCATAACCGTTAGAGATGTGCCGTTGTGCTTGGACCGTTCTCCTCGGCCACTGCCCACCGGTGAGTATGATCGTCACTCGTAACTGGTGAGCGGTGTGCGGGTGACGCCGGGTGACCACTCCTGGATGAGCACTCACAAAGCTCCTTTAGGCCAGCTTCCACACTTATATAGGTCAGCCTGCATTCGTGAGCAGCATGTATGCGAACATTGCACAGCAAGGCAGAAAGACATTTCAAAAGTGAAGCACATCGTAGGTATGCATCAGGAAAATCTATCTCTCTTTCCGATGGTTGTGTCCTATACCGGCGATTGTCTATAACGATCTTCGTTCTCCTGTTTACTTTGCCTTCTTTTCTGCAGTGTAAGCTTTGAGCAGCGATGGCATCTCTCCGCCATGCAGCGGCACTCTTGTGTAGTGCCCTGCTTTGCATCCAATTTCTGCACCCAGCAGCTGGTAAGTACACCATACAGCTTCATATAATCACATGATTCGGTTCCTGGTATCTGACCATGCTCGAAATCAAGGCGACCTTCTTGTCCTGTACGTTGATGTCCGGTGCATTAACAGACATCGCATTAACAGACATCGTGCCTGCTGACATGTTACTGCCTCAGGCACAACGTCTTCATGACACACATGTAGATGATACATGAGCTCGGCCATGTTAGCAGCTATCAAAGCACTGCCTGAACACATTTCCTTATAGTGCTGACTGGCAACCTGTCAGCCCAGCATAGAAGTACCTAGGTGCTAGAGTGCTGTCGAATCACTGGTTATATCGCCGTCAGTTACAGAGCACTAACCGGCCTCCTAACCCTTCCATGAGCATGCGGGCCCAAATACTAGGCACTTCCAACCCTGTAGTACACGCAGGAATAAATGCTGACAATGTTCATTTGTTGCGACTCATTGCATGCTGCTTCAATTGCTGCTGCAGGTCAAAATCCATGCTCCAGGATTACCACTTGTGATGGGCTCCAAGCAGCTCTGGCCTATGGCTGTCCCTCAGTAACACTGAGTTGCAAAGCTGTCCTCCCAGCTTGCTATGCCATCACCATTGCTCAGTCCGTCAACATTGGCAGCACATGCTCTGCTGCTTCTCGCCCCATCATTTACGGCTCCGGTACCGCGCTGGCAGCAGCCACCCAGACGCCAATGTTCACAATCGAAAACTTAACACCAGATACCTCAATGATCTTTGTCTCCTTCACCAACGTGATTCTGTCCAGTCACTACGTGGAGGCTGAAGCGGTTCCTGCTGACCCCACATCAGCCGCTGACTTTGCTAGGTCCGCTCGGTCTGCAGCCATATTCTCTAACACTGGAGGTGTCAGCATCAATTTGAAGGCCGTCACCATCACTGCCATGAATGCTGGCGCTGGTGCCGTGGCCCTTTACGGTGTGGCCGATACCCTACAGGGCAACCTAACTGCATCGGCAAGCACCATCACTTCCAACACCGGCACTTACTTCCAGCAGGCTGCCGGCTTCACCGTAAAGGACAGCGGCACCGTCCGTATCTCAGCCACTACCTTCTCCTCCAACAAGGGAACATCACCATTCCAGACGTATCTTGCAAACAGTGCTCTGTATATCGATACCGCCGCCAGCGTCACCATTGATAGCTCTACATTCAGCCGCAACGTCTTCAACATCACTAAGCAAGATCCCGATATCGTGATCGGAACAGCAGTGATCGTCAAGGTGTCCCAGATTGCCGTCCTTGCAACCACTTTTGCTGAGAACATTGGTGATCCCCTTCTGGCGGCAGGTGACGTGGGTACCGGTACGGACGGCCCCACCGCTACATTACTGGTAAAGGCCACCACTTTTGCAAAGAACACAGGCTCTTTCTCAGGCGGGCTTGTAATGAGCAGTGTCACAGCATGTATATCCGCCAACACCTTCAGCAACAACCTTGCCATCGGCTATGCGTACAACGTTGAAGTCGACGGCGTCAACCAAGTCGATAACATTGCAGTTGGTGCACTGTATGCAAGGAACGCCATCGTTTCAGGCAGTGCCAACACCTTCAAGCTGAACAGGATCTCTCCAGCCGCAATTGTCCCCAACACCCTCTACTGGGCACATACCATGTACATTGAGGTTGGCGCAAGCGCTGTGTTCACAGCAACTACAGTGGATGCCTCAGGCAATACTGGAATACCTGATATTGTTGCCGGCGGCGACAGCGCCCTCTCCTTCTGCAAGTCCACCTTCCAACTCACGCCCAAGACAAGGATTCCAGTAACCCTTGCATCAATTGGAAGTTCATACGATGCTGCCGCTCTTGATGGCACCATCAGTGTGTGCCCTACCACCCCCTATCTTGTGACCGACGGCATCGTTACTCCTGATTGCACTACTTGCAGTGCAGTAGGCAGTACAGATTGTGGTAAGGCAAAATCATCATCTGCTTGGTTGCCATGGTTGAACACCATCTACCCCAACTACTGGCAGACTGGGCTGGGTTCCAGAGCCTTGGATAACAAGGGCAAGGGCGGGCTTTAAAGTGTAACAAATGTGCAGGTCAGGAAAGCCTTTGAATGGGGATTCAATGTGCTCGCATCGTGTTCACTGCATTTTATTTCGTTTCCAGTAGATGCATGAAGTGGCAATGCTAGGGGTCTGCCTGTCTTTTCATGACTGAGATGAAGCGATTCCAGGCATGTGTAGCCGACTGCGAACAACCTGAGCAAGATCAAAGGAAGCGGCTCCCTCAGTTAGCTCAAATGATGTAGCTAGTGCATATCTGCTAACACTGTGTTGTTTCAGGCTTCCTGAGTCATGCAGATAGTACAATTGCTGAATGATATCACTATGGTCATTTGGCTGTGGGTAGCAGTGGGCGGACATGAGTCATTCTTTTCTCCTCTGTGCGAGTGATCATGCTGCATTTATGTGGGAACATCCAACCAGGGCTGCAGAGACTTCTCCTATGCTGCAACAGTGTGTTTGCTATGGCGTGCATGGCATAGTCAGTGATGTTTTGGTTGACAAAGATGACTGCTGGCTGACTGATTGGGCCACATGTGTTCCATAAAGACAAGCAGGCTTTTTTAGCAAGCTGGAACAGTTAGCAAGGATGTCACTGTGTGTCCTTAAAATTGGCATCAATGCTTTTCTGTGTGACAGCTTCATGGGAGGCCATGGGTTGGCAACGGCGTTAATTGCAAGGCCAGCATGCTTGCGGGTTCAGAGAAAGGGACGCATGGCCATGGGAATGCCCCCATAGATTTAAGGAAAGATGGGCTTTTGCAGCAGGATACCTGCCATCTCACCATATTTGCGGGTTCAGTCCATGGGGGGCGCTGCCACACAGAACGACAGTGCATGCACCTCTACTATGCCCTCGGGGCAGCTGCGGCTGATAGTCAGCAGTGTCTGTGTGTCCAGTATCAATTTGCGGCTTGTTGGTTGCCTTGGCTGAAGCCATATGCCCCAGCTGCTGGCACATTGGGCTGGGTTTCAGGGCCTTGCACAACAATGCGCGTGACAGACTTCCAAGTCAGGAAGCCTTTCAATGGGGCTTTTATTAGTGCAACATGACCCTGGCTGGTTACATCCACTCTGCAGCTTCTCATCTTAATTATAGATGCTTCAGGCGGCCAAAACCTAGTGTTTGCAGGTAGCCTCTTTAGGTAGCAGCTGGTGATCTTACCTTGCAAAGGCAAGTGCAGCCCGTGCATATGATTCTCCTGGCTGCAATGCATGAGCAGCAATCTAAGGACGGTGGCTTACTGTTAGGTAGGATTTTTAGACACCTGGCCTTAATAGGACCTCTCTTTTATACCATAGCTTGGTGAGTGTATGCTTACACTGTGCTGCTTATGTGCTTCCTGAGTCATGTAGCTATCTATTGCTGAGTCCTGCAATTAACGATTGCTATTGCTATTGATATTGTCACTAGGCAACTTGTAGCAGTGGGTGGACATCAGTCATCGTTTTTGCTCTTTAAAAGGAAGTTGTAGATACTATTGAGGCGAGGTGGCTAGAAGTCGGTTACTAGTCAGTCCTATGGGAGTGCACATGTTGCCCATGCATGTGGAAACATTCATCCAGGTTTATAGAAAGCTCTCATCTGCTGCAAGAGTGCTTTTACTGAGTAGGTTGCATGGCATGGTAGATAATTCGTGGTTGTCATTGATGACTGAGGGCTGACTGGGTTCAGGGTTAACCAGTAAACTCAAACCGAAATGATGGTCTGGTTGGTATTCATGACTGAGGGCTGACTGACTGGCACACGGACGTTCCATCAACCAGAGCTCTGTCAGCAAGCTGAAACCTCGCCTCAAGAGATAGAACTTCCTTCTACAGCAGCAGGCGGTGACAGCTGGCCTCAGTTTGTGGGAGCCCCTAGCAGCCCTCATTTCTTTATTTGCTCCACCTCCAGGTTTCACGGACATACGTAAGTGCACAGCTTTCAAGCTGTGTACACCCCTTTGTACAGGTTTGCTTGTGGCGTACAGGAGTCGCTACGAGCCTCAGATTTCAGTACCAGTCCGAAGCTGATTCTGCCGCCCATTCTCAGTACGCACGGTTAACTGTTGGCTAGCGGACTGACAAAAGAGCTGGCACTCTGGAAATGTTATCCTTCGTCCCCGGACTCTATGGTGGATTATAAACAAACAAACAAAAATTTAAGGTGCGGCAACCGCAAAGGGCTGCTAAGTCGAAACGACCAAACGCACCATCGGATGGGTCCAAAAACAATGGAATCCATACCACCAAGCAAGAGGAATACCCAAGCAGACATCCAACTACGGACACGGCAAATAGTAGCACCAGCAAACAAATCACCAGCAGGAGACTGATTGGTGTGTCCAAATCAAACACAATCCAGAGCACCAACCAAGCAGGATGTCCAGTAAGTCCACCGCATATGTACCACCCCAAGACGTCCAGCACACCAACCAAGGCTAATACCCAAGCATGTAGCTATCTAGACTTCAACCAGTTCCTCATCAGACGAATCACTAGGAACATCTGTCTCCGACTCCGAATCAAACATATCCAAATATGGACCTGCCGGGAGCAAGATATCTGGTAAATCCACCACATCAGTACCACCTGACTGATGGCAGTACCAACAGACACGAACACACACGGCCACATACTTGACCAAGGCCGAGAGAGGGACACAGCCAGTGGCTGACAGTGCCCAGAAATCAGCATACCGGAGCGAGGACAACGCGGCCACGGGGGGAACCACAGCTGCCAGAAACAAATCTCTAGCCTCAACAATTGTGGGGTGTTCACACATGAACAAACAATGCGCCTCATCATCAACTACTGTGGAGATACACCGCAAACAAGTGCGTTGAGAATGCGGAAGGAGGGGCGGAAGCCAACGCCCAGTATGGACACGCAAATGATGGCAACCAAGACGAAAACGCAAGAAACGTACCAACACACCATGAGACAGTCGACAGGAATAAAAAGAAGGGACAACGCCCAAAACATGTGTACCAACAACCCTGAACAAACAAACAAAAATTTAAGGTGCGGCAACCGCAAAGGGCTGCTAGGTCGAAACGACCAAACACACCATCGGATGGGTCCAAAAACAATGGAATCCATACCACCAAGCAAGAGGAATACCCAAGCAGACATCCAACTACGGACACGGCAAACAAATCACCAGCAGGAGACTGATGGGTGTATCCAAATCAAACACAATCCAGAGCACCAACCAAGCAGGATGTCCAGTAAGTCCACCGCATATGTACCACCCAAGACGGCCAGCACACCAACCAAGGCGAATACCCAAACATGTAGCTATCTAGACTTCAACCAGTTCCTCATCAGACGAATCACTAGGAACATCTGTCTCCGACTCCGAATCAAACAGATCCAAATATTGACCTGCCGGGAGCAAGATATCCGGTAAGTCCACCACATCAGTACCACCGGACTGATGGCAGTACCAACAGACACGAACACACACGGCCACATACTTGACCAAGGCCGAGACCCAGTACGGGACCCAGGACCATTGACAACCTGGGACAGACGCTGAATGTGCTCAGTGTACCGACTATGCAATGCCGCATCAATGCCATCAATATCCAAAGGCAGGCAAGCTCGCAAGGTGCGAGTAAGACCACCTTCACGGGGCAAAAGGATCCTTAGCACCTGAAAAAGAGCCCCCACAAAGTTATGGGCACGGGAGCGAGTGGAGAGAGCATCATCAGTGTTCTGTTGCAGAGCACTTCGATACACTGAAGCAGCATCCAACTCAACAAGGCAGTTATAAAAACGAACAGCACGCCGAACATAGCAATGCACAAGAGGTTCAGATCCAAGCTCATGTAACAAAGGCAAAAGAGGCACAGACTGAGGGAGCTGCAACCACTGACGGACCAGACGGCACCGCTTAACCTCCAAAGGATCTTTAAGGCTATAGAATTTAGCTAGGGTCCAACCAGACGACCACAAACCCGGAATAGATAGAAGGCCCCAGAGTTCACACCCATACAAACCAGCTGGCTCCATAACAGTGTGCAACAATTTCAAGAAGGCTGGGAGTGCACAGGGAAAGTCTGGTGCCGCACGCATCTGAGCAGTAGCAGCATGAAAAGAAGAGGAAAAACAGGAGGCCCTGTGAGCTGCCATAGTGCCCGCAGAGGCTGCTGTGTCATAAATTAGGCCAAGATAGCGTGTTCCCTCAGTAGGTGAAGCTGATGCAAGGGGCGCGGAACCAAGACTCAAAGAACATTCACCAACTGGAGCTCCCGCCTGCAAACCCAAAACGAGTCCGATACACTTAGGCACTGACAGCTTAAGATTGCGAGCAGCTAGCACGACATTAGTATGGGTCAGCAAAGCCTGCAAGTCGGGGAGGTACTCTGCCATGAGAGCAGCATCATCAGCATAATGATAGTCCGGATGGCACCCAGGAAGACCAGGGAAGCATGGCCCCTTATCAAGTGCACTTAATGCTCCACTTAGTGGCTGGACATACAAATTGTATAACATGGGGCTCAGGGGGCATCCTTGCTTGACCCCAATACCAACATGGAAAGGCTCTGCAACAACTCCATTGGTAACCACCTGATAGCGCAAACCCTGGTACATGCCTGCAATCCCTCGCACAAGATGTTCGGGAAACTCCAACTGGAGGAGAGTTTCCACCAATTTGCCATGATCAGTAGTATCATATGCGGCCGAGACATCCAAGAATACCACATACATGAGACGATTGGTGGTGATCGCATGATGAGCCAAATGCTGCACAACAAACATATTATGAAGGGTACTCCGATCAGGCAAGAACCCTGCTTGCCGGGGGAACATGTCACCATGCTGGTGACTGTACTGAGTGTGGGCCACATACACCCCAGAACCCAAGCAATTTGCATATAACTTGTGGAGTAGTGAGGACACCACTATAGGGCGGTAGTTAACCTCCTGAGAATGGTCCCCACGCTTATATATAGGATTCAACAAGGCAAGACTCATCTCAGCGGGCTCCTTGCCAGCTAAGTGCACAGCTCGTAGGATGGATTGTATCAAATACCGAACAGGGTAGGCAGCCAGAGCAGGCACTGGGAGGCCTGTTTTACCAGGAGAGGCCCGGCGTTTAAGTCGCTTGAAGGCACCCTGAAGTTCATCATCCCCAAACAAGTCATCTAAGTCTTCTGTTGTAGGAGGTGCCAAGGATGGCAAGGGGGGCCTCACAGGCGGCCCACTGAAGACGCTGGAAAAGTGCTGGGCAAATTCATCAGCGGTAGGCACAACAGGGCTGGATTGGGCAATGCCACGGCGTAGGGCCTTCCAGAAGTATGTGGGCTGAGACCGACACAGCTGCTCAAACCTGGAGTATTGCTGTCCTGCATGCTGACGCTTCTTGCGCTGATAGAGACTGCGAAGCTGCTTGGTCTGCTCAGCTGTGACAGCCACACCACGAAGGGCCCGCACGGCGGCCTTGCACTCATCATCAAACCATGGCTGATGGACCTTTTTACGCCGACAAGAGCTAGACACCGCACGAATTTTCATCCCAACCACCTTGGCTGCCTGGAAAAGGGCCTGCCCAAGCAACTGGACAGACTGATCCAGTGTCTCAGAAGATAGAGTATTATTACATTTCATGATATGCCATAGCAATAAGTGCCATAGGCCCCGCACCTCAAGCTGTCACAAAGAACAGCGAGGTGGAACAGAATACGGGTAAACTTCGACATGTATGACAATATATGCCTAAACATGAGGTTCAGAAGATAGAGTAGCTGTTTGGGCATCGGCAAGCAGAGCAATCACTGCTGGGTCTGTCTCAAGTGCAGAATAAAAGTCCATACGCTTTGCCTCATCCTACACTAATCGCACCATGGGTTCTGTTTGGCCAAGAGCAGAAGGAGACCCCACACTCTCCAAAGATGACATAGCAAGCCCCATAGACATGGGCAGGTGGTCACTACCATGGATATCACTAAGTACAACAGGGTTCAGAACCCTAGGCAGCAGACCGGCTGATACCAAACAATGATCTGGGCGGGTCTGTGCTCCACGAGCAGTAAAAGACGGTACAATCGGCACAGCCACACCCCCACCAGCGCCCCGTCCTGTACAGAGGAGGGTACCAGTGGTCAAACATAAGTTTATCAAACATTGCCCAGAGCTATTCATCGCATGAGAGTCAGGACCACGGCGGCATGCCAGTCCAATCGGTCGACCAGAAGGATCTAAACCCCTATCATCCAAATCCCCAACATGTGCATTGAAGTCACCTATGCAGAGCACCTGTGCTCCAGATGCCTGGAAGGCACCTATTTCAGACAATAATGTGTCATACACCTCGTGCATTGCTGTGCTGTTCTGCGGAACATACACCGTACCGAGAATGAGCCTACCAACAGCGGTGGAGAATTGGAGCCAGATCACATATGGAGATAATTTTCGTAACTTAACCTGATACCGGACATGAATGTCGTTCTGAACGTATACGGCCAAACCATGGCCAGCCGTCCCTTGTGAAGAAGGACCACAACACACATATGGACGATGTGACTGTGATAGAAACCCATGCAGGGGATCAGCCAGAATGGATCTGGTCTCCTGCAATGCAACCACCGACTGCTGCCGAAACAAATGATGCCAATGCAAAAAAGCCTGGGTCTTGGTGGGTGACGTACCATTGACATTATACGATAGCAATGTCAGGGAAGTCACTGTGGGCTGTCCACCCCTTCAAGCCAGCTTTGACTTCGGCGCAGCGGCCTGAGGAGGGGCAGCTCCAGGGGGAGGAGGGGGGAAGGGGCCGTTGCTACCAGAAGCTCCTGCTGCTGTGGGTGCTGCTGGTCCAGCTCCTGCTGTACCTGCTGCTGCTGCTGCTGTTGCTGCTGATGGCCCTGCAGCTGCTGATGATCCTGGTATAATTTGGTACGGTCAAGTGTTGTCGCCCCGCGGCTTCGCCCCTCCGCGTCCGGCGTTGGCACAGATCCATCTACTTATTTCGGACGCACTACCGATCAATCAATCAATCAAAACGCAAGACCAGCAATGCCAATGGCCAAACAAACCTAGGCCACAAACACAAGGCTCCTGATCACAATCACGAAGCCACACAACCGATGGTGGATTTGCCACACACAAGCTGAGGCTAGATGCAACGGCGTGCACACCAAGGGGAAACAAACACCACCACTAAAACCCAAAACCTGCTCCACTTCCATCACACATGGGTGGCGGGGAGGCAGCAGGATCAAGCACCACCCTAGTAGGGGCTGGAGGTGGCTCCCACCACCTAGGTACTGGTGAACCACCATCCTCCCAGCCACTGAAAGGCACCACATAGCGCTCCACATGCTTATCAATAGCTTGCTTAGTGCGCCTTCTACACCTCACTAACCGTTGGCTTTCCCAAGGGTGCGTAAGATCCCACAACCTCTTCCTCCAAGCACTCTTAATCTGACATGAAGCCTCCCAGCTCCCCTCATCTTGACCAAGCACCTTCAGATCAGCACACACGCATTTCTCCCAGGTATGGCGAGGCCTACCCACTGGCCTCGTCATGTCACCATGTAATGAAGAGAACAACGCAATATGCGGCAACCTGCCCTCCTCCATGCGGCCCACATGCCCCAGCCACCTCAGCCTATTTGCTGTGATGTATGCTGACAAGGTGGCTACCCCACATGATTTCCTGATATGCTCATTGGTGTGCCGATCTGACAGCCTGACCCCCAGGATGCTCCTAAGGCAGCTAGAGTGCACCCGCTCAAGCTTTTGCGATGCACTTTGGTCAGGGACCAACACTCACTCCCGAACAGCAGAATTGGCAACACATATGCCTTGTAACACTTCACCTTCGTAGCCAATGACAGATGCTTGGTACCCCACATCTTTTCAAACTGCTTAAACCTCCCCACAGCCTTACCCCTCCTGATATTCAACTCCACATCCAACCTGCCATCAGTCACAAGCACACTTCCCAAGTACTTGAACTGTGACACCTCTTTTACCACACCCTCACTGATAACCACCTCTGGTCCTTGCTGCACTGGCACATCCCCCTCCTTCCAATCCTTGTCAATGGACAGGATCTCAGTCTTGCTTGCATTGATGCGCAACCCAAGACTAGCAGCAACCTTGTCCATCACCTGCAGCATGACCACCAACTCCTCCCTGCTGGGACTTAGCAACACCATATCATCTGCATACAGCAGAACAGACAACAGCTCCACACACCCACCACTACCACACCCATCACGCTCAAGTTTCCCATCTGCATGATAGGCTAGCTTCACCCCACATCCCTCCGGCATCTGAGCCATTGCCTGCCGAACCACAAAGTCCATGTAGATGTTGAACAGCAAGGGAGCAATGACACATCCCTGCCGCACCCCGCCATGCACATCAAACCACTCAGACACCACACCACCCATCCTAACAGCAGCCTGTGTGCCAGTATGCAAGTCCATCAGCAACTCTATCAGCTTTGTGTGTACCCCGTACACATGCAGGATGCGCCATAGCGTGTCTCGCGGTACAGAATCATATGCCTTACGCAAATCCACAAAAGCCATGAATAGAGGCTGATCGAATGCTACAGACTTAGAGATGACCTGGCGTATGGTGAACAGAGCATCAGTGAGGCCCCTCCCCTTCCTAAAAGCAGACTGGTTATCAAGCAGTTGTGCATCGATATGAGAACTGATCTTAGCCAAAATGACCAAGACATACACCTTCCTCGGTATACTTAGCAAGCTTATCCCCCTATAGCTATCTCTCACTTTGCGCTCTCCTTTGCCTTTATACAGTGCCACCAACAGTGCACGTTTCCACTCCACTGGCGCTTTCCCTGACTCCCACACCGCCACAATGACCCTGTGCAACCATTTCAGCATGGTCCCACTGAGCTTTAGCATAGGCGCTGCGATACCATCAACCCCAGGAGCTGCCCCATTACGACAGGCAAAGACAGCTTCTTCAACCTCCTGCACAGTAGGTGGCTGAGCTGCTGCTTCACTCTACTGGTTTGCACCTTGCCCTGCCTCCATCTTCTGCACTAACTCCTCAATGGTCTGCTGCATTTGCTGGTCGAGCTTGGCAGGGCAGTTGAGGACATCAGCAAAGTGCTCAGCAAAGCACTTCACCACCTCCTCCCTGCTTTGGAACAGCTGCTTGCCATCAGCACCCCCTAGCACAGCTGTAGGAGCAGCAGAGCTACTGCCCTGCTGCTCCTTGAAGATCCGCTGGACATGCTTGTGTAACACGGCTAGATTACCAGCTTTTAGAGCATGTTCCGCAAACAGCGCTTGCTGCTTGAAGTACCGCTCCTGATCCTTCTTAACCGCTCGCCTAGCAGCATTATTGGCCTCCCTGTAATCTGCCCTGGTAGCATCATTAGGAGAGGACAGCACCGCTGCATGTGCTGCATGTTTCCGCTCAATCTTCTGCAAGGTCGCATCGGATATAGCGAAATCTCGGCGCCGCTGCTGAGGCTTGAGGTTTAGACCAGCCCATAAGGCTGCTTGGCTGGCTGCCGCTGTTAGCTGTGTCCATTCGTCTTGTGCGCTCTGCAACTGAGCCCCTACCAGACGGCTGAACTGGTTAGACATTGCCAGCTCAAAGCACTGCTGAGTTGCTGCAGATTCTACGCACTACCGATGGATGTTACAATCTTCACTCGCAACATATAATCATGACGCCATTCATGTCGACTATCCACTAGGATACATAAAACGATCTCTTGTCGTGCAATCCGCTGCGGACCTGCCTATGGTACATGCGATAGCCAACGCCCATCGGCAGCTCCAAAACCATCGAGGGTCCCCCTATACCCGAGCACACTTCCACGACAGCAGCGTCTACCCGACAGCCACGTAACAGCTTTTTGCGGATGAACTTGCCCATCCTAACATTCTGCGCACCCTTGAGGACCGCGCAACTTGCTCGTTTAGAGCAGCATCCGTGTCAAACTGTTCACAGCTAGCATTACCAAGCACCAACATGGCCTATGAACAAGCTGCGGTGCTGCAATCCCCGGTGGAGCTCTTTGATTGCCTTCCTATCTGACGCTCATGTCTCGAGCATCTCAACGTTTTGTGACCAGAAGCCTGAAATAACCTTCACATGATACAGCCGCCCAGCGCGAACCTTATTGCAACTAATGTTGTCCCATTTGCAAGCTCGGATCTTTCTGAAGGCTTCTGGAGAACTGCAACACGGTGAATCGGTCATTACCCAGAGCATCTTGACGATAGTTTTCAGGAGGAGACAATAGCATATGGGGACATGCATGGCTGGTATATGGGGGGGCGTGCAGTACATATGTGCCGCAACCCTGCGGAGATTGCCCTCTGTGGGCTTTCTTTAAGCTTCCATGGCGATACTTGAAAGGCATATTGCACGGGCGACCGATGGCACAGTCCGCTTGGAATCGCTTTTGACCTAAGCTACCATACCTAAAAGACAGCCCTGTGGTGTTAGACGGGTTTCTACGAGGCTAACACTTGCAGTCGAAGGTGGTTGTGAACATGGGGCATCTTCCGACAGCAGCCGAAGAAGATCTGCGGAGTTCTCAAGCTGCTAATGGCATCCAGAAGACGCGTTAGATGCATTACGATTTAATGACAGAGAAATACCGCATGCATTGTCTCAGTACAGCACAATAAAGTGATCGAGAAAAGTTGCGCGGTCCTCAAGGGTGCGCAGACTGTTAGGTTGGACTGTTAGGTTGGACTGTACATTGAACACAGAGCACCACGCACACTTCATTATTCTCAGCTCATCTGCCCCACGCACTGCATGCTAATACAGGGACCCCGTACAATGACTACATGCATGCTACAATTGCATAAATCCCACTAGACAAAAGGAACAAGCATTAAACAAACAAACAAAAATTGAAGGTGCGGCAACCGCAAAGGGCTGCTAGGTCGAAACGACCAAACACACCATCGGATGGGTCCAAAAACAATGGAATCCATACCACCAAGCAAGAGGAATACCCAAGCAGACATACAAATCACCAGCAGGAGACTGATGGGTGTATCCAAATCAAACACAATCCAGAGCACCAACCAAGCAGGATGTCCAGTAAGTCCACCGCATATGTACCACCCAAGACGGCCAGCACACCAACCAAGGCGAATACCCAAACATGTAGCTATCTAGACTTCAACCAGTTCCTCATCAGACGAATCACTAGGAACATCTGTCTCCGACTCCGACTCCGACTCCGACTCCGACTCCGAATCATTAACAACGGTGTGGCAACCATCCACACCACCGGACGGATCAAAGGCAGTGGCTACCAGACCACTCCACCAACCAGTGTTGATACCCACAACTTGAAGCTTGATGGGCAACTACAGCAAGGTCAACAGCCAACGCAGAAAATTTTTGAACACCTTGCTGCTTTCGTGTGCGCACCTTCAAATTCAAGTATGTTCCTCGAATTTATGAAACCACCAACAGAACATCACCTGTGCCCTGCATCAATATGTACATGCCTTTCCATGATCCGCCATAGCAAAAATGCCATTGGCCCCGCTCCTCAAGCTGTCACAAAGAACAGCGAGGTCGAACACAACACGGCTTATACACACAGGAGCTGTGGCCATAACAAAAAGAGCAGTGCTCTAAGCTTGAAATGTAGAACTCATACTTTAGTTGATAAAGATCTTACAAACGCTCCCACCTGGGACATTTATGATACAACCAGAATCTACTACAACAAATTCAAAAGTCAGTATCTAAGAAAAGCGGACATCCAACTGTGCCACTTCATGCCTTACAAGCACCAAAATCACTGCCTATGCAGATCTAAACAGTCCCATGCACTTTCCGCCAGAAGTCCCTCAGTCGCCAGAAATCTGCACTTCAGGGTCTCACACAAACAAACATCTAAGCTGTGGCAACCACAGATTGCTTGCCCCGTCTTTGAACCGCCCATATACACCAGCAGATGGTTCCAAAGGTTTCCAGACCACCAACTGGTATTGATACCCAAATGTGTATCCACAGGCCTTCAACCAATTCGTTTCTCACTGAATACAACACAGCCCAAATGTACAACCCAACCCGCACCAACCCCCCACAATCGAGCGAAGCGATGCCCAAGCAAACTGCTACCCCAGACCATCTGACCACCTGCATCCTCCCCAATAGACAGGTGCCTCTTACTGCCTCCCAAAGAGCTCAACCCACATTATGAAGAAAGATCCAACCCCGGCTTAGCAGCTGCAGCAGCAGCCCCGCCTACATTATAATGCTGCTGCTGCTGCTGTTGGTGCTGCTGCTGCTGATCTCCATTTGCAGTCCCAGCCCCAGCCCCTCCCACACTTGCAACAGCAGGCGCCGAAACCACCACCGGTGCTACTGCTGCCACCGTAGGTGCTGCTACGGCCGGTGCTGCCGACACGGGCGCCGCACTGCTTGCTGCTGCCACCGCTGCTGCCGCCGCCGCAGCAGCTGCACCTGAGTATGCCATACCTATATTCATCCCCATGCTGCTTGGCAGTACCGATCCAAGCATCGGCATAGACCCCATTCCTGGCATCCCCCCCAGCATCCCCGCCATACCCTGTACCCCTGCCATACCATTAGCATACCCTGCCGCACCCCCGTACGGTAGCAAATGCGGCATGTGTACGCCACTTGGCAGCGACGACGCCATCTGCGGCATGCTAGTCGCCGAGATGTGCGGCATGCGCTGCGCCAATGCCGCTGCTACAGCCGCGGCATTTGCCACACCCACACCACTAACCGTAGCAGGATTCCCAAGACCTAAGCCCTGCGCCGCCACATGCTGAGCACTTAAACCCTGCTGTGCTCCCAGCTGTAGCTGCTGCGCAGCTGCCGATGCCCCTGTCGGCAACGGCTGCAGTGCCGCTGTCGGCGGCCGTACCGCAGCAGTACTCCCAGCAGGTGCTTGGCTACTAATCGGAAAACCAGTAAGATGCGCCAACCCGCCCTGCCCAACTGCTAGCCCTAGCAACTGCTGCTGCTGCCCGGCCACACCTGCTGAGTTCGGTCTGCTCACTCCCGCCTGCTGCAGCTGCTGTCCCTGCGACACTGCTGCCGCCGCTGCAGCTGCTGCTGCTGCTGTAGTTGCCGGGAAGGGTGGTGCCATCCCTGCCCTCTGGAACTGCCCCGCAACCAGCGCCCTTCTCTGAGCATCACTCATCCCAGCTGCTGCTGCCATACTTACCAACCCTCCCCCAGCAGCTCCCAAATGATGCACACCCCCCACATGCAAACCCCCTGCAAGCCCACCTCCTACCCCCACACCCCCTGCCCCCCCGCCCCCCACACCCCCTCCTGCTGCCTGCTGCCCAGCAGGTGCCGCCGCCCCTCCTACCCCTGCTGTTGCTGCCGTCGCGCCTCCTGCTACCCCACCCGCCGCCCCTCCCGCAGCTCCTCCTCCTACCCCTGCTCCTCCTGCTGCTACACCCCCACCCCCACCAGCCGCTGTTACACCCCCCGCCTTTACCCCCTGATGCCCCACTGCAGCATGCGGCGCCGCCATCTGCTTAATATCTTCATCATCCTGCTCCCCCTCTTCTGAATCACTATCCTCGTCGTCATCCTGACCCCACCCAGGAATCCCCGGCAACCCCATCCCCATCCTCTGCATCTGACCCATCATCATCTGATACACCTGCGGATCCAGCGCCCCCCCTCCCCCCGCCATCAACCCCGGCCACCCCATCCCCCCCACTGCAGCCGGCATTCCCCCCGGCATACCCCCCGCTGCCGCCGCCGCCTGCATCTGCATTTGCTGCCCCATCGCCGCTCCCATTTGATGCATATACGCCATAGCAGCCGTCGGATTCCCCCCGCACATCTGATTAAACATCGCCATCATCTGACTCATAGCTGCATTGCCACTGCCACTACCGCTGCCGCCACCACCCCCTCGGCTGCCACTGCCTCCCTCATCCTCCCCCTCGCTGCTACTATCAGAATCAAAACCCCAGGCTCTCATGAGCGGCTTCATCCATGGCAGGACGCTAGCCCACTGAGCCATCATCGCAGCATACCCCCTCTGACTCTGATACGCCTGGGCAGACGGCACACCACTGCTGCTCCGCCGCCGCTTCCCCGCCCCGCGCCCCCGCGACGACACCAACCCACCCCGCCTACCACCGCTGCTCGGTGACGTAACAGCCGCAGTTGCCGCAGCCGTCGCCGCTGTAGTCGGTGCTGCTGCCGCTGCTGCTCCAGCTGCCGCCCCGGATGCCGTCCCTGCACCACGTCCACCCCTCCCTCTCCCTCTCCCACGCTTGCGGAACGGCCTCGCCCTCTCCTCCCTCTCCCCCCAATCCCTGTCCCTGTCCGCAGCTTCCCTGCCACTTCTCGCCCCCCTCCCGCTAACACTCACATCCAACTCATCAATCCCACCAAGTGCCATGAGTGCTGCTGCTGCATCCTCCGGGTGCAACCCCCCCGTCTCATCCCCCTCCTCCTGCTCCCCCTCTTCCTCCTCTTCCCCACCCTCCTCCTCCCCCTCCTCCTCCACCTCGTCTTCCACTTCATCTATCATCATATCCATCTCTTCCCCATACACATACCCCCCTCTGCCTCTTCCCCTCCCCCTGCCCCTTCCCCTCCCTCCACCCCGCCCACCCCCTCTCGACCCCCTCCCACCGCCTCTACTCCCCCTACCGCCCCCTCTAGACCCCCTCCCTCTACCCCTACCCCGAGGACTGGGGTAAGTCATCCCCCCCGCTTCCTCCTCATCAAAATCCGACCCAGCCCTTTCCACCAATCTCGCCCACAACCCATCCCTCCTAGCATTCACAACAGAAGCCATAGCAGCAGCCATCTTCTTCTCCCCTCTCTTCGCAGCATCCCTCCTACTCCTCCTCATACCCCCCGCATTCTCCTCCCCACCCGCCTCCCCACCCTCACCCACCACCCCCCCTCCCCCAGCCTGACTCCCGGTCCCAGTACCATCCGCAGCACTATCAGCAGCAGCTATAGGCCCTCCTAGCCCCTCCTCCACTTCCCCAGTCGCCCCCTCCTCCCCCATTCCCCCCCGCCCCACCCCCTCTAGCGTCGCAGCCGGCCCCTGAGCCATCGGCGGCACCGGTATCCCAGCTGCCTTTGCTGCCGAGCTTGCTACCGCAGCGCTAAACGGTGACGGCAGCACCGACCCACTCCCACCGCCCCCGCTTCCCCCAAGCTCCGGCGGCAGTGGATTCCGTGCCTTCGGCGGCCGCCCCCGCCTCTTCGGCACGGACTGACTCCCCGACGCTGGCCCCGAAGACGGCTGCCCCGCCCCCACTGCTGCTGCCGCCGCTGCTATCATATCCAAATCCACCGAATCCCCCGGCACCATACTCCCTACCCTGTTTTCATCCCCAAGCGACTCCAATATTGCTGCTCCCTCTTCCTCCTCCTCTTCCCCTTCGTCGTACTCCTCCCCATACCCCCCCTCCCCTCCCTCATAATACTCCCCGGCCACTTGGGAACCAGACGGCGCCATCTCCGCCTTATGGATCTTCTTACGAGTGAACAGCTTACTCGCAGCCTTCTTCCGCCGCTTCCTCCTAAACCCTGACAGCATCCCCCCAGACCCAGGGCTTAGCAAATCCCCTCCACTCGTCAGCAACCCCTCAGAATCCAACTCAGCATCTTTCACATCCCCCGGGACCTCCACCGTTAACCCCCTACCACCCCGCCTTGTACTTCCCCCCTCCACCACCACCGGTGCTGCTACCTCCGCAGCAGCAGCAGCAGCAGCAGCTGCAGCCGCCGCTGCCGCTGCTACAGCTACTGCTGCCTCTTCCCCATCCATAGGGAAATCAGCCCCCGGGGGCAACTCCTCAGCTAAATCTGCTGGTAACTCCGCCTTGGCGTCACCACCCTTACCTTGCCCATCCTTGCCCCCTTTCAAGTACGTACTCGCAGGGAAGTTCAAAGCCGCTGAAGGCCCTTTCCAGACCAAAGCTGCCCTATCATATGCCCAAGCCGCCTCTTCTTGGTTGGTATAAGAGCCAAAGTAGCGGTAGCGGCCGCGAGCATACAAGGTCACTTGCCACTTAAGCGTCCGCTTGTTCCAGCTCACACCCCTGGTAGAGAAAAAAGAGGGCAAGGATAGCAAGGGCAGCAAGGGTCAAAGATGGCAAAGGGGGCAAGGGTCAAGGATGCCTAAGGCAACGGGGAGGCAAAGAACGCAGTGGACGTGCATGTTAAGACCCAGCACAGACTTAACATAGGAAGGTCCATTCACAACAATATCAGCATATAGGGTCACTTGCCACTTTAGCGTCCGCTTGTTCCAGCTCACACCCCTGGGAGAAGAACAAAGGAGGGCAAAAATAGCAAGGGCAGCAAGGGTCAAGGATTGGAAGAAAAGGAAGGGGAGCAAAGTACACAGTGCTGATGCATGTTAGGGCCCAGCACACACTTGACATGGGATAGTGATGCAGTGATACACAACAAGCATTGATCGGCAACGCACTGCAGCTTTGGGTGTTTGGCCTCTTGCTGCTTACAGGGAAGCATATGCTAGAACAAGACCATGTATTGCTATTCACTGCATATGCTAGATCAGCACAATGTACTGCTATTCACTGCATATGCTAGAACAAGACCATGTACTGCTATGCACTTTACATGCAGTATTCTACACCTCCTCCCAGCAATCCCACCTACATGACTTTTCAGATCACCTGCTGCTTTTATCAAGCCAGTCTGCAGCATCTACATCTCCTCCCAGCAATCCCACTGGAACAATCCTCCAAAGTACCTGCTGCTTCTATGAAACCGGTCCCCCACTCCTCCGCACTGACATACTGTGTTACTAAAATCTAGCACATAGGTACTGCACCTCCTCCTAGCAACCCCACCTAGATGACCTTCCACATGACCCGTTGCTTATATCAAGACAGTCCCTCAGGCCCCTCACTCACACCATACCCATGCCAGATGCGATCAAGGACAGAGTCCCACCCACCCAGCTCGCTACTGTCGCTATCATCTCTAGAGCGAACCCAATGCTACCACACTGCTGCTGCTGCTGCTAACATCCATTTCCTCTCCATGACACCTATCGCCCCATTCCCCGACATCCTCTCCCTAAACCCTCCCAATGCACACCAAAACCCTACCCAACTAAAACCCACCTGAACCGCGACGTCTTATGATCCCCCTGTGGGCCCCCAGGCGCCCCCATGTGCACCCCCCCCTGCTGCACCTGCCCAGGCCCCGGCCCCTGCTGCATTCCCCCCGAAGCAAACCCTCCCCTCCCAACACCCCCTCGCGCCTCAAACGCTGCTGCACTAGGAAGCACCTCCCCCTCATCCCCCTCCTCCCCCTTTACATAACCACCCACTGCTCCTGCTGCTGCTGCTGCCGCTGCCGCCGCTGCTGCTGCTGCTGCTCCGGTCCCAGGCTCAGACTTCGCACGCTTTCCCCCACCACCTCTCTCTGCTGCTGCTGCCGCTGCTGCTGCAGCCGCTGAAGATGGCCTCTTCAGCCTGCCTGAGCTAGACCGCGTGCCATGCTGAGGCTCCGCTGCTGCTGCTGCTGCTGGGGAAGGTGTGGGTTCCATCTTAACTGCATGGCCAGGCCGGTTTCTATTAGGAGTGGCGGTTGCTATGGGCTGCGAGCGGCCAAAGTGCACATGACCTGCTGCCAGGAAGATCTTATCTGTGCTGCGATCGCTGGCATAGGTTATCTGCAGCAGCAACAGGAGAACAGGACAGCAGCAGAAAGAGGAGCACATTTGTTTTATTCAGCAAACAGCCTTGAAAGAAAGCTATGATGCAAATGATGGATGCAGATACACAAGCCTTCACAAAACACTCCTAGCACCCTTGCACATTGCAGGAAGATCTTGTCTGTGCTGCGATCACTGGCATAAGTTATCTGCAGCAACAACAGGAGCACAGTTCTTGTCAGCACACAGCGTTAGAGAAAACCAATGGATGAAAAAACCAGTGGATACACAAGTCTGCACCATTCTAGCACCCCTGCATACTGCAGCAAGATGTTCATAATCCATAAGCAGGAACATGGAGCACATTTGTTCTCAGAACAGAGCATGATGCATTTAAACAAGGCGATTTATGGGAATCACTAGGCTTCACACGGAGAGTCCTACCCCGCTCGCATTGCACCAAGATGTCCGTACCCATAAGCCATAGCACAGCCACAAAATAGCAAGGGTCAATAGATGTCACACATTTGCGATTCACATTTCAACCCAGCTGCATGCAACTGCTTTTGATTTGTGACTCCATGGTGTCGAAGGATTGGCCAGCTGGCAGTTTATGGGAGCGGCAATCAAAATACAACAATCGATCTAGTTATCGCCTGTGGTGTTGAGGTTTTGCTCTTGTGTTTACTCGTTTCTCAACCCTTTTGCTACCAGCAACAAAGACCCCTCCCCCACATCATCAGGCCCCGCACCTCAAGAGCTTTTCATGGTGATAGTCAGCAGGCTGCACTAGCATTTGTCTCTGACACGGTTGATACTGATGACTCCATTGCAGCTGGCGCATTGTGTGACTCGCTAGTACCAGCACCACCAATACCGCTGCTCATGCTGCTGCTCTCGTCTGTTTCTGCAACAACTCAAGCTTTCACCTTCTGCTCCTGCTTCTCCCAATGCTGCTGTTACAATCCCTGCTGCTCTAGCTGCTGCTGCAAGTAACCCTCACCCTGTCATAATTACCCAATAACTGCTGCTAACCTCTTTGTACGCCTCCAAATTATACTCTCCCGGCTGCTTCCTGAATTGAACTTGCAGTCGCAGCTGCTGCTTTTCTCCCTCCTCCTATTACTACTTTCCCTCCTGCTGCTACTTGTTACTATTCGTGATACGCCATAGCCAAAGCACCAAAAGCCCATCCTGTTCCTGCTGCTGCTCTTAATCATCCTACTACTTCCTCCAACCCTATTGCCCCTGCTGCTGCTTCCAATCCTCCCGCTGCTGCTTCCAATCCTCCCGCTGCTGCTTCCAATCCTCCTGCTGCTGCTTCTAACCTCCTGCTCCTGCTTCTGACCTTCCTGCTCCTGCTTTTAACCCTCCTGCTGCTCCTTCTGACCCTCCTGCTGCTGCTACTGCTTCCCATCCTCCTGCTGCTGCTGCTGCTTCCAACCCTCCTGCTCCTGCTGCCGCTTGCAACCCTCCTGCTCCTGCTGCAGCTTCCAATCCTCCGGCTCCTGCTGCTGCCTCTAACCCTCCTGCATTGCTCCTTCAAGGCCCATGCCCAACACCGCTGCTGCTGTTGCTGCCAACCACCCCACTACTCCCTGCCCCTCCTGCTGCTCACCGTATGCTCTCCCGATTTCTCATCAAAGCCACTGATCTCTGCCTTCATCCACGTGCCATAGTTCACATGATGCACGGTCTGCACCTGGTCCGTATGATACACCCACACCCGGTTGCCCACCAGTGCAGCACCCCCCATTGCCTCCCCTTCAGTTGCCATGTACCGACCAAACGTAACCTACAGACACCACACAGGAAAAAGCAGCAGCAGCAGCATCCTCAGATATCAGTTTGTGCAGCTGAACCTCAGTTTGTGCAGCTGAACCTCAAACCACAATGGACAAGAGGAGGGCAGGGCAATCAAGGGAAGGAGCCCAAGAAGCCATCTCCATCTCCATGCCTCAGTCCAAGCAGGAGCAGGACGCGCTACATCAGCAAAGCCAGATGTGCAGCTCTCATCCCTAAGCATTAAGCAAAGGGAGCAAAGAAACGAAGGAGTGGTCCAGTGAGATAAGGCCGTGCAGGGAACTAAGGGTGGGAGCCCAAGAGGCAGAAGCCATTTGCATCCCTCAGCTTACGTTTGGTTATAGAATTCCTCCATACAAAACTCCCTTTGAGAATATGAAGCATGCCTCAGTCAAAGTGGAGGCAGTACAGCAGTACGCAGTACAGCGGCAAAGCAAGGTGTGAAGGTGTGCAGCTCTGCCCATATACCTCCAGCACAGGGGGCAAGGGAAGCAAGGAGTGCATCAGTGAAAATGGCCACACAACACAAGGCATGGCTGCACCATTCACTGCAAATGACCCTACAGCTACTGCATCATGGCGGCAAGCCTCATGTGTAAGGTACTTTAGTTCCACTCCAGCATGGCTTCTAAACGCCTGTTACGCTGCTGCTCCTGCTCTCCAGCTTTTAGCACCTGCAGATGCTGCTTTTCATGCTGCTTTAGCTTCAATGCTGCTACTATTGCTTGAGCCCCTGCTCCTGCTGGTGGTGCGGCCTTTCTCTGCTCCTGCTGCCCCTTTACGTTCCCCCCGATGCTGCTGCTTGGGTTCAGGGTTGTTGTTGCTGCTGCTGCTTCCAACCCTGCTGCTGCTGCTGCTTTTGCTGCTTCCAACCCCATTGTTGCTTCCAACCCTGCTGCCGCAGTTGCTTCCAACCCTCCTGCTGCTGCTACTGCCAACCCTCCTGCTGCTGCTGCTGCTGTTCCAACCCTCCTGCTGCTGCTGCTTCCAACCCTGCTGCTGCTGCTGCTGCTGCTCCATCCAATCCTCCTGCTGATGCTTCCAACCCTGCTGCTGCTGTTTTGACACTCATGCTCAACACTCAAGTACTGTAGCCACATTGAGCATTGTACCTATCACCGAAACTCTGTGCAAGCTTGTACACTGACGCTGCTGCTCCTGCTATTGCATTGCATCTGCTGCAGTTGCTTGCATGGCTGCTTCTGCTGTGCTGCATCCGACATCCTTGCAACGTAAGATATTAGGCCTGAACTTTTTACCACCATTATGTGAGCTCACCATGGGCTTGGAGGCATCCTTCTGCTGCTGCCTGACAAAGATGCAACTTCGGCAGAACATGTCAGCAGCTGCTGCTTCCATGTCCATTGGGTTGCCAGTTACATGGCCTACGTACTGATCCAGCGAATATATGTCCTCCCACTTAGGCTTCTGAGCGCAGCTCTCACAAGAACACTGCACGTAGATGCCCTTGGAAGCTGCGGTATGACCTGCATGGAGAGCGGAACCGTCACACGTGACCATCACGTATGTGCTGCAAGCCTGTAGGAGTATTGCATGCGAAATGTTTGCGCAAACTCTGCTGATTTTCCTATGCGTGTCCATCTTGACCGGTTGCTCACCTTGTGCACTGCTGCATTTAATATGGAGCCGGAAAGCTAGAGCAAATCAAAGGCACAGCTACAAATACGATGGCTTCCTCTGTTGCAGAATGAACACCTTTCTACCCATCATTCACTGCAAAGACGATCGTAGGCGTTCCTGAAGGCTATGGCAAACAACATTTCACAGACGCCGCACAAAGGCCATCTGTACGCACCCAGTAATAGCGCAGCTCCTCTATGCCCTAATGACCGCAACCAAACTGGACTTACCCCCAAGCAGCTTCGCAGCGATCCCCCCAATCTCCACAACAACATCTGGCAGCCAGCTCGCTGCCAAGAGGAGCGCGTGGTTGCTGCTTTGCTCATGTGAGGGATCCATGGCAAAGCCTGCAGTTCCCTGTGTGCAACATGGATGTTAATGCTGGATTGGCTGACCATACGTGAAAGCGCTGTTTGAAGGTGCAGTGGAAAGAGGGAAGACCCTGTATTTCACCTGCAGATCAGCATGCAAACCATGGCGCACAGCAGACTTTGCACTATACCCTTTTACGTATGTGCGGACTGGCCATGTAGTGCGCTATACAAGATGTGCAAAGTCCCTTCTGGCATATGATAAGCCGTACGAGCCTCCCGAGCACTGGACTTTCGAAGCTTTGTTTTCTTGAGAGCATGCTTACCTTGTCTTTAGAAACTTAGCACTTTAAGTAAGACCTATGGAGGTCTCATATACTATAACTCATGCTGCTGTATGTAAAGCTCCTGGGTGAATACTTTGCTTAGAGTCCCGCAGCCTGCATCTCTCTTAGGGACAGTCTAGGTGCCGATATCGTCGAGGTAAAGCTTTATAACGTCAATCACGGATACAAAACAGAGCAATATGGCGTATGTATCAGTGCGTACTGAACTTCGAAGCGTCTTTGCCTTTCAAGGACGGACAGACCTCTCAAACAAGTCCGAGAGGCAAGAGAAGAGCTCGCAGTGGTATATCGTATGAGCAGCGACACAGCTGCACACACATGGTAGCAATCCAACAAGGCTTACCAGCGCGACACGCTATTGTGAAGGAGTGCGCCTGTGCTGCCTAAGAGCGTAACACATTGCACATTGCCTCTCTCTCGAGGCTGTGCTGGCTGTAGCTCCGCTCGCAGTAGCACTCGGCTGTATCAGCTTACCAATCAGCCTGAACCATGGCAGGTTGGCCCAAGGCCACAGCCATCCCCTTTGAGATCGTAGTGGCGTAACACGCGGGAATTGGGATCTGGCGTAGCGTCAGTAGGGCTGCACCCTTGCTTTGCATGCCGTCCCTGAGCGTGCAAGAACCGTGATACATTAATTTGATACCCATACACACTTCACAGAGCTGGGATCACTTCACGGATAACACGCAATGCAGCAATACCCTCGATCCATATCTATCAAGTTAACTTGCCGCGGCCATGGCGGAGGGCATCTTGGCCCTGTCGCATATGCTGGCATCCCGTGATGGCGTTTCCAGAGCATTCTACATCATGCACCAGGATCAACTGCTGAAGCTAGTTGGAGGTTTGGCCCGGTGGCGGGTTTGCGACTACAGGGTATGTAAAAGGCTACCGAATTCGAGCATTTAAGGGAATTCTCAGCCCCCAATTCATACAGGTGAGAATGCTTGAGTCCTCTATGTTATGAAGCAATTTAGCTGGCAACTACGGCTCGCCCTTGTGAGTTGCCAGATCTGGTGGATTCTGGATATTACCAATGGAGATCCTGTGCCGTCGTCCACTTGTAATCAATGGCTTGCATTTACACGCATGGTTGCATCCCACTGTCCCTTGCAAACGAGTCTGAAACTTCTCCGCAACAAACAGTTACGGTGCTAAGTAGAGCAGAGGTTTGGGAACAGAACAGAACTGTGCCATGGTGCCCATCAGGCTGAGTATTTCAGAGCCAGGGGTAGCGTACTTCCAGTCTTGCTCCCCAGCCTTTGTCTATCTTCTGCCTTTCTAGCAGCACCAGATACACCAAAGAATGTCGCAGTGGACTCCCACTTGGGAGTTGATCTTACAGATTCATAGGCTGCCGAGTAGAGCTGAGCAGGTGCAAGATACTATAAAGCACATTCTCTTTCGCATGTTCCTGCCACATGCCAAATCAAAATAACAATTGAGGTGCAATTACTTGATGGAATCTAACATGCATCCGTTGGGTGCATCTTCTGGGGACCCAGTTTCTGCCACAGTTTCCTGCATGCCCTGGCTGTCTTCAATGACTAGGTTAGAAATCACCTCCAATATCTAGTAAAGACAAAAAACAAATCAATCTTAACGTTTTAATCATATTGAAGCCACTTATGCAGCATTTTTGCTGTCCTCCATATGGCCAGCCAAATGGCCAGCTAGTTCAAATTGTGGCTGTGATATGTATACAGAAGCAGGGGCATGCCATTGGGTTAAGCCTAGGGTTTACAATGTACCATGCACCATGTGTGTACATTTACAGCCCCAGGAGTGCCGGTTGCATAGTCTTGGTCACTTTTACAGGGCACCTTTGGCTAGCCAATCCACATAAAGCGCTATGCCTGCTGAATAGCTGATGAACTCTAGTCTGTATGATATGTTCATAATATGCCACATTAATCATGACAAGCTGTGCAGCGGTCTATCACATATGTTAATCATGACAGGGGCCATGCCTCCCATGGCCCCCCGATAGAGAAAATGGAAACAGCAAGACGCGGTGCAGGCCTGCGGGAGCATAGTACTGATACAAATTGCGTACTCTGCATACGCTAGGACAGCCTGTTCACTCCAGTATTGCATGCCACACTAGAGTGCTGTAGGGTACATATTTGTTTGTACAGATGTTGTTGTGTATCCACTCACGCAGCATCTTTGTTCCATGAACAAAGCATTGTGCTTGTAACTAGCAAGTGCCTTGTTGACCTGAGAAGGTCTGAGAAACCGTATGATTTGCATGCATGCATGCCATGGCCAGCATCATGAAAATAGTCCATTAAACTGCTTCTCCACTGAGATATGCATGCCTGCCTTGCACCCAACTATAACTTGCAGAGCTTTGGGTGGCGGCATTCTATCACACAAAAGGATGGCCAGCTGTCATGAAGGGAGCATACATCCAATCCGTGCACAGTTTGTGAAACTTTATTTGGGCACTGTACATGCACGATTGGAGAACTTCCCCTTCTCACTGTGCCGACCAGGAGGCCTTAGCAGGCTTGTAGGTCTGCCGCCTCTTACAAAAGGACAAGTCCCCAGAGAGCGTCCTTCACCCATACTGTGCATGACCAGGCACAATTTTAACGAAACACATATGAGATAGATCACTGCACAGCCCTCGGACAATCCTGACGAAGCATATGCATACTATGCTCAAAACATCCCCTAGGATTGAACAGCACATTAAGCTGCTAGGAACCATGTGGTGATCCCATACCAAATAAGTGTGGTGCTGCAGATATTTATTTGTTTGCCTGGCTTTGGACCCTCCAAATCGGTCATGCTGTGCAGGTGGTCAGGTAGTACTATGATGTCCTGCATATGGAGAACACGTACACGGTCTGCAGGTCCCTCGTGCAGTGAGCACCATCTTGAACACAGCGCAACCTCCAGTTTCTACGTAGTGGACCTCTAGAGGCTGCAAACAATAAAATCGCACACAAACTCTAGCTTTTCCGTAGCAGCTCTCCTGGCCCCAGTGTATCACGCCATCCATGATATCGATAAGGAACACAATAATCCAGTAGCCCAATGCTATCCCTAAAGGGGAGCTGTCCACTTCAATCCGCCTGCTGCGTGGAACTTGGGCAACCTGTACTGCTCGTTGGACCGATGCCACCGGATTCCAAGGGATGCTAAAAGCTTGCAGTCATTGATATGTATGCATCACCGCCTTATATGTGCAAGGCTGTCAATGCTTTTCAATGCTGTCAATGCTGTCGATTCTGCGGCCACCGCAGTTTGGCTCTTGGCTCCGAAACAAATAAATAAACGAATATCCTCACTCACCGGGGTGCCCCAACCCTAGACTTCGTTAGGGCATTGAATGGCCTGCCTGGCATGCATTGACGGCCTCCCTGCCATTCCGATAGTTACTACTTGGAGCTCACGTCCTGCGTTGGGCGTGCACTGCTCTGTTGTAATCGTTTGCAGTTGGATAGTTGGCGTACTGACTGCCCCAGCCACAGCTCTTACTTCTTGTGTGGCTCTATATTACGAAGCTTTTGCAGTCGGTAGATACCAAAGAAACATCTGGGTGGGGTCGACGGTAACAGCTGGCTTAATCATGCCAGCACCTTTGTGTTTGGGCGGTCATGGACGGGCCCATCTCCGGCTGCAAGGGCGAGCATGCGGGCATAGAGCTGTCTGCACCCAGCTTAACGCTCGCCCACGGGTATATGGCGTCGTTCGAAGACCTATGTACAGGTTAGTATTCACCACAGTGTCAACAGCATACGTTCTTGCGATGGGCTCCTCACGTGCCGTGACCTGTCGCAGGATCCCTGCAGCCCCGGAAGGCGGCATGCCAATCCCAACAAGTGCTCCTGCAACAGAATCAGAAGCAGTGCCACCGACAGAGGTGTGTGACTGATGTTCTGCACTGATAAGGTCAGTTGTCGGCTCTCACGACATGCACTCTCTCAGGTGCAGCCCTATGTGGGGAAGACTGTCCAACAAATCCGTCAGGAGCGGATCCAGCCTCTACGACAGGCGCTAAACGATAGCATAGCCAGCCACGCCCAGGCGACAGGCGTCCGCGAAGCTCTCGAGGCTGAGGTACGAATGTGACGTCCGTTGCAGCTGTTGTTCGCCGGTACATCATACAGTGCAGCATGAAACCTTTGAGAACTGTGCACGAAGTGCTGGCAACATTCGTGATGGTATGCATATCCGATATTCGTGGTGATATGCAGCTTTGATTTACGCACGCTGGCTTTCTGCTTCCCTAGGTGTGTGCTCTCTTCGAGGCTGTTATCAGCGCAGAGGGCTCTGATGTGAACCTGGAAGAAGTGGCAGCAGCGGCCATGAACGCAGTAGAAAGCGCTGTGAAGGATGAAGTGGAAGCAGCCGCTGTGGTAGCAGCCACGCAGTCAGCTCTGGAGAAGACTTTGTCAGACCTCCAGGCCATAGCAGGCATCGCAGAAGCTGCTCCAGAAGTCCTTGCTGCAGATGCCATCCTTGCAACGCAAACCACGGACGATACCAAGGACCCCATCATAGCAGAAGCTGCAGCACTTATGTCTGCATCAGGGTCTGTGATGGGCTCCATGGATGGCTCTGCCAGCAGCAGCAGCAGCAGGCCTGCAGACACAGTAGAGCTACTTGGCAGCCTCACAGGCACGTCTGCAGCGCCAAGCACAGGCACGGGAGTTGCAGCAGCAGCACAGGATGGCGCAGCAGCAGCTGGAGCAGCAGGGACATCTGCAGCAGCAAGCGGGGAGGCCCAGGCAGCAGCGATGGCAGCAGCATCAGCGACTTTTGCAGCAGAGAAGGCGCAGAAAGCTGATAAGCAGCAGAAGAAGATCACGCAGGCAGTAGCTGTGGCAGCCGGCTTGGCAGCTACATACTTCTTCATGCAGGCGGGTGGTGGCCAGGTGAGGACATGGTTGATGTTATAATATGTCTTAGCTTTTTTAGCTTAGCATTCTTAGCTTTCACTATCCGTTTCTCTCAACACACACTAACAAACTGCTTGGAGTCATGTGGCGGGTGCTGCACGGCTCGAGAGCTGTGCAGTGATCTATCTCATATAACATGAATGGTGAATGAAGAGTTGAGACTGGACAGTGATCTGTGCTGCATGTGGTTGGGGCATGTGGGGGGAGGAGGCAAAAACTCAGGTGGGAGGAAGGTAGAGGAATTGAGAGGGTCAGGAAGGGGGATTGCAGAGCAGTGAGGAGGAGATGGGAGTGAAAAGGAGGCGATGGCAGAGGCAGAAGGGAGAAGGAGACAAGCAACGGATGTGGGCAGTTCAGGGGGGCGGGACATAGAAAATGGGATGTGATGTTAGAAAGCTGGAAAGGCATTCGGGATGATAGAGTGGGGGCGTAGCAAAAACACACTGTTAGGCAAGTAGGGTTTTGGCAGGTGTTGTGATGAGGGCAGCTTGCCGGGAGGGTGCAGGCAGCAGAGGACAGAGGGAGGAAGAGGGGACAGACGGCCTTAGCCTAAGATAGGGGTACATTCTTGTAGGGGTACATTTTAGCAGTATGTCCGGGTTTATCAATGTGCAGTATGACTCCTGATCAATATGCGCTGAAGGTGCTGCCAGCCCCTTTTGCCTTTCCGTAGGATTGTCCTGGGGCAGGTGATGTTTATGGAAAAGACAGCAAATCGATGACACTTACAAAAAGGGATTCTGCTAGCTGATGATTATGTGAGAAGTTATGTATGGGTAGAGACAGTTGATGCAAATAGTATGGATGGCGCCTTCTGGGTCAGTGTTCAGCACATTTTGTGCAATGTTGGTCACGTGAACTAACCTCTCATCTGTTATCACCCTTGCCTGGAGTAGCCCCTCGCCCGCCCCACCTACCCCTGTCCCGACCACCCAAAGCTCATAACATGCTTATGTGTTGATGCTGATCGCGAGCTCAGCTGCGGAGCTGCAGTCGCCAGGCAATCTCGTAGCGCTGTTGCCCCCATCCATGTTGGGAAGGGGGACCCCATACAGCTTGGGTTCGCAGCCTGATTTATTCTTGATTCATGTTTTGCAATGTTGAGCATGTGAGCTAACAACTGATATTCTGTCTGATTTTTATGCAGATTGTGAGCTCAGCTGCGAATGCAGTGGGCGAGGCCATCTCTCAGCGCTTTGGTCCCATTCATATTGGGGATGCTGAACGGGGCATCCTGGAGACCATATGGCTGCTGCTCAGTTCCTGTATTTGTGTACCTGCTGTGGTGAAGCTGATTCCAGGGGGGAGCCCTGTGCTAGGATACCTGGTAAGTGGGAGTGGATGCCCTATTGCGATGGCAGGATGAACGTGCCGTTTGATGGTTGAAGTAGGGTGTTGATAGGGGTTGGCTGGGTGGACACAGCAATGGCTGTGGTTTGGGTTTCACACAATCACTTTGCGGATGTGTTGGTGGAATGGTGGGGACAAAGACCATGGTTAGATATAGTCAGTTATAAAGCATGGTCTTGTAACGCTTATCCGGTGGGGAGCCCTCTCTGCTAGTTTACCCTGATGATTAGCCATATGTAGTCTCAGCCCTATTGGATTTGTGTCAGTTAGCAAGAGGCTTGCGAGACCAGCTCTATTCTGCGCTGGAAGTGCAAGGATCCCTGTTCTAGGATGTTTGAGGTACGTGTGTGGCACGGCTAACTGTCCAGTTTGCAGAATACCAAGCAGTTAACTAGTTGCCATGTCAAGGCATATTTCATCATGATCAGCACTTGAACCCTGTCTTCTGCCCGTAGCTTGCACCCCTATGTTTTTGCCTGTACCACCTCCACGGATCGTACAGGCTTCTGAGGCTTGCCTCTGATGCTTTCATAAAGGTGCTACTGTGTCTTTGGAAGTCTGCAGTCCAGATCAACCTCTGGGGCAATTTGAACTCATGAATTGAGGAAGGTGCAAACGCCAGATCAAATTATGGTGTAATCCGTGGAAGACAGGGGCCTGTGGGAGTGTCTTTAGAGACTTATTTGAGAGCAGCTCACTGTACTCTTTGCCTTGTCCTTCTCCTTTCTGTGTAGATTGGTGGTGCCCTAGTTGGGCCCCATGCCTTGAACATCATCGCTGATGTTCACCAAGTGCAGCATTTGGCAGAGTTGGGAGTGGTGTTCCTGCTGTTTGCCATTGGGCTGGAGCTCAGCTTGGAGAGGTTGCAGGGGATGGCAAAATACGTGTTTGGACTGGGGTCTGCACAGGTGAGCCGGAACAATGGAGATGTTTTTGGGCGGGAGGGGGGTGGGGGTGAGGTTGCTTGGACAGGCCAGTTCTACGTGCAGGGGATGGCCAAGCACTTGTTTGGACTGGGGTCTGGATAGGTGAGCTTGAATTGCGGGAGGGAGGGGGCAGGGAGTTGGTGAGGTTGCTTAGACAAGCCGGTTTACATGGAGGGGCTACTGGGATGGCAAAGTACGTGTTTGGACTGGGGTCTGCACAGGTGAGCTGAATTTGCAGGAAGGGGGGGGGAGGGGGAGGGGGGGGAGGTTGCTTAGACACGCCGGTTTACATGGAGATGCTGCTGGAATGGCAGGGAGCTTTTGGACTGGGGTCTGCACAGGTGAGCTGAAATTGGGGGGAAGGGGGGGCGGCGGAGAGTTGAGTGAGGTTGCCTGACAAGTCGGTTTAAATGGAGGGGCTGCTGAAATGGCAAGGTACATGTTTGGACTGGGGTCTGCACGGGTGAGCGAGAACAAGGGTGGAGGGGGCATGAGGTTGCTTGTACAATTTGCGAGAGCCGAGAGGTTGCAGGGATGGCAAGGTATGCATTATCCCTAGGATGTGCACAGGGGGTGACAGGAATTTAGTTGGTGGTGGGTGGGTGGCATGGGGTTGCTTAGAATTGGGTCTTCGCCTGGAGGAGGTTGCAGGTGCGATGGCTAGAAGTGTGTTTCTAGACTCTGATTGCATGACTGAGGAAGGAGGGCAGAGATGGAGATGGGGAGCAGGGTAGATGTGGTTTTCTAGATGTGGTGGGTGGCGTAGGGGTGCCTGGAATTGGGGCTTCCTGGAGAGCTTGCAAGGCAGGGCAAGTTGTTTGTTTGGCCTGAGCTTTGCACACAGGTGGTGGGTGCAGCAGGTATGGATGTGGCTCTGCACAGGTCACACAGATTGAAGGAGGGGGGGAAGTTGGGAAGGATTTAATAAGGCCTGGCTGGAGATGCCCAGAAGTGCTAGGGTGGTGTCCACGTAGAGGTGGAGGTGGATGGTGGAAGATTGACGACATAAAGATGGATCATGGCACGCTATTGCAAGGAGAGGCTGCAGAGGGTACTTGAGTATGCATTGTTGATAAGGCCCCAGTTGTCCAGAGGGGTTGTGAATCTAGTGGGAGTTGCGATGGGTACAGCACAGAGTTTTAGTGAGGAAGGGGGGGGGGGGGTAGCATTTGCATGTTACCGGCGTAGCATGCAAATGCCTGATGCTTGACAATTTGAGAAGACCTGGTGCTCCCACATGTCCATGTTTGCTGCTCCTACATGTCCATTTTTGTTGCTCCCACGTATCCCATCTGGAACAGATGTTCCTGAAAGGGGCTTATTGAGCCTGAAGAAGGTTAAACAGCATGCCACACTTGCCTGGGGCATCTGCAGTGGTCCAAACAGAAGCTTTGATATGCACGACCCTCACAATGGCATGGAAACTAATCCTTCTGCCGCTGCTCTCTTGTGGTTGTAGGTGGTGGGTACTCTTTTGGGAGTGGCAGCCTTTGCAGTGAGCTTTGGGGCATTGTCTGGCCCATCTGCTGTGATCCTAGGAGGGGCTCTGGCTATGTCCACCACTGCAGTGGCCATTCAGGTGTTGGAAGACAGAGGAGAGATGGGTAGCAGGCATGGAAGGGCAACGTTCAGTGTGCTGCTGTTCCAGGTGAGTCGTTGATCCCTTCAGGAGCTGACCCCAATGGTATGAATGTAGGGTATCAATGGAGTTAAGTAAAACTGCTAGGCAGGGACTGATTACACCATGTTTACAAGGACCATTGGAGTGCACAGGAGAGATGGGTAGTAGGCATGGGAGAGCTACATTCAGCGAACTGCTGGTTCCAAGTCAGTGGGGGCTTGGCTTCAGGAGGTGGTGCCCGGGCTATGAATGCAGGGATATGATGGGGTCAGATATCGGTAGAGCTGGTAGCCACGAATGTTAACAGCTATCTGTTAAGACCATTGGAAGGCAGGGGGGAAATGGGTAGCAGGCGCGTGAGGGCTACATTCAGTGTGCTGCTGTTCCAAGTCAGTGGGGGTTTTCTTGTGGAGTGAATGCCCGGGATATGACTGCAGGGTGAAATATTGATGGTTCGCAATACTTACGCAGCCTGGCTTACCATAATGTGTGACGCTAGTGCCCTCAGGCTCATTGGCATGCTGGCCGGCTTCATCCTGTGCGTGTAACTTACAGGCAGACATGGGAATACCATACAAACACCATGTAAACACTGGTTTGTAATATGTCAGCAGGAGTTGTGGAACCCCATGGTCTTTGTTGTGCTCCTGTGGTGTCCTCCCTGCTCTGTCCCACCCATTGCCTTGTCTTTGTCACGTTTTTGAGAGAAGTGCTTTCTGCTCTGTTGCTCCTGGCTCCTGCCAGCCATCAGCATCAAAGGCTTCAGCAGTGCTGCTGCTGCTGCCTCCTTCACACAGATTGCACGTGTGCTCTTCTTGTTCTTAATCCTGTGCATTGTTGTATCGTTGCTGCATTGTTGCTAGAGACGATTATGCGCCTGCTACTTCGGCATTTTTTGATGTCTTCAACGTCGCCTGTATTATACTGATCATAACGTTAATCAACATCCGTGCCATCCGATGTTTCACAGGACTTGGCAGTGGTGGTGCTGCTGATGCTAATTCCCCTACTCGCCCCGGACCCGACGGGCGCAAGCTCAGGAGGCTGGCAGCAGATTGCTACTGCCCTTGGTATTGCTGCTGTTAAAGCTGTGCTGTGCATTGTGGGTATTATTGCTGGCGGGCGGATCTTTGTCCGGCCACTGTATAAGAAGATCTCGGACCTAGCAAATGCAGAGATCTTTGCTGCTACCACGTTGTTGGTGGTGTTGGGGACGTCGCTGATGACTCAGCTAGCAGGTATGTAAGCATGGTGCAGGTGGTGCTATCTTCAAGGCTGCATCTTTGCTCCCCCCCCCCCCTGCAGCTGCTTTTTATGGGGACTGGTATCTTGTACCGTTGGATCAATGAGGATTGCTTTTCACAACTCCCAATGTATGTTATGGCATACGCTTGCTCTGCATTCTGGATCAATTGCCCCACTTTTCTTTGGAAAGTGTTTCAGGCTACGTATATTGGATGCCTGGAGTCAATGATGTATGCCTCCTTAGGTCATGAATGGCACCTAGTCAGACCCCTGGGGCCTGTGGGCTTATACTAAATCATTGTGGCCCTGCTGTGCCGTGCAGGCCTGTCTTTGGCCTTGGGTGCTTTCCTGGCTGGTCTGTTGATTGCCGAGACTGAATATGCACTACAGGTGGAGAGTGACATTGCTCCTTACAAAGGCTTGCTTATGGGATTGTTCTTCATGACAGTCGGTAAGTGCTTCACAGATCGGTGGTTGTTTGTGGCTATACTCTGATTTCCCAAAAGTTCCGAGCTAGGTGCAGAAAGGCACAGTGCAGTCATACCCGGAATGGATTGCATATTACCTCGAGTGATGCCATCATAAGGCCATTGTAGTATATTCACCACCTGGGCTAGGTTGCTTCTCGTGAATTGTCAGCTAGCCCCTGCCCATATCTCTGGGGCAAAGGATGTAATGCTCCTTATCAAAGGTTGCTGCCGTAGTATCAGTAACAGTGCTGTCAGCTACTTCTCTTCTGCTGGGTCAGTAGTTCAAACTCAGGTTCATTATCCACGGACTTACACCTACAACCCCCTGTCCTCCAATGGACTGACAAGCTTATGGTAGGAGTTTCTGCCTTTTTTTGCCTTCTTCTGGACCCTGAAAGCCAAGTATAAGTATTACATGTTATGAAGTGCCATGTCAAAAGTGCCATAGGCCCCAAGCTATAGCCCTGCCATGGCCTACCCTGCCATGAGATATGCAGCTCAGTGTGGGTTTGTCTCTTGCCGTCTGAACTCATGCCAAGCTTCTGTCCTGAGCTCTGCCTCTAGTGAGTTATTGTGCTCCTACCACACTGTTTCCAGAAGGGTATGCAGAACTATTTGGGCTGTTCGATGCTGCCTTGGATTCATGCGATGCTCTCGGCTTGGCCCTTTGTATTCATGCATTACTCTCTGCTTGGCACTTTGCATTTATGCCACAGGCTTTGCTTGGCCCTTTGTATACATGTCACGCTCTTTGCTTGGTTCTAAATGCAAAATATAAACTCATCTCCTGTCATTCTGTGTGCCTCATCACAGGTATGCAGATTAGCGTGGGGCTGTTCATGGCCAAGTGGAAGATGATCCTGTCTTCCATTGTGCTGCTGCTTGCTGGGAAGCTGGCTGTCATCATGGTAGCAGGGCAAATGTTTGGCTTGTCACGCATGGCTTCACTCAGAGCAGGTACGGAGCATGTTTAGAGGACCAGGAGTAGGTTGATTTGGGTGGGTCCAAGAATGGCACATATCCATGACTTCATTTGGGGCAGCTTCAGATTAGGTTGATTGAGAGTCGATGTCTGTTATAGGAGTCCCTGGGTGTTGGGAGCAACAATACTGCCTAGTTGGGAAGGGAGACTGGTGGCGAGTCTGCCTTCATTCGCTCTCTGCAAGGCTTAGGCAAGGACGTGCAGTGCCTTAGCTAACACAGCTCTGCTTAGTGGCTGGGGCTTATCACTTGTGTCTTTATCCTGGTCACTGACTTGCGCCTCCCCTGCTTGGGTTTTTGTGATCCTGCAGGCCTCTTGCTTGCCTCCGGCGGAGAGTTTGCTTTTGTGGCCTTTGGTGAGGCTGTAGGCAAAGGTGTGCTGCCGGTTGCCCTGACCAGCGAGCTGTACCTAACCGTTGCCCTCTCCATGGCTTTGGTCCCCTACCTTGCTGCTTTGGGCGGCAAGCTTGGGCAGATGTTTGAGAAGAGTGACATGAAGGCACTCACTCCCACTGAGAGTGACACAGGGGAGTTCCGGAACCATGTCATCATTCTGGGGTATGGGCGAGTTGGGCAGATTGTGGGTCAGATGCTGAGTGAGCTGCTGATTCCCTTTGTGGCGCTGGATGTGCGGAGTGACAGGTGAGCGGGTTTGTTAGGTTCTGCGGTGGGAAAGGAGGCCTCGGAGTTGTGGGGGTTCTGAGGTGTAGGGCGAGTGGTGGGCGTTCACTTATCCTGCACCTCAAACCCTGGAGGTTGTGGGAGTTTTGAGGTGTAGAGGGCAAGCAGTGGGCGTGCATTGATCCTGCACTTGAAACTCCATGCACATCTAGCCAATGGGTATGCCTCCTGAAGTTTTTGAAAGAAAGGATAGGAATGCAAAACAATGGGGTTGATATGAAACTGTGGCTGGGTGTTGCTGGGGTTGTAACTGGGCCACATGGATCTACATTGACCATGGCTTGATTAATGAAAGGAATTGAGCCTGCGTTAAAGTAAGCGTATGTGTGGAGTGCGTGTAGGCCACTCGAGAAGCTTAGCTCTGCTTCCTATGGGGCAAAATCCCAGAACGAATTCAAAAGAGCTGTTTGCTGTCTCTGCTGACCTTCAGGGTTCAAGCTGGCCGTGCCCTCGACTTACCAGTGTACTTTGGAGATGCTGGTTCAGCTGGTGTGCTACACTCGGTTGGAGCCGAGCGGGCAGCATGTGCTGTCATCACACTTGACACACCTGGTGAGTGACATTGGAGTGAGAACGCAGCATGAATAAGGCAAATAGGGACACATTGACGCGTTTTATACTGTTGCGCAGCGGTTGTTCTAGGTAATTGACAGATGTTATCAACCAGTCTTCAGGGGTACAGGGCAAAAAGGGAACCCCTATGTGCAGGCCCCTGTGGCTTAGCCAGGGACTGCACCTCACTGCAAATATCTATTTCAAACATGTGCTGGCCCCTTAAGGTGACACATACTTAAATAAGGGGGGTACTTTGGGGCAGGGGTTTAGAGCCTAAACCCATCCTATTAAGGTCCAAACTTCATAGGTGTGTTAAGGAGGGGCAACTTGTCCCACCTAAGCCCTAGTTAGGGTTTAGAAGCCGAATCACTACTAAACCCTGGTGCAGGCCCTTGGGGCTACTTTTCAGGGACTACAGGGCCGCCATGAGCAAAAAAACGTATGGAATAGTGTTTCCTCCTGGACTTAAGCTCTGTGCCGCAGTTCGGGACGGATAGTTGAGAAAAGACCGAATTCCACCAGAGATTTTCTGGAATAATCGAGTTTCCGGCAAAAACTAGCTCAGGGAGAGCAGCAGTTCTAACACACTCGTCCTTCTCCAAAAAAACTGGTTGAATTCTTTGATACATTCATACAAGCACCCATTTGCGGCACATAACACGGCAAGAAACTTGGCATAAGAATTTATACGCTCATTTCTCGTGTGCACACCTTGTAATATGCCCAGTAAAACCCGGCAAAAACCCCATGCCCAGCTGCAGCAGGCATGACCAGCAAAGGCACCTATTAAACACCCCAAGCATTCACAACAGCCATAAAACACCTAAGGAGCATGCTCAGACAGATAAACCACAAATGCAACCTGTGTCCGTGTCAATGCAGGAGCCCTCTTGAACCCATAAAACCCCCAAAAAACGCCCATTTCCATCTCCAGCAGGCAGGGCCAGCAGAGGCACCTTTTCAACAACCCAAACAGTCACAACAGCTACAATACACCTAGTAAGCATGCGCAGATAAATAAACCACAAATGCAACCTGTGTCTGTGCCATGCAGGGGCCCTCTTGAACCCCGGAACTCCCATATCTGCAGACAGAGGGAGGTCAACAGAACACATGAACGGTCATGCGCAGTGGCTCAAAGCGGCAGTCACATATATCTAAAGCATGCCTGGTGGGATAAACCGTACCTGAAAAGTGTTACCGGTGTCAGGAGAGGGGCTGCTGTGAACCCCTAAAACCCCCAGTTTTGCTTGTTTCTGCTACAGCAGAGAAAGTGTGCCAAAAGCATCTCCTGCCCAAACCAAGCAGCCACAGCAGCTATGGCAGGCCCTAACACCTTGCCAGTGTACCCAAACACTACCAGAAGCCCCCAGTCATCCCTGTATAGAGTTTACTGGTGCCCTGTTAAGCCTGTCCTCTGTGCCCCTTGAGCATCCCAGGTTATACAGAAGGAATCGTCTGCATACTTCGGGAGAGGTTCGTCTAAGTCTTCCGAGCACTCATACATGTTTATTGTTCAACGGCAGACAATGAAAGCGCCAGTTCCTTGTCTCTGGCTTTGCAGGTGTTTCCTGGCCCAGCTCGTAGGCTGGGCCAGCCTGCCTAAGCCACTGCTGTTCGCTGAAATCGTAAAAAGGGAACTCCCCAGGGCCGACCTCGACTTCCTGTATCAACTGCTCGAGCGCAGAACGTCGCTTTGCTTGTAAGGACAAGATGCCTCGAAGGGCATGCAAACAGCATCGCCCAGACAGTGGAAGTGAAAACAAGGCTGCAAGCAATAGCGCGAAGGGAAGATTATGAAGTAAAGATACCTCGTATGCGGTGGCGGACGCTCTGGTGCGGTTCTGACGTCATGCCGGCCGAATCAATCCGAGGGACCCTTCGGCACCGCGGTGCGACGGAGTTACGTATGTGTCACCTTAAGTCCTTTGGTTCAGTCTGCAAGTTGCTCAGGGTTGCTGTGCTGCCTGGCATGTCCTAATGCATCTTCCTAGGTGTGTCATGGATGATCTATATGTACAAATCAGCTGTTGGCTGGTTCCAACTGCCTGATGTCCTCTCTTCCCAAAGTACTGACCTGTTACCCTAAGTCCCTGCCAGAGGGAGTTTCTAATGGCAGCCTTTGGCCAGTGCCGGTGCCAGCAGGCCGATGCCAACATCCACACATCTTCTGCCATGTATCCCTATGTACTGATGTCCTCTTATTGCTTCAGGTGCCAACTACCGTAGCGTGTGGGCCATGCAGAAGCACTTCCCTCACGTAAAGACCTACGTACGTGCCCATGATGTAAACCATGGCATCAACTTGGAGAAGGCGGGAGCCACAGTGGTGGTACCTGAGATCCTGGAGCCCAGCCTGCAATTGGCTGCTAGTGTGTTGAATGAGTTCAAGCTGCCATATGATGAGGTCACCAGCATTTTGGATCAGTTCAGGAAGAAGCACTTGAGTGAGCTGCAGGTGTTGGCGAAGAGCACAGGTAAGGAGATTGTTCAGGCTTGCGGGGTGTGAATCCTGATGGTCGATTAGGTATAGAGCAAAAGATGTAGTCTGGTCCTGGGAGTCTTATGTTTGGTTGTGGGAGGGCAGGCTACTTTAGGAAGATGCATTTGAGCGAGCTGAGTGTGTTGGTTAAGGGCACAGGCGAGGAGTGTGTAGGCTTGAGGCTTGCACACATGTGATTCCTGAGGGATAGTAGTCAGGTGCAGAGCAGTTGTTTACTTTGGACCTTGGGGGCCCCATGCTTGAGTGTGGAACTGTCAGGTAGTTTCAGAAGAAGCATTTGAGCGAGCTGCAGGTGTTGGCTAAGAGCACAAGTAAGGAGACCGTTCAGGCTTGCATGTTATTGTGAAACCCATTAGGTAGGTGTACCGGGTTTAGTTCAAACCTGGGTCCCTATGTGCAAATGTGAAAGGTCAGGTTAGTTCAGTAAGAAGCACTTGAGGGAGCTGCAGGTGTTGGTTAGGAGCACCGGTGAGCACAAGGCGCGGTAACTTCAGGTTGTATTTCCAGAGGTTTGAAGGTCTGCCACAGAAAAGCAGCAAATGCAGCCGTCTAAGCTTGACAGGTGTTGTGCAGGCTTGATGTGATCCGTATGTGGAATTGGTGAAGTAGCTTCCCAAGAGCACTTGTGAGCCTCTTGATGCCCACGGATCAGGGCTGCCTCATGGATGTAGATGTAATGTGTCATTGACATGCCGTGTGGTCAGCAATTACGGTCAGGTATTCATGTGCATAGATGGCAAGTGGATGCGAGCTCACTGGCCTCCTTCATATGAGCATGTGCTTTCACTATCCCCCCTCCTCCATGCCGCTTGCAAGCGTGCTGTACATCATAGGAATATTTTTCACCATTCACCATGTGTCTTGACTGTCAGTTATGCTTATGTGTACGTGCAGGCACAAGCTTGGGCTATGTGTCATACAAGGAGAAGAAGGAGGAAAAGGCTGTCGCTCCTGCTCCTCCTGCACTGGCTTCCATGGATGCTAGCGGGGGAGCTGAAGGGGCAACAACAGTACCTGCTGCTGCTTGAGGATTGGATACCCACTAGCAGGCGGAGGGGGAGAAGCAGGAACAACGGCGTTTGCAGAGCAGGGAGCAGCAGTGGGGGAGCTGAGGGGGCAACAACAATCCCTGCTGCTGCTTGAGGATTGGATACCCATTAGCAGCAGTGGGGGAACTGAGGGAGCCACACCAGTACCTGCTGCTGCTTGAGGGTGATCCACAGCACTTGTGGGGAGGTCTGCCAATGCCTGCTTTGGGGTCAAAAAGCAGTCATCTCCAGACCCGCCATTTGCGAGTGGGGACTGCATAAGTACCTGTTAACAGGCTTATCGCTGGGTCGGAAAGCTACTAGCAGCAGGCGGGGGAGAAGCAGGAGCAACGGCAGTCGCCAGAGCAGGGGCCAGCAGGGGGGAGCCGAGATTGCCACACCAGCACCTGCTGCTGAGACAGTTAGTCAGCACGGCTGGATCCCTAAAGCCACTAGATGTAAAGTCACTAGCAGCAGATGGAGGGGGATCAGCAGGAGCTTTAGTGGCTAAGCAAGTGGGCTGCACGAGTGCCTGCAAATGAGGGAGAGGACAAGTTTTGGAGCTGTTTTGAGGATGCTTCCTAGTGTGCCTATGGTTTGGATTGGGTTTCTGGACAAGCGTTTGGCTGGTCTATGAGACGCAGGCACAGGAGGAGCAGCAGAAGCACCTGAATGAGGTAATAGCTGCAGCAGCATATGTAGGCACGGGTCCTTTTGCTGGACAGGGCCTGCAGCAGAAGATGAGGTATGTGTAGGTCTGTGCAAGGCCTGCTGGATAATGGGTAGACACAAAGGCCTCCTACCTGGGATGATGACTACAGTTTCCAGGGATCTTTCTTCATGTTCAGGAGTGGAGACATTCCTTTGCTAATGTAGTGCTGTAATGCCTGGTCCATCGGTTAAGATGGCCACTGACACATTTGTGAGGAAGGGTGATTGCAGGGGTGGGGCAGTGCCTATATGCACCTGAAATAGGGCAACAGTAATACTGGTGCTTATGCACGGTCTGGGTCCTGATGGTAGCAGCCAAGTCTTGGATTCTGGCTCTTAGAGCATCCTGTGATGGATTCTGGGGTGTGCACTCGCAAGCGCAATGCTTTCTTGCACCTGAAGCTTTGGAGAGTGGATTTGGATAGACATGAAGTTCAAGAGGGGCAGGGGGTTGCATTGACAGGGTATAGAGCTTTTCTTTACCCCGATCAAGGCTATAACAGATGGAGTTTTGGTGGGTCTTGACGTGGAGGTTTTGTGGTCGTAGGCGGGGTGTTATGCGGCGTATGGGAGGTTACTGCACTTTACTGGAGGAGGGCAGGGTTGGAACTGAGGGAAGAGGCAGAGCATGGATGGGCATGGGTTATTGGGTAGGGGATGGAAGTAGATTTGTGGTCTGGCACCCAGCGACAGGGTGTCGTCCTCTTTATGGCAGCTCATTTTATACAGTAGTGGTTTTCTAGGGCCACGAGGTGAGACCAATGGGACAACTAAGACCTGAAGGTACAAAGGTTGTAGTTTGTACGGCCTGGTATTCCTGAGGCTGGGATTTTGGGTGCAGGACATTGGGGAGAGCAGGGTGTGACGCGCTAAGATGCAGGAAGCATATATGCGCTGGTGACAGGACGGTGACACATGGGCTTTCCTGCTAGGGGCCTACGCCTTTGTTTGGAAGTGCTGCTGACAGAATTGACATAGGACTGGAACATCAGCAGTGATCCTTTCTTTTACTTTCTGAAGCACACTAAATCTCTTATCTTCATCTTTGGTGGATTGTTGGATGGTCTGCTTTCTCTATTGATGTGGACCTCACTTCAATGACAATGCATGCATGCTTTATGAGCTTGTCAGTGTCCGTAGAGACTGGCACTACATGTCTCTACCCTCGCCAAGAGGGAGGAATGCTGCAGGGCATGCATACCTTGAGCAAAAAAAACTTACCCAGCCAAGCTAAGCAACTGCTAGCTGTTGACCATGTTTCCCTCGGCAGGGAGTAGTTACTTGCATGTCATACAAACAAACAAAAATTTAAGGTGCGGCAACCGCAAAGGGCTGCTAAGTCGAAACGACCAAACGCACCATCGGATGGGTCCAAAAACAATGGAATCCATACCACCAAGCAAGAGGAATACCCAAGCAGACATCCAACTACGGACACGGCAAATAGTAGCACCAGCAAACAAATCACCAGCAGGAGACTGATTGGTGTGGCCAAATCAAACACAATCCAGAGCACCAACCAAGCAGGAGGTCCAGTAAGTCCACCGCAGATGTACCACCCAAGACGTCCAGCACACCAACCAAGGCTAATACCCAAGCATGTAGCTATCTAGACTTCAACCAGTTCCTCATCAGACGAATCACTAGGAACATCTGGCTCCGACTCCGAATCAAACATATCCAAATATTGACCTGCCGGGAGCAAGATATCTGGTAAATCCACCACATCAGTACCACCTGACTGATGGCAGTACCAACAGACACGAACACACACGGCCACATACTGGACCAAGGCCGAGAGAGGGACACAGCCAGTGGCTGACAGTGCCCAGAAATCAGCATACCGGAGCGAGGACAACGCGGCCACGGGGGGAACCACAGCTGCCAGAAACAAATCTCTAGCCTCAACAATTGTGGGGTGTTCACACATGAACAAACAATGCGCCTCATCATCAACTACTGTGGAGCGTGATGCGTCTCATAAGGGATTGTGCTCTGGAGGGGGAAGTCTTGTGCGTTGCTTTTGTTTGCGGGCTCAACCGTGTACTTTCATTTAGTCTGATTGTAATGTGGGGACTAATCACGGAAAGTGACAAGCTGCATGGACAAACGCAAGTTAATTTTCTGATAGGGCGTGTATGTTTACACTGTATCTGACTATACTATTTCGACCACTGGACCATTTGGCAATGCATCGAACGCCGGATGCGGTAACGGCAGTCGTGCCCAGATGTCGATCCACACTTTGCCATGCACCCGCTACCTCGGACACAGGCTGCCCGCGCGTGGGCACAGGCAGTGCCCCTGCATATTGCACTTCAAGTCAGTTTGATGCCCCCCTTCCAGATGCCCTTACCTAGAAGTCTGCTTTCTTGCCCTGGGTGTTTGAACTCCCAAAGCATCTTCCTCCAAACACCGACTTGAGCTCACTGACATTTCCCCTCCCAATCCTCCTCAGGGGCACCTATACCACCCGTTTAGAGAGACCTTTTAGCACATACTTTTCCCACCTAAGGGGAGGCGGGACGCGCCCTTTCAGTTGGCACCCCATATAAGGATGAAAACAGAGCTACATGCCCCAGCCACCTCAACCTGTTTGTTGTCATGATGGCAACTAGCGATGCAATACCACATACAGACCATTGCAATCTGTGAACTGCAAATAAAAAATTAGGGGCTACTTGCTTTAGGTGCAATCAAGATATGCTTCATCTTCACCTTAAATTTTTGTTTGTTTGTTTCATCAGAGGGAAGGCAATTAAAGGCGGAGAGCAAGCAAGCAAGTACTACTCAGCAACGAGGAACGCCAACCTGTCAATTCATTGCAAACAATCGATCCGCAGTAGCAGCCCACACTGCATGGACAACCATTACAACATGGACAACGACCCGTGACATCCTCTACAACAAAACCCGTGCTGCCCTGCAAAGCCCGGGGTTTCGGGTCCCCAATGGGCCGGCACAGTGGGCGTACAAAAGTCAGCAAACCATTTGAGGCTGAGCTCCTCCTTTGCTCACAACCAGTGCACCGTCGACAAGAGGCCAAGCCGGGTGGGCAAATGATAAATACAACTGAAATCCATTGATGAAGCAAGAAATGAGACCCCCTGCACAACATCAACTATGACTAGCCTAAGTCACTTGAGATGGACATATGCCCCCCAGCAACTTGAAACACACGCAAGCAACACGCCATGCAGCCGAAACGTTGGAATCCGCTCCAATCACAGTTTGTCAGATTGGGGTCCAGCATATGAGCTATCGCCGGATGCAGCTGTTTCCAGACCGCATTCAATGCAGATACCTGACACATCCATGATCCATAAAGCCTTGCCGCTGGCACAGAGGCTTGACTGAACCCTCGTTCTATCCTCATGCTACCTGTTACATCTACGCTCACTCCACGACGAGTGGCGTACAGTCAAGGAAGTAGACCTACTGAGTGAGGTTTCCCACATCCAGAGCACGAACCCAAATTGTCCAGCTCATTTTTATCCTCAGACCTTTCCAACCTGCAAGTTTAACACTCATGACTCACAGTAGCATACCCTTAAATCACTTAGGCACGTCAAATCACAACAAATCTAATCACCAGCAATGTGGTCCGCTTCTCTGCATAGTTCTTTCGACATTATCTCTCTCTGACCACCAACATTTTACATGGCAGCACCACCGCTGCATCCTATACATACCAAAATCTCCCAATGCGCTCCTGGGTGATTGTATATGTTTGAAAGAGATCACTGCAGAGCGCTCGGACCGTGCAGCACCCACCACCCACTCCTGTCTAATAATGTGCTCCCCATACACTCCATATGCTGTCCTAGTATTACCTTCAGCTTAGCAGTGCATGCTGATGCGGCTTGTGTGCTGTCCACATGGCCTTCTGCTCAGCACTGCATGCTGCTGCAGCTGCTGCTGTGTGCTGTCCATTTTTATCTTCTGATTAGCAGGGCCTACTGCTGCCGCTGCTGCTCTTGTTGCTTGTTGGTCCGGCACTGCTGCTGCTGCTGCTCTTGCTGCTTGTTGGTCCGGCACTCGGCTGCTGCTGCTGTACATAGTCCAAACTGACCTTCTTAGCAAGGCCTGCTGCTGCTGCTACAGCTACAGCTGAGGCTGATGCTGAAGGTGCTGCTGGGCTGCTATCAGCTGCTGCTCGATGCCGTGCTCGGTGCCGTCAGCATCGATCTTCTGCTTAGCAGGGCCTGCTCCTGCTAGGTATGGTGCGAAATACAAGAGCTATTGCTATTCCCTACGATTTCATCTGAGAACCATCCCCAGAACATAAGCACTGTTCCCCCGCCGCTCCCGAGAGTTGGCAGGTTTTGTCACAAAAAGAGGGCGAAGCGAGGCGACTCAAGCTTATGTTCTGAGGCTGCTAGATGCCCCTTGCAGATGCTATTGTGGAGCCATTTACAAATCAAACCATTGTGGCAAATACCACCATCCTTCGGACTCTGATCCCGCTGCTACAGCAGCTGCTTCTTCTGCTGCTGAGCCACAGGGAAGAGGGGATTTGAATCAATGAGCCTTGAACCCTTTCTCGCTCAGCTCCTGTTGAATCGCTGCCATCACTCCTCGCCTGGGCCGCCCAGCTGCTGCTGCTGACCCTGCGGCTCCTGCTGCTGCTGGTCCTGCTGCTGGCCTTGCGCCTGCTGCTCCTGCCCCGGCTCCTGCTCCCGTTCCCGCTGCGGGCTGTTCTGCTGCATTGCTGCTGTAGAGAGACCTTTGCACCTCCTCCCCCTCGCTGCCTTCCCCCCAAGGCACCTTCTGCTTAGGCATCCCCTCCCCTACTGCCCCCTCCCACATACCCTTCCCAGCAGATTCATGCCCTCCACCCTCACTAGGGCCCTGGGGGAAAAGCGCAAATGTCGCTGGCGGGGAAATCCCACCAGCTGCTGCAGCTCTGGAGGGGGAGGTTCCTTGAGGGCTGGCAGGGGGTGTAGCCCGGTGACCATGGGGGCTGCTGGGGGGTGTCACCAGGTGACGGGGTGGGTTGGGTGACGCCCATAAGTGCTTCTCGGTGTGTGGTTGCTCATGTTGGCCATATTCCTTGGACATCATGTGGCCCATGAAGCGTGCATTGAAGTCTCCTGGGTGGGAAAATGCTTCTGTGACAAGCCCTGCAGAAGGGGGACACATCAGGAGGGTGAATAGCAGCATTGGGTACAGGGATGTAAATCTCGGAGTGCCAGGTGGTGAAATCTCAGAAAACGGTGTGAAGTGCGCCCCTGCATGGAGGAAAATGTAAATGGCTAAGCAGACAGCAGGTAAGAGGGCGAGGACAGGAGCAAAGGCAGCGGGATTGTGAGCAGCAGGGGCGGGAGTAGGAAAAACAAAGAGAGGAGAGGGGCGGGAGTAGGGAAAACAAAGGGAGGAGAGGGGCGGGAGTAGGAAAAACAAAGGGAGGAGGACACTAAGCAGGGTGAAAGGAGCAGCACTCACGTTGGGTACTGGACAGCAAGATATGAAAAGACAGAAAAGACCCCTGAAATTGGCAACATAGATCAATATGAAAGACCTTCGCACGGGCTTTGAACCTCCTTACCAACTTTCACCCTAGGTTGAGTTTGAAACGATGCCCAAGGACAAATCGGATCATGCGATTGGATCTAGACCGCTCGGCCATTCCGCGGCTTGGGAGGATAACACCTCGATAAGTGGCCAAGCAGAGAGCATCAGGAAGCGGCAATGGAATGCATTAGCATAGAAGCAGATTGGCGGTAGTCAGCGCTTTTTATAATGTGCTGCAGGCCCTGCACTTGAAGAAAGCCGAACAGCTAAGCGAAACGGAGGCACCAGCCGGACACAGCGACACGGCGAGCGACAAGCAGAAATGCAAACAAACACATTGTTTAGGTGAGGTGCACACTCCTTGGCCCAAATACATTGGTTGGGTGAACGTTTGGCTGCCGTCAGGTGTAGTGACAGCCTGCACAGCATGCAATGCATAGCAGCGCAAGGAGGTACTGTTAGAGAACCAGACCTGCCCGTATGCTCCCTTTAAGCAGCCCAATGCACTCCAAGAAGTGGCACAATTGTGATGTCATGTATTGGGCAAGCGAGTGCTGAATTTAATCAATCGCTGATCAGCAACAAGCTGTCAATGTTTTTACAATGCTGAGCTTATTCCATCCCGGCTAAAGTGTCCCTCCCACCCTTCACTTCAATCCCAATACTCACAATGCTTAATGCAATGCAGGCCGCTTAGACCTGTTAGTCATGGATGGTATGCACTCTGCATTTGCCACTGAATCGCTGGATCGCTGCATTGGACTCGCGCATCTAGTTTTTAACTTCCTTAATCTTACCTAAGGCGTCCTTAGCCCTCCGTGTAGTAGTGCTGATAGCATCTTGCATGGTTACTAAAGTTGCACTCGCAGAGTCGCGTGTAGCCCCCACCCCCGCCCCCACAACATCGTGAAGCCCCGGTTGACGACCTGGGTAGGTGGTGGCGATCCGTATCCTGGAGAGATCCTCTCCCAAGTTTGGTATCCCAGTGCCTGTCAGGGTCCTCGGCAGGTCCTCATCCGCTGTTCTGTCCAACTGCTGCTGGATTTCGGCGTCCATTGCACGCCTGTTTGTGCTGTTTGCTTTCACTGGGATTCCCAAACGCCTTGGAAGAACACGGAAGGAGCAACAGCTTGTATTGCAGCGATGCAGCCCGTTCCGGAAGTTCACTGGGAATGGCATGTAGGCGAATGCACCACCCCGGGTACCTAGATTCTGGCGCCTTTGAATGATGTCTCAACTGTGAGATTCTACAAGCTCTTGGGCTTTGTTATGAGTAGGAGATTCCAGGACATGCAATAAACTCGGTCCAACGTGTTTCTTGAACGTCACTCTGACCTAATGATGGCGAACGACCTGAGGTACCAAAATTCACGTGCTCAGTAGATATTACTGGTACCCTGCTTTGTCATGCCCAGGGCCCGCGCTGATTGTGCCTTTTGAGCCAGGCACATCCGGATGGCAGTGAGGGCACCCGGTCGGGTGTTCCGAATCGTTACCTGCCGGGAGTGTGTACGTAGTTACGTGCCCCTCTGCTTGAATTCTCTGTTCTGAGGCTTCATGGACATCGTCTGACCTTAACGTACCTCCGGAGATGCTTTCGGCTGTCCATGCAGGTGGCAGATAGCTTGCATGGCAGTTGTCGAGTGATTGGAGCAGCTTTCTCTTCCTGCTGTAAACGAAGGCTCTTGGAATGGACTGCAGAGCTTTGGTTTTTGGGGTTGTCTTCTTAGCATTCCTTTCGTCTGGCTGCTGTCACGGAGGTCGCGAGTATGTGCATCCCAGGAGCACCTTTGCAGTGCACAAATTATCGAAAGCCCTGGAAAACAGCATTTATCAGCTGCAGTTAAATAGCACGGTATTCACTGCCAGCGGTCAAGGAGTGTCAGTGACTGTGCAGACCTTGCAGCCAGACAAAGATGACCTGGTCGCGCTCTATGCAGCAGCAGACACGGACCCAGGCACAATTGCCCCGATTAACTGGGTCAATATCACACGGACGGCTCCCTCTTACCTCAGCAGCGGCAGCGCAGAGCTTGCATTTAAGCTGCTCAACTATCGCACACCGTTCATCTTTCGCCTCATCAAGAACGGCACCTTCTTCCCGGTCGTTGTAGCCGAATCCCCTCGTATTGAAAACACCGTATGGAAAGCCCCTTCCCAAATCCACCTCGCGCTCCATGCAGACGGGACATCAGTGGTCGCGCAGTGGATCAGCGGCAGCAGCAGCAAGCAGCAGCTTTCCTACTGGACCCAATCCACTCGAGGAACAACACAATCCAGCAGCATTACCTACACCCCCGATATGATGTGTGGTGCCCCAGCTACAAGCTTCGGTTACATCTCCCCAGGCTTTATCCACAGAGCCCTAATCCCCCTCCAAACCCTACCACCAAATACCCCCGTATCCTACCAAGCAGGGTCCCCAGATTCCGGCTGGAGCCCCATCTTCTCCTTCCTTACCCCTCCACCCCCTGGCGGTCCAGGTGCCTCTCCAGAAGGTGCCTTAAAGTTCCTCATCTTCGCCGATGTCGGACAGGCAGACCCGATCTTATTCAATAACACCCGGTGCCCCCCCTGGTGCCCCCCAGGTTACAGCTGGGGCATAGACTATACCCTAAACTCCACCAAGCTAGCGCCTTACCTCACCCACGAGCAGGACATTCAGCTCGGCTTGCTAGTGGGAGATGTAGCGTACGCTAATGGATATGGTGCTGACTGGGATGTTTTTGGGTACCAGTTTGAGGAGGCATTTGCCCAATGGCCTTTAATGACTGCTCCTGGGAACCATGAGAAGGACTACCCCTTCACAGGTGTGCATTTTGGTTTGATGATAAGATTACATCAGACATTATAGTTCATCCATCCTGCCTGGTCTCTTGTGGACTGTGCACTACTTGTGAGCAAAGGAGGAGCCCTGCCTCAGACATGTAGCATTTGGATATGGTCAAACTAACACATTAGAGATGTAGCATCGGGATTTGGTTATAGTAGATTGGATTTCATCGGAGATGTAGCATTGGGGATTTGATAGTAAAAGCAGATTAGAGACATAGGAGAGGGAATGCAATGCTATGGCTGAAAAGGAGCTGTATGTAGTGCTGCTTAGTGCTGTTTCTGGCATGCCTATTGCATATGGGAGCAGCAGGTTGCAAGGGCCCAGCCATACAAGCAGCGTAAGACGTCAATGTGCAAGCAAAAGCCACAATCAAGTCCTTGCATACCAGTGGACCTACACTGAGTAATGCGATGTTGTACAAAACGTTGAGTGATACTCAGTAGTGAGTCTTATGCCCTTTATGCAATCTGTAATCTGCTGGATTGAGATTTCAAGGCTTCATTGTGTCCCTGCACTGCCGAGAGTTTCAAAACCTCGTTGTGATGTCACTCGGATAAGTGAGTTCCTCTGCTGGCTTTCCTTGTAGGTGATGCCTTTAACAACATGTCCGTTGATTCAGGGGGTGAGTGCAATGTGCCACATACCTACCGCTATTACACACCAGCACAGACCCTCTCCCCTCAGCGGCAACAGCAGCACCAACAGCAGCAGCAGGAGCAGCAGCCACAGCAGCAGCAGCGGCGGCGGCTGCGACATGTGCCAACCTCCAAGCCGTCTGGAGCCCTGTCGAGGTTTAGAAGTACCATCTCAGGCGGTTTTACCACGCGATCACAAAGTGACGTGGGTTTTGAGAGTTTGGACCCCCATCGCTCCTATTATAGCTTTGGCATGGGGAAAGTGTTCATCCTGATGTTGGATTCTGAGATGCCCTCGCATCCTGGGAGTCCACAAGGACAGTTTGTGGCGGCTGAGTTGGCCAAGGTGGGTTAGGGTTGGGGGTTTGAGAGGGGCGTGTTGTACAAATAGTGGGTGAGCTGGCTAAGCTGGGTGTCGGCTGGGGTGCTGAGAGGGGTCTGTTGGATCAATGATGGGGCGAGTAGGCTAAGGTGGGTTAAAGGTGCAGTTTGGAGAGGGCTGTGTTCCAGTTAGTGGATTAGTTTGCTTAGGTGGGGTGGGGGTTGGGTTGGCAGGGGGCTGTGTTGGTTAATTAGGGGGTGAGTAGGAGACTAGGTTGGAAGATCTAAGAGCAGGTGTTGTGAGCAAATGAGATATATGCTGTAGCTGCTGAGTTGGTTGGGTCTGATGGTTGCAGGCTGGGGTTTAGGCTTCAGGGGGTGGGATGGGGAATTGAAGTGGGGTGGGGGCTGGGGCTGCCTGTGTTGGTCCGCAGGTGTATGCTAAGGTGGGGCCTGATGAGTAACTGGCAAACGAGGGTGGGATGGTTAGCAAACGGATGGTGGAGTGGCTGGCAAACGGGGATGGGGTGGTTAGCAAATGGGTGGTATGCTGCTGCTGTGTCGCCTAATGAGGAGGAAGGTCTCAGCTGTCAAGGAAGTGATGTGGGTGGGGTGGGTTCAAGGGCGGAGTGGTGACATAGAGGAGGGGGGGGGTGTTCAAGGTCGAAGTGGGGATTTGGGGGAGCAGTGGGGTGGGGTGGGTTCAAGGTCGCAGTGGGGATATGGGGGAGCAATGGGGTGGGGTGGGTTCAAGGTCGAAGTGGGGATATGGGGGAGCAGTGAGGTGGGGTGGGGTGGGTTCAGGGACGAAGTGGGGATCTGGAAGAGCAGTGGGGTGGGTGGGGTGGTTTCAGGGGCAAAGTTTTGAAATGGAGGAGGATGGGGTGGGTTTGGTTTAGCAGCAAGTTGGTGAAATGAGGAGGGTTGGATGGGGTAGGGCGACCTTTGCTTTCCTTGTGCTGACTCTGTGCAGCAGGCATGTTGAAAGACCAGTGAGTAATGCAAGAGCTAAGATATACTACCACGGGCGCTAGTGAGCCGGATCGCCTTGCCTGAATGGACCTATTTTAGAGTTGCCAGCTGGCCAATCCTCTGCGCTGGCTAATCCTCTGGGCCGGCCAATCCTCTGATACCATGTCGGTTCTTTGCTGCTTACAGGTCGATCGTCAGCAGTATCCCTGGGTTATTGCTTGCATGCATCGAATGATGGTTGCACCTTCAACCTACAGCAACCCTGTTGTGGGCGACGTCGAGAACATGGAGCGTCTGCAATCTGACTACGAAGAGCTATTCAAGATGTTCAAGGTGAACTTGGTGGTCAGCGGCCATGAACATGCATACGCACGGACTTGCCCTTGGTATAATGGGGAGTGTGTGCCTACAAGCAGTGAATTGGTTGATATCACTAGCAGTAGGGTGGTGCTGGCTGGTTTAAGCAGTAGCCGTAGTGACACCACAGGTGACACAAGTGCCACCAGGAGTGACACTGGTGACACCAGCAGCTGGCAGTTCTGGAAGAGGTGGAGGAGCATCTTTTTGAGGGGCAGCAGCAGCAGCAGTAGCAGTGGCAGCCATAGCAGCACAGCTGCAACGCAAGAGGCTGTTGTTTACAAAGTGAAGTCCTTGAAGCATCCTAGTGCACCTGTGTATGTCCTGGCTGGGCATGCAGGGGCAGGGTTTACCACGTCATTCCCTGCACCATTGCCTGCTTGGACTGAGTTTGCAACTCAAGCTAAGAATGGTTACTTGCGTGTCACTGCCACAAATAGCACATTGCTTGTGGAGTCCGTGTCTACAGATGATGGTGCAATCATGGATGCAGTACAGTTGGCACTGTAGCATCAGTGTTGCTTATATAGGTACGATAAATCCCCAGGGAGTTTGGAAATTAAAGGGCAAGTTCTGTATGTATGCGGGTCAAGTTCAGGTTTGGGCAGACGACATCATGGACTTTCAGATGTGTATGGTGTGTTCGCAGACGGCTCTTGCTGTTTATGTGGCAGCCTGCTGTCCACTAGGGTCGATGGCACTTGTCCTAGTAGGTGTTGATTGTGTCTGAAAGCGCGGGATTACCACCATGCATGCAGGGCGTTCCTTTTTTGTTTATGTTAAATGTGTGTTATGTGGTACATGCTTTATATATAACATAGGTTGAAACAAAGAGTGACATAGTGTACCGTACGTACATATGAAATGTGTGTTGCCTGAGTGTAATCTGTGCATCTGCAGTGTGGCTAGATGGTAGAGCCCTTGATGTGCATGATTGTATGGGTGAGTCTTACATTGGCAAACCCATCAGGTCATTGTATGTATGGCCCTGAGCAAGGCATTAAACTGCTTGGCTTGCTGCTGACTGGGTCAACTGGTCAGCACATGGCAAGTCGAAATGGGCTGGCCTGACATACATTGGCTAGCAAGGGATCTAGGGTGGGCTGGTGGCAGCCATGGTGTCAGTTTTGGACAGGAACTTGAGTATGCCGTTGGAGCCTAAGTTGGCTCCTTGTGGGTGGCGCTGCCCCCACCGGCGCCCCGCTTTGACGGGGCCATTTGGTAATTGGTAATTGGTATGTAGGTGATGTTCCTGGAAGCGTTGTTCTGGAAGCAATTAAACCACGGCAGCAGGGTTGATGGTCCTTTAGGGACGGACAGGCTGAGGGGTCGCTTTTGAAGGCAACATATGTGAATGTGAGTACTCTTCACTTCTGCTGCAGCCTCTATAAACCAAGCATAAGCTACCGCATTGAAGCCAGACATACAGTGCGCGCTTTGTTCATACAGCGCCTTGAAGCACCGATATGAAGTCACAATTCTGCTTGCCTTGAAGCCGCACCGATATGAAGTCGCAATTCTGGTTGCCTTGAAGCCGCACCGATCACTATGAAGTCGCAATTCTGGTTGCCTTGAAGCCGCACCGATATGAAGTCGCAATTCTGGTTGCCTTGAAGCCGCACCGATCACTATGAAGTCGCAATTCTGGTTGCCTTGAAGCCGCACCGATATGAAGTCGCAATTCTGGTTGCCTTGAAGCACCGATATGAAGTAACGATTCTGGTTGCCACACACTTCATTTCCCTTGAAACATTCGAGCCCTTTGATGAGATAGTCAAGACTACTGACTAGCTGGGCTCCCCTTCAACACCCTTTGCCGCAGCTGCGTGCGTCTCCGCTTAAACCTCAAACTGTCCCTGTACCGCTTGCTGGTACTGCTTTGCTCCTCTCGCAAGCTCCCATCCTCGTCAAATGCTTCTTCATCTTCGTCCAAAACCAGCTCCTCGCCTGGTAGCCCTGCTGCTGCCCAAGACTGACCTGGGACCCCTGCTGCTACTGCTGCTGCTCGATCGCTAGCACCTGGTGCTTTTTCCGTTCTCGGCAGCTTTGCAGCATCTTGGCTACCTCTCCTACTGCTCCTCTGCTGCTCCCGGTTGCTGCTGCTGCTGCTGCTGGAATGAAGCCCGCTAGTAGATGCCCCAGCGCTACCTCCAACCCTGCTGCTGCTGCTGCTGCTGTTGCTTGTGGGAGCATCAAGCACCACTTCTGCTCCTGAAAACACAGCTTCGAGATCTTCTGGTGTAGCAAAGCGCCACTCCCCTTCAGGCAGCTCTCCAAGTGTGAGGCCGCCAATGGAATGCCTATGTAGCTCCTCCACTTCAAAACCGAGTGTTGTAAACATCCGCTTGATCTGCGGTGGCGATACAGCAGCTTACGTGAGATTAGCAGCCACGGCAGCAGCTGCATCAGCAAAGCCTGGCAGAACGTGCATACATCATGCATCAGCAGCACTTCACCTTAGCTTACTTTCCAGTCTCATCTCTTCATTCGCCATCCATGTTGGATGCATCAAATACATATATCATTACTGCTACATAGCAAAAGTGCTATAGACCCCGCAACTCACACAACAAAACCCTGCAGAACATCCATATAGAAAGCGGCAAAAGCAACACGTAGCCCTGGCTGGTGGCAACATTCAGACACACCTTCTTCCCTGACCGCCCTCACAGAAAAGCTCGCCCAGTGGTACCTTACCTTTTCTCAGAGCCATCTCAGCAGCCAGTTCGTTCCGATAGCCAAGGCTTTTTTGGAATCTGCCAGGAGGCCTTGGCTACCTGCCCCCACTCTGCATCCCTCTGCCCCCCCCCCCCACCCAGACCCAATGGTATGCAGTGAAATCCCATGTTCAATCAAGTAAGCTGTGCTACAGAGATAGTGGCAGCCGTTGCAGCGGGAAGTAACTGCCCCGCAATGTTCACAAAGAGCATGACATCTGGCGTTTGCTTAACGGAGCGCCACCTTCGCTGTCACATCCTCTCAATGACCAACTTTCTCCTGACATTCTTGCAGCTGCTGACCCCTAGCCTGCATCCCCATGTATACATTGCCCAACTCCTAGATGCTTTATAACACACTTTAATCCCCGCACGAGCTCAACATACAGGCACTCATGGCAATGGCTATCATCGTACTAGCAAAGCCCTGCAGAACATGGCACAAAAGGTATTACCTGATGATATCTGCCTTCACAAAGAGCCACCTCATATGTAACGTATCTCGATGACCAACCTGATTCTCCTGCCAATCTGGAAGCTGCTAACCCCCAGCCTGCATCCCTCCTTATTCCTACTCACCTCCCTTGACGCTGCAAACACAATCACAAGTCCTCAACATTCCCGCAGAAAAGAACAGACCACCATGGCAGCGGCTGCAGGTGACATAGCATAGCCCGTAACAACGTCTACAGAAAGCCCACCTGATGGTATCTGCTTTCACAAAGCGCCACCTCAGCTGTCACATCCTCTGTCCCCCCCCCCCCAAGATGCTATGGCATGCATTACTACACACCTTGACTTTCACGCTCAAGTAAGACTGTGGTGCAGAAATAGCAGGAGCGGCAGAGGCAGGTGCCATAGTAAAGCCCCTAAGGACACCTACAGAAAGCCCACCTGATGGTATCTGCCTTCACAAAGAGCCACCTCAGCTGTGACGTCATCCACCATGGTCAAACCAGCAGGCAGTAGCGGGGTCCTGTCACCCACAAGCTGTAGCGCACCACTAGCAAAGCGCCTGGTGACTGCTGCTGCCTCCTTGCCCATGAGAGGCTTGTTCAGCACTGCTCTGTAACGCTTCCAAATGCCTAAAGTTAACAGGCAGCAACAAGAAGCAGGATGGTCATGTAGCTTACACAAGGTGTGTTTGAGATCATGCGAGATTGCTTCCAGCAGGCATTGGTACATCTAGCATGCAGCAGCAAAAACAAGGAGAAGTCAATGTGTGGGGCATATGTGCTCCACAACCCAAAAAATGACCCCGTGTTCTGCTTCACTACCGGTATGACTGTAATGCCATACATTCCATACATCCATCAAGAAAGGTTGGCAAGAAGAGCTTCCCCCCTTCTCTGCGTAATCATCTCTGTCTCATACATATATCAACAGGAAGAGGTGTGGCTTTGAGCAGGAAAGGAGGAGAAAACTTCAGAGGATGGCAGTGCCTTCCTGCCCCTTAAACAAACGCCAGAACCCGCAAATAAATGTGTAGCCCCATGCATACATATGTTCCGAAGGCGGTGGCTGCAAATGCATGTCATGCAGCGATGGGATGGGCAAGGCTGTTTGGAGGTTCAAGCAGTTTGATAACATATGGGGAAACAAGCACAGTACGTATAAACCTTGCCTTTCTGCTTGTACCGCCAGAAGCAAGTTGCAATGATGCTATGTAGTGGCAGCGACATACTCACTTCCAGACCAGGTAGCCAGACACTCACTTTTCTTGGGTGACATGATCCTATGCAGCAGCTGGCCATCGTCAGTCAGCAGCAACAGACCAGAAGTATCCTTGTCCAGTCGCCCCACACATGATAGGAAGGGGCGCCGCCGACCAAACCTGCATAAGGCAAAGGCAAGCGCCAAAGACAGGCAAAGCTACTTTTTCAAGATGGTAAGCCTACAGATCAGTGCGCGCTAAGTGCTGCTGGACATAAGTGCTCCAATCTCTCATCCAGTACTGCGTACCTACTGTTATCTAACTGGCTCTCCAAGTAACATTCTTGGCGTCTAACCGCAGGGGGGGGGGGGCAGTGACCCCCCCCCACCCACCCCCTGGTCGACTTGGGGGGTGGGGGTTAGGGGGGGGGAGGGGAGGGGAGGGGGGTCTGGACCCCCCCCCCACCACCACCCCGGACGACTAGACCCCCCCCCCACCCCCCAAGGTGCGGTTAGACGCCAAGAATGTTACTTGGAGAGCCAGCTAACTGGATAGTCAAATACATCTACTCCCAAGTTGGTTCCGTGTTCGGCTATGCTATCGGTTGGCTACTTCTGGAGAAGGAGCTCATAAACTTCTTGGCATAAAAGAGGCGAAATTGTGGGCAACTTCTTAGGATGCTAGTTCAACAGCATGCCAAGGCTGGTGAAAGGCAGTGCCAGTGCCTGTATCAAGGCTTCAAAGTGATGTTGAGGATCTGCAGCACCTCATCGGGTGACAAGAACATGGCCGCTGTCCTGCTTCCCCACTGCCCCGCTGCAAAAGCATCTGCCATTGCCCGTTGCGACACCTTTAATAAAGGATTTCTGCTGCTTAATGTATCCATAGCAGTGCCAAGGATCACCTATTCAAGTGGTGCATGGCTTTTCAGAAGCAATGCCTCCCAGGCCTGTGGTGGTTATGCATTTCCAGAAACAATGCTTGCACCAGATCACATGCACGATAGTCTTGGCCTGTTAACCCATCCCCACACATCAAAGGCAGGGCACATGTAAGAAAGCAGGGGAGATTGATCTGACAAAGATAGGCAACACAACATAAGCGAGGTCCTAAAAGCGACATGACAGGGTTCCTGCAAAGTCTAAGGGCGAACCAACAAAGGGCAATCACCGGTCCTTATACCTGTACGGCAGCAGGTCATAGACCTTTGGATCAATCACTTTTTCATCATCTGGGGACGTGACCACATAACCTTGCGGCTTGTGCAATACAATCAGCATGGGTGGCGGGGGGTCAAGGGGCTCGCCATCCAGCAGAAGCTCCCCAGCAGTTGCCTTTTGGCCTACCTGCATATTGAACAGATGCTATCAGCTCACACACAGCTATTCAATGGTCTGGTCGTCTCAGGGCAGTATGCTTTAGCCAACTGCTGGATTTGTTGGGTCTTCCTTGTTTTTACCAGATAATAAAGCAAACACACCCAAACTATACCCTTTTTTGGCACCATATGACCAATTTAAGGATGGTAAGCAATCATAGCAACAACAGACGTATACACACCAATGTAAGGTATGGCAACCACAAGAGGACTGCTGGGGCAAACCAATGAAGCACACCATACTCAGCTGGAAGCCTCTGTAACTGGATGTAATACTAACTAGGGCGTAACATCTCACCTTGGGACGTAGGCCAGTCTCCTTGAAGACCACCTGGCCCTTTTTGACCATTGTAGCGCACTCTCGGCGCTTGCCATACCCAAGATTGGCTAACAAGCGCTCGACGCGCAAGGGGACACCCGCTTCAAGAAAGGAATCAGCAGCCGTAATGGCTCTTAGCAATGATAATGTACAAAATTTTTTACGCATGCCACAGCTTGGCGTGATAGAGACACTGCTACAATACACAGGACAGCATTCAGGTGTGGGTGACAACTTCAATATGCCGTGTTTGTTGCTTTTCCTCAGCATCTTAGCATGGGTGCACTGTACATGGTATCAGATCCTTTTGTGGCACAAGCTGCTGCTCTGTGACCAGTGGTCTATATCAACACATTGCCTGGATCTTTGCTTGTTCTGCGGATGGAATGATCTTCAGCAATAGGTAAGAATGCGCAGTATCGGGAGGCCATAGATCAAGAAAATGTCCTTGTAAAAGGAAGTTCTATTGAGGTGGCTAGAAGTCCTATGGTTCCGTACTACCAAATGTCCTTGTGGTTATGTAGGTTCACATGGAAAGGTAGGGTGTACTACGTGCATATCTGCACCACCTTGAAAGGTTCAATCGGGCCATAGGATCCAATACCAAGTGCAGTGAGGGGATAAGCTTGTTACTGGCTGGACTGTACACAGGCTTAGCCTGTGCTCAGGGCCATTGGAGCCGAGCCATATGATCCAAGGAGCTGTAGAGCAGTTTGCAATAGGTTCTGGCCATGAGAAGCTATCTGCAAGTGTTACGGTAGAGCTTTCAAGGATGTGCAGGTACTGAGCAAGGTCTTTACTCAAACAAAACTCAAAGTATGGACTTGTTATACCATGCCCAGGGCAGATGGGTTTGATATGTGCAGCCTGGCTGGTGGCGACGTCCACACACCTACTTCCCTTATTGCATTCAGTTGCCTTGTACTTAGTGAGATAGCTATGGCTGTTGCTTGGGACCCTGCTTAACAGCTGTGAGTACATGCTGCACTGAAAAGTCCATGCCAATGCACATGTACCGCTGCTCCTGAGACAGGCTAGCAAGACTAGCGGTAAAAAGTTTGCTATAGCCAGCTGTGATCCTATCTAGACGGAATGCATGAGCTTACGTTGTGTGGATTCATCATCTTCCTCTGAGGCGCTGCAGATTGTGTGCTGCCTCTCTGCAGATGGGTACAACAGAGTCACATATAGCATGCATGCAGCCCCGCGAACAGCTGCTACACCAAGATTCACGGCAAGGACGGCCAATGCTGGGCATGTGCACAATATGCTCTGAAGCTTGTATGTCGGGAGGCTGAAGCTGTGGACAGCTTACTAAAGTGGGCCAATCCCTAGCACGTGCAGCCAAGCAGCAGCTAGCCTGGGGTCTCTGTACTTACGGTTATGGCTGCATGTAGGTAAACGTGTCCTGGATGCACTAGCCAGGTGGCTGCCCACCGACCCCCTGCAGTGGCTGCTCCGACATAACATGTGCGAGTAGTTGCACCTAGTCAAGATCTGCTGCAGAGCCATGAAATCTTGCTAATAGAGCAGCTCCCCTAGTACATGCGGTAGTGTTATTGTGCTCCAATTGTGTCCCGCGGGTTGGAGTGGCAGTCACATGGCATGACATGCAGGGCGGAGGTAATACGAAGAATCTCACGTGAAGCCTACCATTAACAAACCCGGTCATGCAATTTTAAGTTTGTGGCTGTGCTGCTTAATGCATTCGCAGCCTAAGTTAATCTGAATGAAGTCACCAGGCAGCACCAACCGCTGGTGAGTTCTTGACCTGCCCGGGGAGCAAACAGGGCGTCCAGCAAGCGCATGGAGACATACTACTATGACTGTAGGACTTTCAGACAACAACTTTGTTGCATGACAGGGCAGAAACGTACTCAACATTATGTGGCATAGAGCACTGTAGGTGTGCGCTCTCCACAGGCAGCGTTCTTCACCAGGGACGGCGACTGGCCGAAGGAGACAGCGGAGCAGTTGATACTGACAGGAATGTGGCCGTGTCGGGAAGCTTTTTGACTGGCCTAGAAAGCAGGTACTTTTTCTGAGACTCACACAACTGCATGCTTTGCGCTTTACTGACGACTCCCGCAGTCGACGGCCTCATGTTGTCATTCAAGTCGGTTTCTGCATGCTCTTGGGCTCATTTGCATGGTGATGGCAGCCCTTGTGCTATGTGGCTGCTCACCCTAGTCTCACTTTTGTCAGCTCCCCTTGCTTGGCAACCGCCTGCCCCACTTCGACAAGATGTCCTCCCCGTGCAGGTATCTGAGCAAGAGACTCTCCATACAGCGGATGCGAAGCAGCCTGGAAGGCCATCCAGGCTCTCGAGCACTCCTTACTTGCACCCAGTATTGGCTGTGCTGATAGCAGGGGCGCGCAGCTTCCACAGCAGCTGTTGGAGTGCTTGAGACCCTTTGGAAATACATCAGCTGGAGGCAGCCAAGCAACCAGAAGCCCAGCAGCTGCAGCAGCTGGAAACTCAACACAGGCCTTTGCAGGCAATCGTGCACAGCAGGTCAGCAGCTGTCCTGTAGCAGCTTACTAGCAGGTCCCAGCAGCCACACAGGCTCCACAGCTTCCTGTGATTGTGCCAAGCAAGGGCCAGCTGCAGCAGCTGCCCACTTGGACATTTGCGATTGGTCAACTGCCGCAAGGCAAAGGGCAGCGCAAGCTGCGCTCCCCCAGTCTGGCTGCAGACCCCCCTGATGTGCGGCTACAGCTTGGGACAGCTGTAGCTGCAAACAACCTCACCTCTCGCCACAGCCCATCCTGTCGCAGCACCACAAGCAGCAGCCGCAGAGTACAAAGGTCCTCTAGCAATGGCAAAATTCACCATGACAGTCCCTACAGGTATCGCTCTGGAGCTTTGTCTTCCCTATGGCCCATCCTCGCAGCAGCGCTCGTATCTGCCCTTGTAACATACACCATCCTGCAGTACCTTAGAGTAGGCCAGATACTGCCAGCAGCAGTAGCCGGAAGCAGCCGGGACTGGGGGGCAACAATCTCTCTGCCCGACATCAACCATATAGATGCAGTTTCGGCCACAGCAGCAGCAGCAGCAGCACAAGCAGCGGCAGCAGCAGCGGTTAAAAGCAGTGAATCTGAGCAGCATTTAAGCAAGCCCAAGTTGCAGCCACTTCCGATTCATAGCAACAGCAGCAGCCAAGCAGCAGAAGGTCTCAGCAGACGTGCTGGTGGCCATGTGCTACCTGGCCGTAAGCTAGTAGTAGCACTGGTCAACGATGCCCCTTACCACCTGGAGATCGTTGCAGGCTTCCTGCATTTACTAGGCCACCTTCCAGAGATAGAGGTGGTCTGGTACCAGGCAGGGCAACAAACGCCCGACGGCTTCTTCTCTCCAGTGCAGCTCCTGGATGCTCAGGGCTTCAGCGAGCTGCTAGGGTACTTCCCACATATGAGGCCCACAACAGATGTGCCTCCAAAGGTTGACTTTGCTATCTTTGTCAGCCCAGAGTACTTTGAAGCCAACACAAAGGTAAGTTATGGTTGCAAAAGCATGTGCTCCTGGATGCTGCAGATGACCCACACTGTCAGGTGTCCTGTCTTTTGGAGGTCTTCTGGGTTCTGGGGCCCCTGCACCATGTGTGCAGGCCTAATGGGTCCTGTGTTTGGAGCCAGGCACAGGACCCAGTGCCCGACGTGCTTACAATTTCAACACGTGGGGGCTCAGTACGTGCCCCCATGCATCATGAAGATAATGAGATGGGATTTGGAAGTGTGCTTTGCTCTGCTCTGTACTTCCCTTTAAACGTGTTTGTCCAGGTGTACTCTCAGCTTGCAGCTCAGAAGAGATGTCCGCTCTAACCTTGGAAGCTGCATTGTTGCTTTGGCAGGCTTTCTTGGACAAGGCGAAACCGACCTCAGCTGTCATGCTGGTTCACAATGGCGGCAACAGAGCAATACAGCGGTTGCAGGCCCTGCACCCGAAGCTTTATTTTGCTGCCCTGGGTCCGCATGTTGCAGCTACTGTGCGTTCTGCTCTGCGTGTGAATACGCACTGGATGATGGCGACATGGCCCTTCCACCCAAAGGTGAGATTTGGCTAGGGTTGATGTGAGGGCAACGGTTTTAGGCTCACAATATGGACCAGACTTGTGTTGTATAAGCTGGTAGTTGTAATGATGCTATCTTCTTAAGAGCATTGGAATCTACGCAAACATGTTCAGCAGCATGTTGCACGTGCTTTTACAAATCTCTGCATTCCTGAAGAGGCTTAGATGATAGTGTTGGCTGTAAGCATCGGGTAATATCCCAAGTAGCAGTGACGTGACTGGACATGATTCCCTGTGCTTCCCATTTGGCTTATAGGAAAATGTCCTTCAAAGTGGAAAATGGCATGTTTCTTTCAGATCTTGCCGTCAGTATCTGTTGTTGCGTTTGCAACACATCATGTCCTGTCGTGCCTCATTGCAGTGTATAGATATGCCAGAGATATCGACTCCCAGTGGCTCTGCTGGTCTGCTGTTGGAGCTTTCGCACTCTGGTACATCAAATAGTTGCTCATCACCAAAGCTGCTCACCTTGGACAGACAGCAGCTCTTGCCTGTTTCAATGCAGTTTTGGTGGTATATTCTGGCTTTCCAAGCTCCATCTGTATGCAGCATGTCCTGGTAAAGTTGGGCCTCCTGGAATGTTGATAGCGCTGTTAACAGCGCGGTTTCCATGCAATGCTTGTATGGCCTGGATGTCAAGGGGGTTGCTGGAAGAGTCCTGCATGCCAAGAAGTCTCTGTTAAAGAGTCCCCCATGCTTAACGTGATCTCAAAGTAGGCACTGACCTCTATTCAAACCCACCTCCAATACTGTACGTACATGTGCTGAGTGTGTGGTGAAATTTGTGTCGATACACGTTGCGTGTCTCTTACCTGCTGTACCTCAGACACGCTGTGACATCAAGGCAAAGGCTGCCATGACCTGCCTGCACGGCTTCACCATCCAAGGCAACTTTGAGTCCCAGCGGCGAAACTATACGCGGGTGTGGGATATGATACACCAGGCACAGAAAGCCAAGGACATCCCTGTGCCATATGGCAGCCGACCCTTCCACCTGCACTTGGTGGGCAGAGGCCTTGTGAGCTCAATGCATATGCCAGCCGACTTGAAAGAAGTTGTGACTGTGCATTATGGGCTTCAGTTCCCAGCTTATTACGAGCAGGTGAGGGTTGCTATGGCAGTGCCAGGAAGGTTATGGTGAATTAGGCCAGTTCTACTGCTCTGCTTAGTTTGTACTGGACATCAGGCTTTGATACCCACCCATTGGTACCAGCTAAAGCAGGGTCCAACTTGGGTCCTGATTGTGCAGCAACCATGACATGGCAGAGAGTCCTGCAGGCAGCTTGCAGTATAAGTGCAGCTGTTGTGCATGTGAAATCTGATTAGAATAATGCCTCCAGCACAGCGAGATAGCACATGAGCTTGCCTAGCCCTCAGCACACCCGGCTGGAAATCGATGAACCTGCAAGCAAGTTGGGCTGGTTCATCAGAATGCAAAGATGGGACATGTTGGAAGGAGCTATGACTTGGCACAGCAACATAATCCCTCCCTAGTGAACATATTATGTTCCTGAAGTATTCATTTATCTCGCACTGCAGTTGCACCATAGCCATGCCCTGCTGATGGTCCTGGGCAGCCACAACTACTTGACGCAGAAGATTAGCAGCACTGTGGTGTCTTCTCTGATGACTGGGATACCTGTGGTGGCAGATGATGCAACTCTTGCTGCATATACCTTCCTCAAGAAGGAGAATGTATTCTACATGGCGCCAGGGGAGAATGAGATGTCTGTTATGCTCAGGGTGAGTCATAGTATGACAGTATATGCATACTGGGTGACAGGAGCTAGGTCGTGGACAGGGTAGAGCTGGAGGGCATTGGCAGGAGGTCGGGGAGGGGGGGGGCAGCAGAGGAACAGGGCAGGGGCAGCTGAAGGTGATGGATGCATGTATTAAGGCCTTGATGCTGGAACATAGATCATAGATGAAATGGTTCAGGCAAAGGGTCTTGGCAGAGTGATGGTAGTCTCGAGCGCCGCACTGGTGTCTGGGCAGACATGCACAGGAGAAGATCCTGCAGTGTGCTGCAGGAACCTAGGGCTATGTGCATTACACCCATACACAAGGGGGTCAAAGTGGCAAATAAAGAAGGCAGGGGAAAATGGAGGTTGGGAAGCAAGACCTGTCTTAAATAGAAACGTTGTTCTGCATTTGTGGTCGTGAAGGGTGGTGCTGGGACGATTGCAAGATCTGAATAGGTGATTCCAACAATGGAGGCCACACAATCTGTACAGGGGTTGGGTCCGAACGCTGACAACGTCTGGGGGGGTAACGGGATCGTCCTGCTAGTGACTGCTCCCTTAACTACTACCAACATAGGTACTCGGAGAGTGGAACCCACTAATGTTTACTTAAACAACATTTAAGAAACCAACCACAAATGACCTCTACCATCAAACCATCTTGGTAAGGAGAGGTTGCCTTAGCCTCACACCCAAGGCTCATTGTGCAACATGCTGTGTTAGGTTGGGATAGGAGGGCAGCAGCCAGCCCGTGCACAAGCTACTTCAACCCTCACCTCTTCCAGGCCTTGCTTCAGTTCTTATATGCTGCAGGTTAGCTGAGCTCAGATTTGGCTCGGACTGTTTTTTGGTTTGAGCTTCCTCTCGTTGTTCAAACAAACTTGAAGCTGTTCCTCTACATACGCAGATTCTGAAGATGAGCCCGGCTGAAGTGTTTGCTGTCCATGAAAAAGTGCTGGAACTAGCCAAGCACCTGAATGAGAGATCGCTGCAGCTGCTGAAGAGCTTCTTGCCCACAGTGGAGGTAGCTCAGTGAGCAGAGAGTGGTCTGCAGCATTTGCCAGCACCTTGTGTGGAGTTGCCAGTGTTGGGGCAGCCTCCTCTTATCAAAAGTGGCTTGGTCCTGGTGGAGGCAGGGATGAGAGCAGGCTGATGTGATGCTCTTATAAAATGGTGGACCAGTGGGGAACGGGGTTTGCAGACATGGAGAATCAGAGGTGGGTGGTATGTTTGATCAGTGTAGGACATGCGAGCTGATGGCATTGTCCAATTATATGGTGTTAGGTGGCTGCCGTGTTTATTTGGAAGGAGGGGAGCAAAGGGGTGCTGCACTCATTGAGATTGGTATGCTTGCAATGACTGTGCTCCTTGCTTGTGGCAGGCAACTGCTGTTAGTGGCCTTGTAACTTCGTGAGGCAATGTCTATGTTGCAACGTGTATAGGTCCCACCTATCGTATATGTGGTGTGTGCATACGGCATGATCAGTTTGTTAAATGCTGCACTGCCACTTCAAGTTCGACACAATAAGCATTCTGGAAGGAAAATTGAGGCATCTGCTTACACCTATAGAGGCATGGCGGAGTGTGACTGTGTGGCCGGAGACTCTGTCCCCATGGGCCATGTGTGCCTTCAGGGTCTGTGGACTAACTCATGGGTGCAGTCGCTAGAGCTTCAGTATCGTTATGGAGGTGTCGCTTGGACCTGCTATCCCACTGCTCTTTAATTGGTCTATGTCTGCCGCTCTTTGCTATCTCAAACAGCACAGTATTTCAGAGGCTATACATCATGCGGCTGTGGCAAGTGAGATTTGGATGGAAGTGGGGCCTAAGCTATCCTGTCGGCTGCCTATGGTGCTTGCCCCACTTGGTTACAGATGGTGCTCTCTGCAGCATGCATGGGGTCAGCAATCTCCCCACGCACCATTGGCAGCAAGAACAGAACCAGCGACGGGTGCCCCTCAGACATATGTGCAGTAGCAAGCGCTATGCTGCACGCAGCAACACATCCATGGCTGGGATAGATGCTGTGGTACCTAGAGCAAGCATCCTTGCTGCTGATGCCCCTGCTAGGCGCCTCGATGTGCTGCCCTTGGAGGGTCTGCGAGCAGCAGTGGATGGTACAGTGTCAGCTGGAGCAATTTCATAGCAGTATACTACAAAGCTAGAGGAGCGAACTGTCTCTTTGGATGGGTGAGAGCTGTGGGGTTGATATTTATCGCCTGTTGGAGCTGGGCACAGTGTACCTAGTGGATGTGCCTGTCCCTGCATGCTGCAGCTACCCGACTTTGTGTGCTGAGCCCTTGTGTGGGCTGCTAAAGCGTTAGATGGGTACAACGCATCTAACGTGTTGTACCCACCCGTGCTGCAGTAAGGAGTATATTGCTTGTGTAAGGTCGCATCGTAAAATGCAACACCCGCCGCTGTATGTGTGTGATTCTTACATTGGCAAACCCATCGCCACGCGTGCGATATGTAAGCAAGCAAGCTGCACTTTCTCTTAGTGGTTTTGTAACACCGAGTACTGTCAGTAATGAAAAGTGTCAGAAGCAAAGGGCATCTTAATCATTCAACAACTTATGGTGGCACTAAGTTAATACCGGCAAGGAGGCATATCAGGAGGCACTATAGGGCCCTCTCCGTCAAGTCGCAAAGCGGGCCTAAGCCCATGGTCCTTAGTACTGGCATGCCCACACACAATGCTTCCGTCCATCAGATGATGCATTTACAGTCTGTGATGTGCTCGGTCGCAGCGGCCACACTGACTGTTCCGGTGAGTCCGACTGCCCTGACATCGATGATCCAACGACGCAATTGCGTGGGGCCTCCTGTCAGAGTATCTCTGGTCCCTTGAATTTGTGCCACTGACCGGCTTCTCTGCCAGTGTCGCTTGCTCCGTCACTGACCCCTGTCTGACGTCAGGCTTACCCCTTGGACCCCTTGGACCGCAGTGTGGGCACCGGCTTGGACCGACTGTGATGACTGTGCCTGTACATTGCCTACCCTATAAATAGGCATGCATGAACACAAACAGGCATACGATCACATACTCGAACAGAAAACGTGACGTTGCTACGTACACTAGCGAGGTGAGGCCGCCGAGTAGTTGGTGCATCAACCAAATGTCCGAGTCGGCTTACTTATGTGTGACTTGGCGCATGCAGGGAACAGAAAGAGACCTCTTGAAGTCTGCAATCTTCTATCAATCTGTAAAAGGTAAGAGTATCAGTTTCATTACAGCTTTGGCTTGCGGATTCAATGTTCGAGCGGGTGGGGGACGACCTGGTCCCGTGACTTCTCGAAATACACGATCATGCTTATCTGATGCAAGCCATGTGCACTTCTGTAAACAGTTTCTACGTTGAGTGTGCCAACGACGCGGAGGCACACTGTCATGGTCAGACTGAGGGGTGTCGTACGTATCCATCTATCACCGTACCGTCCTGAAGCCGGTTCCAGGTTCCGGTTCCAGGGCAAATTGTGCCCAGTTCCACGGTTCCAGCGATGCCAAACATGTCAGTTCCTGGTTCCAGCCCTGGGCCACCCTCTGGCCAACATGTCACATGCTGGTTCCAGCAAGTTTCTTACTAAATGTATGATAACCCTCTGAGTGGAAGAATAGCAAATTCCATTGTACAATTGATGGTTATAAGTGGAAATTATCGCTGGCTCCTGGGGCTTCGCCCCAGACCCCACCAGGGGGGCTGTTCCTCCCCCCTGGACCCCCGCCTCCTGCCTGGGTCGATGCGCAGCATCGACATGGCATGGCCCCCTGGAAAATATCGGTTCCAGAGGCCTCTTTTGAAGTCCAGTTCTGGTTCCAAAGGATGTTGTGGAACTGGCTTCAGGACGTTATCACCGGGAACTAACCTACCGCAGTTGAGAAAAGCTGTCCATCATAGCTTAGCAATGGCACACAGCATCTGGCAAGTGCTACTTCATCTGTACGCTGTATACATGGAACCTTCTAATGTGTCCGTGTCCCCGATATGGCAAGTGACCTTCACTGTTCATGGCCTCCAGACCCCGTCGGTCCTGCTGGTGTGTTCCAGCAAGCTGAACTGTTAAAAAAACCCTCACTTCTGTCGTGTTTTTCATCCTTTCACAGCACACCTGAAGTCCACACGGATGGCCAAGCTTTCCTATGCTCCACTGTGCGCCTCTTTGCTGGTAATCCTGCTGCTACTGTCTGCAGCAGTGACCTCTGACGCATTGAGGGAGCTCAGGGGCATGCAGAAGCAAGATGCCATGAAGAAGGCACAAGGATGTAAGTTGGCACATGCTGTGATGTGAATAGAAATCTGAAGTCAGTATTTACTGCCAATATTAGAAGAGTATTGCAGCAATTACGTCTTATTCCCATTTGCAGGCCTATGAGAATTGTAACTCTGGCACTGTAATTTGCATTTAGCCTGTTTTCAACTCTTCGCAAACTCCAGCATGACTGACCATGCTAACTACATTCAGGAAACACCTGCCTCTTGCCTAAATCTTGCCAACGTCTGCAGAGCCCTTCCTGACTCTGGTGCTTACTAGTACTACATGGACCAGCACATGTTAGTTGCTTTGCCACCCCTGTGGTAGACTGTGGCACCACACGCGTGCCGATGGGGCTCCCAATATATGATTTACACACACACGCACCCTCGTGCTGCTCTGCTCTCAGCCCCTCTATAAAACCTGCACCCTCCTCAACCCATGCCTATTATGTGACCCAGTCACTTTTGCACCTTGACATCAGATGCCATCATTTAAATATTGGAACTAGAAATTTGCTATGCCTGGGCTACCTGCTGCCTAGCCGCTGTGATCATAAAATGCATGAGGGTTGACTTGACTTTCCAAACAGCTAGAGATGTTGAAGGATATGATGTATGAGTTCCAGTGAGCTATCAGCACACAAGGTAGTCAACCGCTTATTCAGGCACTAGTGACCCCTGATTGACATGGCCACCGGGGACGTGTCCCCTAGTATGACTGTACGACTATATGACTGTGACATCGCAAAGCAGTTGTACGATTTGCCCTGGCTGCTGAGCTCTGATCTGCGAGTCTGTTTGCTCCTGGTGGGTGCACTAAGCTTAAAGAAGGTTACGTAGTCCCCACTGCTGGTGTAAATCCAGGGCAGTCAGTAATGACAGCCAGCCACTAGCGTGCGGGTGTGCCGATTGCCCACATACTGATATCCGTCAGCTTGGCACATTGCCATATATAGCGGCGTGGTCCTTCTGACTGACACTGATCTAGTAGCATCTCAGAAGCATGCACCCCGACCCGTCCTGCCATGCTACTACTAACTCTGTTAGAGCAGTGCTCTCATAATGATGATTACAGTATTGATGATAATGGTGGTGATGTGATGATCCGGGCGTATCCCCCAATGCTGTGTTGCCCCCCCTCCCCCACGCAGGTCGCACCGATGGCGCTAGCTGCATGGGGGATCGGGACTGCTGCAGCCGCAAGTGCCAGTGGTTTTCATGCAAACCTCGCAATAGCGGCGCTGAAATCCCGCACACTGAACACACCGCGTTCGCCGCTGGACCACCTCGTGGGAGCCAGTCCCCTGCCCAGAGTGGGTCCCAGAGTGTGTATGACAGGAGTGGGTCCCAGAGTGTGTATGACAGGAGTGGGTGGAGCCAGTCCCCTGCCCAGAGTGGGTCCCAGAGTGGTGACTGCCTGGGCCTCGGTCAGTCCTGCTGGTTCAACAGTCAGTGCTGCTCCTCGTGGAAGTGCAAGAGATTCACCTGCTCCATCCCGATGTGAGCAGAGCAGAAGCAGCAGCGGCTTGTGTGAGGGGCTGTGGAGGGAGCTTCATTGGCGGCTGAGCTCAACAATGACTAATGTGAGGTGGCTGCACTGAGTAATTAGTTGGAGCTCATCAGCCAGCGAGTGGTGTGGCCTCCGCCCCTCACTGGGCCACCATGGCCTGCCGGGACTGGACTCCATTGTGGAAGCTATAAAACTCGAAGAGGGCACTGCTTGGCTCTGCCTATCAGAGCACGTAACTACATGACACTCTTACAGATATACTTACATATACACAAGGCTGCCCTACTGTACCTGGGTGGCATGGGGTGCTTCGGTTGAGTGGTGGTGAGATCAGCTGATGGGATTGAGGGGATTTACCTTTCATCCCCTGAAAAGGAAGGTCTGGCGGTCAAAGAGTTCATAAAAGCAAAACTAAATCAAACAAACACGGTCATCTGCAATCCCACGGGCTTTGCCAGGTTACCGTGTCTTTGGTTTGTTGGTATCTTATAGTCTCCACTGTCACTCGCGAGGATGTCACCAAACCTGGGAGCTGACTGGGTTGGTGGTGAGTATCTCTGGTGACAGCTGCTATTGTTTAATTGCTGGGGTCTGGGGTGGGAGGCTTTGAGCCTCCTGGAAAAGGTGTCATTCCAGAATATGATGACCCTGGAGAGGGCTGAGGAGTGTGTTACTGTCAACTTGGTAGCTCTGCTATTTATCTTGCTCTGCTCATACTTCCACTCGATGCAAATTGATCATGCGTTGGTGAATGCTATGGTATAAGAGCATGCAGAGAACACTTATTGGCTGAGGTTGGTGAATGGTATGTTAGCGGAGCAGAAAGTGTTGGATGGGTAGGTCGCAGTACAGCACCCCAGAACCCATTCAGATCTTTGCCATTGGAACCCATGGACAAAAACTGATTATTTCCTGGGGGTAAATGGTATTGTAGCATGGGGACCCAGCATCAGTATGCCAGATTTGTCTGCATACATACGCACCCTAGAATTGGATTGTCAGTGCAATTGCATTTCTGAAACTGGATGGATATTCTGTGCCACAGTTATCAGTTCCTGCTGTGCACATACACTGCTGTGCATGTCAGTGACTAGGACAATCATATGACCCCGCTGTGGAACGATATGTTTGACGCGAGGGAAAGTGGCATGAGTTCCTGCCCTGTATTCGTCCGATTTGTTTTGAAATGACAATTAAACTGCAGACAGGTAGAGCTGCTTGGCCACCAAAAGCTTTCACTGCAGCTTGGAAGGACACTCGGGTGCAGCATGTGAGGGAGAATTGCAATTGGGTACAATGGAGGGCTGTTAAAGCTACCTCAACCACAAACAGTATGCCAGTTCATACCAGCCATTTGCTCTGGCTAAGCTGTGGCGGGTGATGGTAGTGGCACTTAACGTGCTTTGAAGTGCGGGTCAGCCTCATGCTGGTGCTGACCTCACAGGGGCATACCATTGAGACACGTGGTATTTGGTCACTAACTGAACTGCAGCCATTGTACATATGTACATGGCTAAGCTGGTATATGTGCACCAAAGCAATCAGCATGCATGCGTGCTGCTGCTATGCTTTTGAAACCGTTTGATTATCTGACTGAAGCACAACCACATCCTTTTGATATCGCTATTGGTATGTTTGATATATCTAACATGAATGGTAAATGAAGAGATAAGATTGGAAAGTAAGAGAAGGTGTAGCGCTGCTGGTACATGTTATCGCTATTGGTATGATTCGGGCCTGGAAAAGCTGCTCATGGTGGCATGATGGGGCGGGCTGGTTAAACCCTGACCTGGCAGATAGAATGGCTCGAGCCGAGTGATGACCACTCATAAGGCACTTCATTTGGCTGCGGTTCTGGCCAGTCTCAGAGATGCATATATGCTCTGTAACCAGTCATTTGAATCGGATACTTTTGCACAGAAATTGAGTGCTGTTTACTCCTACTTCCTCCTATCCCGCCTTTTGGCTTGTCTCCCGGTGTCCCGCTTATGAGACACCATGAGAAGTTTTATCTCTCTCTGTGTGTATAGCCATTCCGATTGTCTACGTAATCTGGTCTTTAATGGTGAGTGAGGCTCCGTCATGTGTCTTGAGCAATGTGTGCTCGAGCTCACTATGTTTTCACACTACAACATGTGTTGTGGACTACATGTTATTGTATACCTAGGTGTTGGTGTGGTGACCAGTGCGGTGAGTAGGCCCACCTCTCACCAACATGATCACATACACTGCTTCCTTTAAGGTATTGAGCGGACGGCATACATGCTGCTGTTCCTCATAGGCAGTCTGACCAGGCAGGCGCAACTCATGGACATGAGTGCATTATGTGCTTGGCGGACTGCTGCTTCACTCGGGAGGCTCAGCATCTTTGGGCCGAGAGCAGTACACACACCGCATCCGGCACTGCAGCAGGTACGCTTACTTCATCACCACAGTACTGCCAGGTTGCTCTACTGGCTCTGTGCACTCCAGCTCTCAGTAGTGACATTTGATCCCTACAAAGTACCTGCAGTGCTGGACGCGTGGTTGCAGCCGCATCTGAGATCTCACGTTGGCGTCAGCATGCCGTCGGCAGCCCCTGTGCTGCTCTGCATCTCCATGGGCAAGTAAGCACAGTACGGGCCTTCAAGAACGACATACGCTTGCACGTTAATCTATGTTGCGGCTCACTGAAGACCACGACGTGTTAGCTGCCTGGGCAAAACAGTATTTGCAATTGTGACGAGTGTGTGTTGACAGTGCCGGTCCATTATCTTCAAACGGCCAGGTCATGCCCCCTAGGGCTGCAGCTGCGGTAGATTGGGATGGCTTCACCCAACTGTGGGCCATCCCTGAAGCAGAAGCGTTCCTCTCCCAATCAGCTTCGGAGTCTTTGCCAAAGAGGGGATGCTTGCAGCAGCTGCTCGTGAAGACACAGCAAATCTTGTCACGTGCTGCAGAAGCAGAAGTCTTAACCTACAAAGCAATAGGGGCAGCAGTACAAGCCAACGCAGTGGTTCTCCTTGCCAGTGCTGCAGCAAAGCCCCAGCCTGGAGGTCACAGCTATAGTGGTCAACCGACCCTTCAGCTCAGTCTGGTTTTGTGTTGTGTACACGCTGGCCGCCATTGTTGAAAGCATCCAACAGAAGCGCCGAGACACGTGCACTTCTCCAGCGCAGTTTGCTCAGGCACCTCAGTTCACACCTATTGAGGCTTCCTGCAGGCAGCAGCTGGAGGAAGCTGCAGGTAGGTAACTGCTTTGAACGTAAGTTATTACATTCCATAATCAGCCATAGCAAAAGTGCCACAGGTTGCTGCAAGATAGATGTTCAGTGCCACTCTCTGCTTTGCGAATGGTGTGCAGAAGTGCCACTCTCAGCAGAAGGCGCATGTCTCAACTGCTGCATCGTACTGCAAAGAAATACGCAGGTCGTGTAAAGCTGCAGATTCTGCATGTCTCCACCCCATGTAGATGATCCTGTATTATGATGCTGTGCGCACGCTCCTGTACCATGATGCTGTGCACGCTCCTGTACCATGATGCTGTGCACGCTCCTGTATCATGATGCTGTGCACATGCTCCTGTATTATTATGCTGTGCACACTCCTGCACCATATGCTGTGCACGCTCCTTTATCATGATGCTGTGCACGCTGCTGTATCATGATGCTGTGCACGCGTTCCTGTATCATCATGCTGTGCACATGCTCCTGTATCATCATGCTGTGCACATGCTCCAGTATCATTATGCTGTGCACACTCCTGTATCATGATGCTGTGCACGCGCTCGTGTATCATGATGCTGTGCACGCGCTGCTGTGTCATGATGCTGTGCACGCGCTCCTGTATCATGATGCTGTGCACGCTGCTGTACATACCCGGTAATCCTGTGCATGCTTCTGCAGCACAAGTTGCATGAGAGCTTCCCGTTGTCAGTGCTTGGCCACACTATTGCACACTTTGTTGGCGCACTGCGTTGTAACGTCAGGCTTGTAGAGCAGACCCTTCTGTTTCCTGTTCAGGAGGCAACCTGTGTAAGAAAGTGCCAAAACACACACATTATGGCCATGCAAATTGCTGCTACTGTGAGCTTGTTTATGTTCTGTGGCCCATGTTACTTTACCTGTCTGCAGGTTGGATAGAGAGCACACCTGCTTTGCTGCACTGGTTCCTGGAGCAGCGACCCCCAGGCTTCCCTACAACGCTGATAGTACCTGTATCGTCTCTCATCTCAACCTACCTGAACATGTCCATCAAGACCACAGATGTAAGCTCAGCAGAGCTTGGCCTCATCTCTGGTGCTATGACGGTCGCCATGGAGTATCAGCAGACCTTCTGCTCTGATCCCGTACTGAGCCGTTTTGCAGCTACAGGAACGACAGAGCCCTTTCAAGAGATAGCTAAATGCCAGGGTTTAATTTTGGGCAAGCTGTTCCAGATCAATCGGCAAGTGAATGTCCGGCTGAATGCGATCCCTCCGAGGCTGCAGCTGCTACATACTCCAGCATTTGAGTATGCTGCTTTGCTTCATGTAGCTGGCGCCTGCCAGTTTGCGCATGAGCAGCATGTGAAAGAGCAGCATCGGGAAGCCAGGCTTGCAACTGGCAGCAGGGCCCGTGGCAGCAACAGGGACTATCGCGGGACCCACCACCACCAGCAGCAGCAGCAGGGCTCCTGGTACTGTTCCCAGCGCTCCTTTGCCCAGCTGGTGGTTCCTCCTGACCATGAGCTGGTGGCAGCAGCACTGGGGAAAGAAGCAGTAGCAGCACATGCCAGGGCAGCTGAACATAAGACAAGGAGCACCAGCGGGAGGAGGCAGCGGGTGAGGGTCATACATTTAGCAAGGCCATAGTCTCCAGTGTGCTGAAGATTCTTGGGTTGTGCCTGCGTGAGAATCAGAATGTGAATCACTTGCAGGTATGTGGATGTTGCAACTGCTGCTGCCAGAAGTCCAGCCTTCTGCATTTAGGTGACACATACTTATCTAGGGGGTACTTATGGGGCAGGGGGTTACAGTGTGAACCCATCCTACTGAGGTGCAGATATCATTGGTGTGTCAAGGAGGGTACTTTTTAGATGTTTGTCTGTGTCTGGTGGTAGGAGTTTACTGTGATGTGGCTCGCTGCACAGGTCATAGTGTTTTTTCGAGGCGATGGAGGCAGTACATGAAGTAGGTTGGCATGGTCAGCATACTTGTACGCCACTCATGTTGGAGCGAGCGTAGATGTAACAATGTAACAATGGTCAGCTCACAACTGGACCAGAAGAAGGGAGGTACCCATCATGATACAATATAATCATGCAATATGGAATATATAAGTAAATCTAAGAATATGGAGCTTTGCCATTTGAGCTAGTCATCACCAGGGCTGCTTGCTAGGCTGCTTGTCTTGTTTAGAATATCCATGTGTGGTCCATGGACACCCACTGAAAGAGCCTCTTTTTGACTTGTGGACAGGTCATACTTCATCATGATCTGGCAACCTGCAACCCCATTGCCTACTTCAAGCTGGTGGACCAATGCTGCTGACTTACCTTCGGACGCAGTGAGAGTGCTGGTGGAAGCAAAGGTGGCAGTGCAGCCACCAGCAGCATTGACCTTCACGGTGCCGGGACTGGGGACAGTGGTACTAGCGGTGCCGCTGGTGGTGTGGGACACTGTAGCAACAGCTTCAGCAGTAGACGAGACAGCAGCAATGTAGATTTGAAGGCGGGTGGTAGCAGCAATGTTGCACGCGGTGGTGATGGGCGCAGCAGCGATGCAGTAGGGACTGGCGGCAGTGGGGGAAGCAGTAGCAGTAGGGACCGCACTGAGGGGCACAGTAGGGGCGGAGGCCAGACCAGCGGCACTGGGCGGGGTCAGTACTGATCTACGGGTTGGGCAGTGTTGCAGTGGGGAAAGCAGCAGCGGTGCACGAAGCAGGAGCAGCAGCGAACATGCTGAGAGCAGCAAGAACAGGAGTGGTGGAATGAGCCGTGGGCACGAAGCAAGCAGCGGCAGCAGCACTGCCGAACCCCAAAACAGGACAGAAATAGTCGATGGCAGCAGCGGCAGGACCAGCTCCGGCTTTGGCAACATTGGCAACAATTAAAGTCAGATCCCAGATGGGACGTTACATGAGGCTCATCTTGCAGTTGCCGGACCTCTTCTGTGATACGGAATGGCGGCAGCAGCTCCTGGGCAACTGGCAGCAGCAGAAGGCATACACCTCAGCCTACGCCAGCTGGGTGAAAGCCTGGATTAAGGTGCTGCAGCAGCATTGCTTGCGGGGAGTAGGAGCAGATGGTGCCGGTAATCTCGAGGCAAAACCTGTGAGTTTTCTCCTGGAGGAGTTAGCCATCAATGCGGATATTGTGTGGAACTTTATGAGCATCAACCGGTTGGTGTGTTTGAATGCCAGGTGCGCTGAATCGTTACCGACGCTCGAGGAGCAGGCAAGCGCATTTGAGGCTTGCAAGGTCAGGTTTGAGGAGGAGGAGCAGAAGGGTGCTTTACTCCGGATTCAATTGGTGCAGCTGCAGTGGTTAGCAAGAGGAGTAGCAGCTGCAGGGCGCTTGGTGCACCAAGCTGCAGGTGGTGGCAGGAGCATGGAAGGGAGCAGGAGCAGTAGCAGTGGAAGAGGCACCAACAGCAGTAAGGGTAGCAGGAGCAGCAAGAAGGGCGGGTCCAATGGCCCCTGCAGCAGCAGCACTGGCATAAATAACAAGAAGCAGGAGGGGCAGGAGAATGGCACAGCAACTACCCCTGTCTTTGGCGATAAGGTGCTAGAGAGGCCTGGTTTCTACTGGCTGATGAAAGTGGCATTGCTGCAGCGGAAGTGCGTGTTAGACTGGCATAGGTATGCTGGTGGTGGGGATCTAATCACTACTCATGGCAATGGGGAGGGGCAAGCAGCAGGAGGAGGAGGGAAAGAAGCGGGGCGAGCACTAGCAGCAGGGCAGGGCTTAGCAGCAGCATCAGCAGCAGCAGCAGGAGGAGGGGGGGAGGATGTGGGGCGAGCACTAGCAGCAAGGAGGGTACTGACAGCAGCAGCAGCAGCAGCAGCAGGAGGGGAAGAAGCGGGGCGAGCACCAGCACCAACATGAGCAGCTGCGCAAGGAGCAGCAGCAGGGGTGGGGCCGACGAGAGGGGAAACGTTGGCAGTAGCAGCCGCAGGTGCAGGGACAGCTGTACAGGGGTTCATCTTAGCAATAGGAGCTGAGGGGTCACCACCAGCAACCACAGAAACAACAGAAGGGGCAGGACTAGTGTCAGCGGGGACCGTTGGGGTAGCAGCATTAGACACAGGGGCAGTAGCGGGCAGGGAAGCAATCACGCGCACCCTTGGGACTAGAGCTGGTGCTGGTGTGGCCAGACATGTTGCTGCTGCTGATACTGCTGCTGCTGATCTTCCCAGGCGCCTTGCATTGCTGCCTCAAGGGCGTTTGCCAGCAGCAGTGGTGGATCAGCTGGAGCAAATCAACAAGTCTTGGTCACCGGAGGACTCGAGTCATTGGCTTCATGAAGACGAGACTATTGGGCTCCATGATGTATGAGCAGCTGGGCCAGCAGCGGGTGCTACATGACCTGTTGCAGTTGGGTGAAGTGTTTCTCGCAGAGGTGCCCGTGTCTGTGGGCTGCAGCAACCCAGCTTGTGTGAGCTTGGCTGGGGCTTCAGAGGTGGCTGTGTCGAACAAAGCATGCACAGGGTGCAAGGTGGTGTACTACTGCAGCAGGCGGTGCCAGGAAGGTGCACAAGAGGCTGTGCAAGCAGCCCAAGGAGTAGTTCAGAGCTGTGCAGTGATGATCTATTTCATATAGGGTATGTGCGGCATGAGTTGAGGGCATGTAACAGTTTATTTTGTCAAATTCAAGATTAGAACAGAGAGGAAATTGCATGCTTATTGCAGTTTATGCAGTTTCTGCATCAGAATCTTGGCTGTGTGGTATGCTCTGCGTCTTGAGTGGATGCATTTTCAAGAGCCGGACAAAACGTACCCTGGTGTGGGTTTTTGGTTTTGTGGCGTTGACCAGAGGCTGATACTTTCTAGGCTACCCCAATGTCGGTCGCTCGGTACCGTGCGCTGTTACGAACTCACTCTTCGATCCCCTAGTGCCTGAGGAATGACACTTAAGTAATCAATGTGTCGAATGCACCTCAGGTCCTCATCGCAGGCAAACACACAGAGGGTGGGGTGGTTGTTGCTAATGTCAGTTTTGGCAGAACTGGCAGGTAGGGCCGTGCTGGATGTAGGTGGTGTACTCCTGCAGCTGGACCTCCAGAGGGCGCACTGGACATTCCAAGTATGAATTGATGGATATGCCAGCTCAAACGGAGGGAAATGGGATGGTGGTGAACCATTTTCTATCCGTATCTGCAGCCTCAGGAAAGAAGCAGCGAAGCCTTAGCATTGATGTGGACCGCATTCCCGTGGTGATTGAGTGGAATTCATGTGGCGTCCAGCATGGACAGGGCGGTGGGATCATGCGAGATTTTGGAAACAGACCAACTGGCGATGGCATCAGGAGTGGTTACAAGCGTAGCAATATTGGCAGGTAATTGTTTATCAGTGTATACCAGTAAACTACTGGCCAAGGAATATCTAATGAATCTATGCTCAGCATTGCTGCTCGTTTGCGTTTCTTTCAGTTGAGTGTGTACCGCTCGTACACGGACTACTCCGGACGGACTCGGCGGGAGCCCTCGCACCCAAAACGCCCTGCTCGTGTGTATGATTCAATACCACCTATGTACATAACAGAACAAACATTTAAGGTGCGGCAACCGCAAAGGGCTGCTAGGTCGAAACGATCGACCAAACTACACCATCGGTTGGATCCAAACACAATGGATTTTAGACCACCAACAGTAGAGGGATACGCAATCAGGTATCCATCTAGGGAACTTCAACAAGTTCATCATAGAAAGATCGGATTTTGAATGAAACATATCTAAACATTGCCTTTCCGGAAGCAGGACGTGTGGTAAGTCCACCACATCAGTGAAGTGAAGTGAATCACAGCAATGAGGGACTCGGCCAATGCTGACCACCATATATCCGTCCAAGCCAACAGAACAAAAACACAGCTTTCAGCCCAGGCAACCTTCAAAAGGCCCTGCTAACATCTCCACACCGTGAAACCACCAGAACAACCAACCCTAAAACCTGCAAACCCCAAAAATATCTGAAGAAAAACCTTCGAATCAAAAGCACCTTCCCCCTCCCCCACCATTAAATTATCCAGTGTCCCCCCCCAAGTCATCCTCCTGGGTCCTTCTAAAACTTCCAAAACTAGTATAACACGAAAAACTCTATACCACTGATCTCCAAGGCTGACCTCATAGATCTAGATTCTCTGGCAGTGCAATTGGACATGTTTCATATGCACCTCTCACAAAGGCCTCTTCATCCTCATGCTCAAAAATATCCAACACCTTCTCATCCTACACTTGGGCTAAGACCTCACCCTCAATGTCCACACCCGATGCCTGCTGCCATTTGCTTCCTCGTGAGTGTGCTCCATCATCTCCCTCATGCAATATGCGAGCTCCAACTGATTTCCCTGCTTAAACAAGTACTGTAGCACCTGCGCATCAGCCTCCCCATGGCCATGACAGTGCGCTGACTGAAACAATGTGGCATATGACCCGCAATGAAGCACGAAAAGCACCAAAACTTCCACCTCCTTCCGCTCACATCCATGCCCCTGCTGCTGCCCGCTGCAGAGAGGGCACCAGCGCTTCTCCCTTGCCACACCCTCAAACCTAAGCCTATGCACATTTAGCTCACTAGACCCGAGCTTCAGCTTCATCAGCTCCCTTCTCACATGTTGTGGGATGCACCTCTGAAGATGCTGTGCACACTGCCCATCCACATACCCTACTTAGTGCTTGTATGTGCTACGAAACACCTCCTCCTCACTTGCCACAGTTGGATCACTGTTGCATGCCTCCCATGCTCTGTCAAACCACCTTTCAGCACATACACGCACTCGCTCCTCATCGAACCTTACTTGCTTCAGAGTATCTTCCTTTGAAAGCTCTCCCTTCCTTGGATGCCACTTGCTCTTGTCTATCACCTTGATGGTGCTCATTGCATCCAAAAGTTCCCTGGACCAGCATTGTTTATGCTTCATTGAAATGAGTGAAACATCATCTCCTAGAGCTTTAGTTAAAGCCAGACAACCCTGACTTTCCCCCAATACCGTGTTCCACCACCTGGCTGCCAGAACCAGCCATTGAACCATAAGGCCGTTACCTGCCAAACTTCTTGTACAGTGACTCTTTATGTACAGACTTCCCCAACCCAGCCAAGAGCCTGAGAAAGGTGCAATGCACCTTTCCACAGCATTGTCAACGTTCAGTGGATCATGCAGAAATCTTTGGAACATGCTTGGGCCCCACACATGCGCACCATAAGCGCCCACTGGCCTCACTAACATGTCAAATATTTCACACATGAATGCCGGTTGCGACACCCCTGTTTATCTGCACCTTTGGAGCATGGAGTGAAGGCTCCTGTTCAATGCTACAGCCCTTTGCTCTGCACTATACGTCATATCCTTCCATACATGCATCACGAGTCCCAAATATTTCTCTGCCTCAACCATTTGCAAAATCTCACCTCTGAAACCTGATGATCACATCCATAAGATGTTTTGGGATTTTCTCTCCTTTCCAGCAGATGAGAGCTTTCGTCTTAGGCATGTTCACTGACGTATTGAATAGGTAGCAAAACAGATCAACGACATCAAGGAGTTTCTGCATCTCTTATTGTAAACGTTCAATATAACGTCATCAGCATAACAGATGTCTGCCACATGCAGACCATCTATGACAGGGCCCGCCCCCGGCACCTTCTCCTCAATCAAATAATGGAGCTGCGCAATGAAGAGACCAAATAGAAGAGGGCTGAGCTCACTTCCCTGTTCAGCCCCTTGATATGTTTTGAAAGGTTTTCCTTGCTACCCTTGCAAGCATACCTCCATACAGATATTTTCAAAAACATTTCCTATTGCCTCCAAAAAGGGGCCAGTCACCCCTACTTCTTCACATCTCCTGAGCATGAGCTCCCTACTTGCCGTGTCAAATGTCTTTGTGCAGTCACTAAATATGCACAATAGACCCTCCTGAGTGTCTCCACTTCTCGCCCTGTCAACTAGGTGCCTCAAGGTGAACATGGCGTCCAACGTTCCATGATCCTTCTGAAACAACACTGTGTGGCACAGCACAGCCCTCTTTCCTCAGACAAGTCAGAAAACCTTCTGTTCCTGAATTTATCCCCAGTTTTGCCAGAGATGTTACTAACTGCAATGCCCCTGTGCATATTGCAGTTGGTTCCACTGTTTAAATCCTTAGGTATTGTCAATAGCTTGTTGAACCCCATCTGATCTGGCACTCTTTTATGACAGTTATCCAACAACAGCCTAATACACAAGCAATGTGTTGACTGATTTTGTATGCAACAAAAGCTTGACTGCCTCCATTGTCATCCCGTATAAGTCAGCCGCCTTCCCGCACTTGGCTGACTTAAGACACCGTGCAAGCTTATCCATGGTCCATGTGTACCCACAACCCTGAAATACATACAGACCAATACGGGAGCCAGTACCACTTTCAACCTGGGACAGATGCTGGATGAGTGTGCTCAGTGTACCTAGTGTCAGACAATGCCTTTTCGATGGCATCAACATCCAAAGGCAGGCAATCCCGCAAGGTGCGGGAAAGTCCACCTGCACGGGGCAGAAGAAACCGCAACACCTGAAAGAAAGCCCCAACAAGTTATGGGCCCGAGATCTAGTTGAGAGAGCATTCTCGATGTTCTGTCGCAGCACACCCCGATACACCGAGGCAACATCTAGCTCAACAAGGCAGTTGTAAAAGCAAACAGCACGCCGCACATAGCAATGCACAAGAGGTTCAGATCCAAGTTCATGCAATAAAGGCAAAGAAGGGCACAGACACAGGGAGCCGCAACCATTTACGGATCAGGCGGCATCGCTGAACCTCCAAAGGATCGGCCAGGCTGTAGGATTTTGCTAGGCTCCAATTAGACAACCACAGACCTGGAATAGACAAAAGACCCCAAAGTTCACTTCCATACAGACCAGCAGGCTCCACAACAGTGTGCAATAATGTCAAGACGGCTGGGATGGCACACGGAAAGTCTAGTGGTGCACGGATTTGGGCTGTAGCAGCATGAAAGGAGGACGAAAACATTTCACCCTGTACAATGTTGCCACAAACAGGTCGGTCCAGAAAATGCAAGTTCCTGCCTCTGCACAAACATAGGAGCTGTTTCCCGCATCAGCGTTCCAAACCCATCTTGTCCACCATCCACTCGGTGGCAAACACGCTCACAGCTGTACATGTGTATGCTCATACAAGAATACATCCCATATCACAAGGTGCTGCCACAATCTGAGAGCACAGCTTCTTAAAGCCTGGCCAATTATGAGTCCATCCTCCTGCCAGTACAAAGTCTGGTCAACTTGGTGTAAAAGACTTCTAGCAGCTGAGTAAGCATATTACTTCCATCACACTTCGATACATTATCACCTTTCCCCATCTTGGACACTCTCCTACAGCCAGTTATTTGTGGGCCCTTTTGTGCCTGCGCTTGCTCCAGGAACATATCCAAACTATGAGCATCATCTCAAGTTTTCAGAAGATAGTGTGTACTGCAGAGTGCAACCAAAACTTTCCGGACCTGCTGCATACACATTTAAGCATCCCAGAGGGGCCAGTTCTTTCCCTCCTAACGCTAACCAACCCACTGCCATCCTGGGTGTCACCGAGGCAGACAATATGCATGTGATGAGAAACACCGTGCTGAACACCAGCAAAGTGTTCAACAAATATATCGATTTGATGGTCAGCCAAAACCGTCTCCTCCAGGGCGCAATGCACACCCCTTCAGGGAGCAAACTGTACTTAGGACAAGAGCCACCCCTTCAAGGTAATTCCTTAACCTGGTCATAGAACCGTGCCATTTATGCCCCCTATTGCCATAAAGCACACATGATTTTACCAAGCCATGCTGCACAAATTATGTAACCCCCCATTGCCATAAAGCACACATGATTCTACCAAGCCATGCTGCACAAATTATAATAACCCCCCATTGCCATAAAGCACACATGATGTTACCAACCCATGCTGCACAATTCATAATAACCTGCAGTCTAAACATTTCCCTTGGAGTTGCTTGATACTGTTTTCAGAGTGGGCTGGGTCACCAACCCTTTGCTCCACGATTGAGGGGAACCAAATGTGACATCTTGCTTGCGGGCTCCAACCCCGCTTGAACCAGCATAATTCTGCCACCACCTGCACACAAGTAGCCTACAATGAAAGCACTTGCCCTAAAAACATAAGTGCAAGAGCTGAGTGAGGATAGACAACCCAATCCAATCTCTTTCTGCATGGGACTTGTGTAAGCAGCCCTCGTTTCTCCCCCTACCCTGCTTGCTTGCAGTTGCCCACCTCCGAGGTATGGGAAATACTGCCAAGAGGTCACTGCAAAAGGGCCCACTTGCTTCTCGGCTTTATGCTTATTGCATGCCCTTTGACCACTGTTGTCCCATACAGAATGCAGGACAATCATTCAAACCATATCCTAAGTTTGCTCAATTGCCAAAAGCCTACATCGGAACGCAATTTATCAGAATTTGCTTCTTTATGCCTTTCAGTAAAACCCACTGCTTGCCAGGAAGCGGTGCCCGGCACATCACAAGCACATCCAAAACAGGTTACAGCACCTTAGGCTCCACACGGATCACACATCTGGTTACCCCACAGGGAGCAGACGCCACCCACCGATAAAACATCCAATGTGAGGGGTAGAAGGTCTGCGAGGTCAAACCCGGATTTTAAGAGCAAAGCACACCCCTGGTCTGCATACCCCAGGCAGCCACTCTCACAACCACGTTACAATGATATCAGAACAGCACTCACCCAATTAATAACTGGGTGGGAGGGTGCCAGCCGCCGGATGCCTTGCCCCACGTGGGGAGCCCAGCCAGTGAGCCATTTGCCCTACTTCCAGAAGCAGCTGCTGCGTTGCGGGGGGGTGTCCAGACAGCTCCACTGCGTCCTGCTCTACCTGCGCCAACAGAGACTGCAGATCCAGCTGTGGCGGTGGCTGCTGCTGATGGGGGTGCTGTTGCTTCTGGTGGTTTTGCTGTTGGCAGTAATGCTGGTGCTGTTCCAGCTGCGACTGCTGCTGCTCATTAACTCCGTCTGATTGCGTTTGATGAGTACTGCTTTGCTGGCGCTGCTGCTGAAAGTGCTGCTGCCGCTGCTTTATGTGCTGCTGAAGGGCTGCGGGTAGAGCAGGACACGGGGGGTGAGCAGCAGCAGCGGAGCTTCTTGCAGAAGGTCCGGCTGCAAGAACCGGCTGATGGAACATTGACAACTGTGGGGCATGCTGCTGCTGCTTGTAATGCCAGGGAGGTGAAGAAGCTTTTGCATGGCGCTGTGGGCGGTAGAGCTGCAGAAGAACGCCAGCTTTTTTGCGGGAGAAGAGGGTTGGGCTGCTACTTTGCTCTGCAGCGGCATGGCCTGCCGGCAAGTGCTGTCGGACCTTGAACACCTGAGACTTACATCCAGGAGCTCCTTGCAGAGGCTGCTGGGGCATGCGACCCCATCTCATCCACCTCTGCTGTTCATCCTCCTCAGTGTCCTGCATGAGATGGGAGGAAGCAGGCTGCTGCCTTGCCGCCACCTCCTGCTGCTCGCGGCGCTGTTGCTGCTTTTCTGCCTCGCGAGGTGGCGGCAGTAACCCCACTGCTTCCAGCAAAGCCCTGGCCACACTGCTTGCCATAGCACTGTTTTCCTTACTGGCAGCCTCCCCCCCAACCTGCAGCTCCCTGGGACCATCCACGTAGGAGCGGGGATGGCTGGCAACAGCTGGACAAGCAGCAGGGTACACTACCTCATCTTCCATCGCATCCTCCTCCTGCTGCTGGCGCTCGCCCTCTGAATACCGTCCCCAAGCAGCCCGTGGGTCCCTGCTAGTGGTCCTGCTGCTGCATCCCGCTGCTGGCATGCTGTCACTGGCTCCTCTGAAGCTGCAACCAGGCAGCGGAGCAAGGGCAGGAGCGGGCCATGACCGGTCGGCCTCTGACTGCAAGGCCGGAGGTGCATATGCAACACCCTGTGCAAGACCACCGGGGAGGGCCAAGTCTTGAGTACACTGCTGCTGATCCGCTCTAAAATGTCCTCCCTTATCGGTACCAGGCCTTACACGCTTACTAGAAGGTGTCTGATCCTCCTGCACATATTGCTGTGCAGCTGTGTTTAACCCGAGTGTGTGTTTCCTCTTCCAGGCAAAAGGAGCAGCAGCTGCCTCCTGTAGCCCTTTGTCCAATTTCTGCTGGAACCGTTCCTCCTCCATATACATATTTTGAGCAGTAGAACTGCCATGGTGCTGGTCGGACTGCGGAGAAAACTCTAACCCGCTGTCAGAGCCAGACGGACTGCTGCTGCCTGTGCTGCAGTGGTGCGGCCCTTCTCCTGTCAGAGCCTCCAGAGCTTGTGTAAACAGGAGGGAGCTGCGGGAACCAAAGCATGTGACACCGCCACTACCTACCCGCTTTCTGCTTGAGGTCAGCGCGGCAGCTGGTGGAGTGGCGGCATCAACTGCTGGTGCTGCTGGTGCTGCTGCTGGAGCTCTGAAGCCCGGCAGGTGCTGTGTGGTTGACTCCGCAAGGGTAGCAAGTTCAGAAGGATCATCTGATACTACAATAGTCACCAGGTGCTTGGCGAAAGCGAGGAGGGCAGCCTTGTCAAGGTTGCCGCCCAAGCGGGATGCCACGTTTGGGAGAACAGCAGCTGCTGCTGCTGCCGCTGGGGGTGCTATTGCTGCTGAGATCGGAGGGGATCCCCTGCTGGCTGGGGTACCCTCGGCAGCAGCAGTGCTTGATGACGGACTGTTGGCAGCAGCAGCAGCATTCAATGGTGCTGTAATGTTGACTGCTGCTGCTGCTGTATGCTGACCTGATGATGGCATGAGGCTCCCGAAGGTTCCCAGTGCTGCTGCTGCCGCCACCAACTCATAAGCTGCCGGAGCATTCCTGCCCGCCATTAGCTGGGCCATGAACATACCCAGCGGGCTGCTCTGAGACTGCACCTTCTGTGGCAGCACAGGGGGAGCAGACAGCTCAGGGAACCAATCAAATGACAAAGGCAGCATTACAGGAATCTGCAGCACAGTGCTTGGTATGTTTGCTCTGGATAAATGTAGTTGAGGGGTTTCAGGGGCGCCAGGCTTGAAGGTCTGTGTCCTGGCCAGTGCTTCCTCCAGATTGCCAGTACATGACACGTCTCCTTTGTCATCGCACAATTGTACAGTAAAATTTCTATGCAGGTCAGCTATGCAGACAACAGGCCAGGCCAGGCCTTCATGCTGAGAGAGAGAGAGAGAGAGAGATCTACGCGAGGAGACCGTGTATTGTTCTCCAGCGTGGGATTGTGGGAAGGGTTCCTTGGTGTAAAGATTACACGGATCCCTTACCATTTCCTCCATGCTTAGACGATGTGCTTCAGTTGTCCCTGGTTCCACCAAAGGCGGCATATCGCATACAAACAGGCATGTGTGCAAGATATGCATAAAGCTTCTGCATTTTGGGCAGTGCTTATTTAATCCTCCCTCCTACCTCGCTCCTTGCTGTGCTTAGCCAGTGGTTGCTAATAGCTGACTTTGAGCGGCCTGGTAGGTGGTCCTCGATACTGGACCAAACAGGCCCCACAATGCTGTACCACTTGATCAGAGCCAGCTCCTCAGCAGGACACCAGGGATCGGATTGTGCACTCGCAGTCCTGCAGGCAAGCAAGACATAATGGAAGATAAGCCAGACAGATCAGACAGCTGTTTGGAACGCCAAAATGATCAACACATCTGCCCATTATGCGTACACTGGGTCCGAGACTACAAAGCTGCGCCCTTTGCTTGTTCGTAACTTCAAGCACTAGAGGTGTTTGCTGTTATAATAGCCCAGCATGTTTGAGGCTCCAATGCACATCCAACTGATTCATGAAAGCGCACAAAGCTCTCAACCTGGGCTTACCAGTCAGGTATCTGAGTACAGGCCCTCCCTCTGCCTGTCTCATAGAAAGCCAAGAGGTTCTACAGTCACTAGTGGCCAGCAGTTATCATCCCACTGGTGCACAGGCTTTCTTGCTTCGACCCTGTGCGCCCTCTGTCCCACCCTAGGTATCCTGAGGCCTCAGGTGTAATGCAGACTCTTCCTGCAATAAACACCTGCAAACTTAAAGCAGCACCAGGTGAATCCCACATTGCTTACTTTTGCAGGGCATACCATCTCTCACTACAGCGCCGTGCTGTACGGCCAGGAAGAAAAGCACTGACTCTGGTCCAGTTGCATCCATGACTCTCAACCAGCGACAGCAGCTTTTCGGTTTCTTCAGTAGTCCACCGTTTGAGAACCCTCGGCCTGTATGCGGACTGCAGCCTTGGTTTAGGCTCGTCGCTCGCGCCATCCATCAGCGCTGGCCTCGCCGAACTGAACACCCTCGGGCGGGTCAGCTTTCCTCCAGTTCCGATGAGTGCCAGGGTCCAGCCTGCTTTTAAAAATCCACACGCGCCAAACCCCCGTTAGATTTCCATCAAAACTAAGCGTTTGATGGAAATAGCAACACTGTATCTTCGGGGTCAATGGTATGGCACTCATCCAAATGCCCCTAATAACTCAAACACAGGGGCATACAATGGAACTCTCTTCACAAGTAAAGGCTGGTTAGCAGCAGCAAGCTGGTCGACGGATACCCTTTCCTGTTATCGGGACAAAGCAGGTGCTCTACTTCCTCCCCCGCTGCTCTCAAGTGACCCCTCATGTGAGTACACAGGGCTCCTATCCAACTTCAACGATATCAATGCTGCTCCAGCACTGCAGTACAATAGACCACAATCTCCCTAGTCACTCTGTCATACCTTTCTCTTCTTTTTCCAGGCCACTGATCGAATGGTCAGCGTTTGTCGGGGTCCATCGACACAAGGTGCTCTAAGCCGGGATACAGGGTTGCGCCCCCGACGTGTCTAACGTTGACTCAACAGAAAACTGGCGATCATGATTCTGCTGAAAGAGGGACCACCCGCACATCCCCTTCAAAAACCGAACTACTAGTTGCTTCACAAGTTCTTTGCCTGTGGTCTTTATAACAGATGATGGTCCAAAGCAGTATGATGCTATATCCGGAACGTGGAGGTAGAAAAACCACCGGCCGGACCGTATTAAACGGAGCGTAAACGACCTGACGGGACTTGTAACTGCCAGCAGTTCCGGAACTGGTATGACGCACCCTTCGCGGACGTGTCTGGTTTCATGAAGCCATGGCAGCCAGCATGTCATTCCATGGTGCCATGAGGCCCTTTTATCGCTACCAAGGGTCCCATGTACCCTTCAGGCAGCAGCCATCGACGGTGACATGGGGCTCCTCCTCGAGCATTCCTTTTGGTGCGTCGGCGTCCCGTCCTACAGATGGACTTTGATCCTGATCCATTTGGACTCACAGAACAGTGCGCATCCTGATGCGTCCTGCATCTTGCAGCTGCCTGGGATGCAACGAAGGGACTACTGGGGCAGGAGTGCTCTCCATGCAGAAAACGCACCACCAGCAATGGCCGCGGAGATTGTAACAGACACCAGGCCTCCTGGTTTGCTCACACGGCTTTTGAAGCGGCTCTCAGCTGCTTCCGAATCATCCAGCGTTCCTCGTTCAGGTCTTGAGATCTCAGTACCTCAGCAAGTCAACCGCAAAACCTCAGCAGCAGCAGCAGCAGCAGCAGCAGCAGGAAGTCCGGCCCCGCCACAGCCAAGCTTGGATGCAGCGGCACATGCAGGTGCTTGCATTCCTGGCAAAGGCAGGCCTGATGTTAGCTGCAGGCGCAGGGCTTTCTACTACCTTGCTCAGGTGGGTGGTCCATTGTCCACTGGACAATGGACCACCCACAGCCGGCGGCTGTGGGTATCTAGCCATGGAGCGTCCGCTTCATGACATACATTCCCTTCCAACCACGACAGCAGCACTGGGTAGGAGAGCGTCACGTCATTCAGATAATTGCTAATGGATTGAGAGGATTTCCTTGTGTGTGAAGCTCCAAGCTACCCTCGCCATCTTATATCCTTTAGAAGGTGATAACAATGAGAAAGAAGCTATCCACCCATCAACAGCAGCTGCGTACTGGGGAAGCACCATGTGCATCAGCACCAGACCATGCCTGTGCTGAACCCAGCGTGGTTAAGGGCTGTACAAGCCCGTATGGCATGGCTAAGTATACACACCTCAACCAAGCATTACATGGTACGCCTGACTACGCCGGGCCTATGACACTTTTCGCTATGGCATATCATGAAATGTAATAAGTAATACGCCTGACTGAGTTAACAGCTTCTTGTGACACTGGCAAAGCTCTTAAATGCGCCCTTCAGACTACCGTGGTATTACAAAAAATTAGGGCGAAGCCCTGCTGGTTGCTGAATCAAAAGTTTGTTTCTATCATGCAAGTTGCTGATCATATATCTTCAGAAAACCTGTAGGCCGTTTGGTACACTCCTGGATGATGTATGTCAGTTTAGCGTATGACAAAAGGGTACATATCAGCCTTTTGCGCTTGTTAAATGGTCACCACAGGCTTCCGCTTTGGGGCTTCCAGACCATCTCAGCTGGCAGAGAATGGTTTTCTTCATGGTGGTTTGGTTGATTCAACTTAGCAGCCCTCTTGCAGTTGCCAGACTTTAAATGTGTAATTGTTTGTCATGCCTGCTACTTGTACAGGTTTTCCTTGAGCGCTCGTCCCGACCTCGCCCCCCAAGCAGCAACAGCAGCAGATCAACTGCAGCAAAAAGCAGCCAACCTTGGCAGCAGCAGTAGCAGCAGCAAGGGTGTGGGCTCCTCAGCCACACCAGCCGCAACAGCAGCCAGTGACAAATTAGCCAGCCAGCAGACACCGGCAGCAGCAGGAGGGACTTCCTCCTTTGGAAAGCAAAGCAGAGAGACCAGGAGCAGCAGCAGCAGTAGTAGCTTTGGACAGGGGCTGGGGACCTCTGCAGGCAATACGGCATCATCAGCTGCAAAATATGCTGCTGCAACAACCACAACCACAACCACCACCAGCAGCAACAACAGCAGCGGTGCTTTGAACCAACAGTCACAGCAAGCTGGTCTTGGTAAGGGGTGGTGGAGGAGCCTTCCAACCATATATTACTTAAACTTTGGCAGCCAGCTAGGCATCCTGCCGAAGCTGACAGCCCCACTGCTGCCAACCAGAAGCAGGGGGCAGCTAAGGGGCCTCATCTTGTCGCGTTTTGAGTCTCAGGCAGATGCTGAGTTTATTGCAAACACCATAAAGCAACATATCATGCAGAACCCAGGTTCTTTTAACCTGGGTTCTGCATGATCTTTTGGGTCACTAGCATCATCACAAGCAGCACCAGAAGGAGCAATACGAGCAGGTACAGCAGGAGCAGCAAGAGGAGTGGGAGAGGCTGGAGCTTCTGATGTGATGCAGAAGCTAGCCAAGGGTAGGGTAGTACCTGCAAAGCCGGGGATTCTCCAGGATCTAGCGGATGTCCAAGGGGTGCAGGTGGATGTACTGCCTAAGGAGAAGCTGCAGTACAAGCAGCAGCTGGACCAGGATCAGCTGCAGCTGCTGCTCATGCATTTGCTATGGTCAGGGAGGAGGGAGGGGGTGGAAGGGCTGACTAGCAGCAGTGGCAGCAGTTCTGCTGTGGGAATGATACCACCACCACCACCACCACCACCACCAACAGCAGCGCCAGCAGCAGTAGGGGGAGGGCAACAGCAGGACAATGCAGCCAGTGGCAACACTACAACCACCACCACCAGCAGCAGTAGCAGGATTAGTAGTAGCAGTAGTGCAGCAGCAATAGCAGCAGCAGCAGGAGTAGCAGGTGGTGGTTCAGGAGGTTTTGTTCCTGTGAGCACGTCAATGTCAAGTAGGATGAGCAGTAGCTTCCTCTAGGAGGTGCCAAGCTTTGGGGAGATGGGAATACCAGTTATCAACTAGTTGGATGGGACACTGCCTGCACCACATCCTCCTCCTCCACTTCCTGCTGCTACTGCTACTGATGCTCTTCCTGCTGCCACTGCTGCTGCGACAGCAGCAGGTGGTGTTGCAGCACTTGCGTTTAGCAGTACTTTGTCTGCTCAGCAAGCTGCATCATCATCAGCAGCGGCAGCACAGGCAGCAGTGGGAGCAGAGGCAGGAGTGCCAGGGGGAGCAGGTGTGAATAGTGGGATGTCTGATGGTGGGTGGACGGGAAGCGGGAGGGTGCAGGAGATACAGCAGCAGCAGGTTCACCAGAGGCAGAGAGGTTGCAGCAGCGGTTGCGGGAGTTGCAGGAGGAGCTGCGAATAGCACAGGAGAAACTGCAGCAGCAGCAGCAGCAGCAGCAACGGGTCCGTGAGCAGCAGTAGCAACGGCGTGTGTGTTTAGCGTTGATGTCTACCAGCGGGAGAACCGGTGTTTTACCCAGAAAGCCACAGAGTGTTGGCTGAAGTGAGTCGATAGGAAGGGACAGTGGGCACGCACCGCTTTGCCCAATGCCAATGCGCGGAATACTGAATAACTATGCGGAGCACAGAACACATAAGCGGTATACTGAAGCAACTGATGCATCTGGAATGCGTAAACAGACTACCTGCAACCTGCTGCAACCATCTGCGTCCATAACATCTCTCTATAATAAGCGAGCCGCGCACAAAACCCCTGCAGGACCTAGGTCATAGGAGGTCCACGTGGCTTTCGAAAGCTTGGCGACAGAGGCCGAACTTCAGCATATACGGGATGATTGGGTGCCTACGATAGTCTTATGATTCCTGCTGGGACGTCAATATTTCGACTGGAGTGCAGGCACAACTTGGCCTGACCAGCGCATGTGCGAGAACAGCCCTCCCCGGGTTGGGACCGCTTTGTCAGGTTATAAGGAGATTGATGAGCGAATATTTGTTGGTAAAGTTGTTTATTCAACGGGAACGCCCATTGGCAGGAACAGTAATTACAGCAAGGGCTTGCCAGGCACCAACAATGGCATGTGGGCGCGAAGCGCCCACAACCTCCCGCGAAGCGGGGGAAGCAAGCCCGAAGGGCTTGCCAGAGGGTGCGAAGCACCCGAGCGCGCGAAGCGCGCAGAGCCCGAAGGGCTAGTGCCTCACCATTCCAGTCCTGTCACACTAGAGTACGGAGTACTTTGGCCGTTGACAGATATTTTGAGTGAGTGATATTTGTACTTGCGCGATCGATCCAGAACAAGTTTAGCTTCCATAAACAGCATCTCCGACATACAGCGATCCATTTGAACGCACATAGACACGTGGGGAGTTGGGAGTGCTGCTTTTCAACAACGCCTGCCTGAGACCGGTACTTTCACAGCTGCAAGTATGCACCCCGGCATTGTCTAGAGCGGTCTTGACCTCACTCACGATCTGATCGATCAGCTATCAATCCCCAAACGTAGCTGCCATAACATCCTGAGAACTACCGGTATACACCTCAGGTCCTTCGCAGGCAAACACACCGGTAGTGCCGCAGCCCAACCGACATGATTCTGGACCGACACAGTCCAAACCTGCACAGTCTTGAAAGACCACTCTCAGCATAACCGTTGACACTTTAGCCAACTGGTTCTAACAGGACACTGCCACTTGCACCAGTGAGCTAAGAGGGGTACCCAAAGGGGTAAAGATTCCTTCAATATACCTGCCTACTGGTACCATTCCTCAACATCCCCAGCTGTCGCATGAACAGAGTTTGAACCTCCCGTAACACATGTAATGCATGTGCAGCATGAGTACCATGGGGCCTGCATGAACAACACCGCATACCGGAAAAAGTCTGCCCGTTCTATGGAAAGTATAGCTCTCTCTGCCAGTGGGTACTCCAGGGGTAGACCCTGCTGCCACCCATTCTAATATCGGCTGCAAGCTGCATAAGCACAGCTACTACTGCCTCAGCTGCTTGCACAGCTTCTTGTGCACCTTCCAATGGTCCACCTGGCACCCCCTGCTGCAGTAGTACACCACCTTGCACCCAGTGCATGCCTTGTTCGACACAGCCACCTCTGACGCCCCAGCCAAGCTCACACAAACTGGGTTGCTGCAGCCCACAGACACAGGCACCTCCGCCAAGAACACTTCCCCCAACTGCAACAGGTCATCCAGCACCCGCTGCTGGTACTGCTCCTCGTACATCATGAAGCGCCCGATAGTCTCGCCTTCATGACTCCAATAGTGTAACAGGACGCCTCAATCCTGTACATGTACTGCCTAGTACGTTATGACGACGAGATGAGTTGAGTATGCATCACGCCGTGGTTCCGGCCGGTCAAGGACACCTTAACGTTACGTTGTCCTAGATACGTTACATTGTCCTGGAAACGGTTCTTGGACAACTCCTTCGGTTGCAACGCCTAGGTCGCGGGCGGTTTGATCCTGCCCGGCGCCGGCCGTTGGCAACCGGCAGTTACGAGACCGGTAGTAGGGCGAGGTGAACGTTGGTCCCTGCTTATGGGTATTTATTCCCTACGGATTAGAGGAGCGGCACTTATGTTCCTTTTATCTTGCTTCCGCTAAGCTGTAAGCCTATTAAGGGGCTTGCTGCTTCATTTGGTTTCGGCTTCTGGTTTTCCGTGGCCTGTGTCGTGCCCATCGAGGCACCCGCTGCTAGCTTACTGCGCGCTTTATGCAGTACCTTTACACTCATTTCCGACGTGCTTTACTCCTCAGCATGGATGGGAACGCCCCTAACGGGGCCAATGGTGCTAACAATTGGCACCCTCCTATGGCTCCTCCTCCAGCCAACCCACCCCCAGCTGCAAATGACAACGAACAAGAAGATCCCATGGAAGCCGAGCATGAGAACGCTGATGCCATGCTTCAAAACCCTGAGTTCCAGAACGCTGCTTCTCAGGCCCTCGCCAATGACGACGACGAGCCCGGCCTGGCTGATGGTGCAGGCGGCCCCGGGGCGGCCCCTATGGAAGAGGACGACGGTCCCCTCATCAGCCCCAAGAATCTCGTGAAGGTGGTTGCTGCCCTGACTCCTATCATGCTGCGCCAGACTAACGCTGTCGGCACTCTTATCAGCTCCATGGTAGTTTTCACAGGGGACGGCAAGGTAGCGTGGGCCGACTGGGTCCGCACTCTGCAGCACCGTGCCTCTGCCGTGGGCCTTCTCCCCGAGCAGCTGTCAGGTGCAGTGCTTGGTATGCTGCAAGGTTCTGCAGCTGCCTATGCGCAAGCCAACGGGCTTACCGCTGCCACGCCCTGGGCAGAGTTCGCGGCCACTATGGCAGCTGGTCCGTTCGCTTCCCGGGAAACGTCTTTCTCCCTGTGGCAGAGACTCACCCATGGCAATCTGGGCAATGGCAACGTAGCAGACACCATTGCTCAGCTCATGAAGCTCAAAGCCAAGTTCGGTTCTCTGGGCCATCAGCTACCTGATTCAGTCTGGATCAATGCCCTCCTGTCCAACCTCAAGTCTGAGTTCAGGGACAGGCTGCTTACCACTCAAGATGGCCGAGAATGGTCCTCCTTTGACGCCATCAGGACTGCTGCTAATGGCTTGTGGGCTGCTGCAAACTCCGCCAACAAATCTACTTCTTCTAAGCAGCCTCCCAAGGTCTCCTACAAGGACAAGGTCCTCTCCAAGACTTCAGCACCTCGGCCTCGTCCCTCTGGCCGCAGTGATCCTGGTGCTGGTCCTTCTGATACCCATGCCCACAAAAAGCGCAAGCCCGATGGTCCAGTCTGTTTTGGCTGTGGCTCCAGCGATCACAAGATCTCAGATCGCGATGCAGCTGGCAACCCTGTTTGCCCCAATTATGATGAGAACAGGCTGCGCAAGGGCAAGTATCCTATGCACCCGCCTAAGAAGAATCAGGGAAACGGCAAGGGGAAGTGAGCACAGCCTCCTCCCGATACCTCAGATGATGACAACACTCCGCCAGCAGTTGACAACGGTGCTTCTGGTGTGGTTTCTACTGATGTTCCATGGGATGACAGGTCAGACCTCATGGTGGATCCTAAGTTGTTTTTGGAGGTGCAAGCTAAGCTTGCTAGGCCTTTCACCCTAGATGCATTTGCTCGTGATGATGGGTCAAATGCTTTATGTGACCATTATTGCTCACCCTCCAGGTCTTTCTTTGATGCTGACCTGGCTGGTCAAATGGTTTGGGTCCATGCACCCTATGACAGGTTACATGATGCATTAGACCATTATTTCAAGCACAAGGGCCCTAGTACGGGTGCTGTCTTCCTTGTGCCTAAAGCTCAGAAAAGTGCCCTTTTGCAGCACAGTAAACGCATGAAGTTGCTGCATGAGTTTAGACGTGGCACTAAGTTGTTCTGTGGTCCCTTACCTCGGGACCCTAATAGTGAGCAGCGACGGTTTGGTCCTATTAGGTATGACATACAGTTGTATTGTGATGCTCCTGGCCCGTTGCCAGAGTCTGACCATGTTTCAGTAGACCTTCAACCCCAGCCTACGGGTGCTGTGGCTGTGCGACTTAGTCTCAAAATGCAGGTGCCAGTTACTGTTTCTGGTATTCCTACGGTTGCTGTTTTGGACACTGGTGCACAAGGTTTGCAGGACTCTGCCAATGTGTATTTGAGCAAGGAGTTTGTTGCTCGTAACAATTTCAGGTGTACTCCCTGTCCAGATATGCCTAAGGTGTTAGGCGTCGTAAAAGGGGAGGAGACAAATGTAATTGGGATTGTTACTGCTCAATTCAAGATTGGATCACTGGTTGAGACCCTACGCTGTGTCGTTCTCGATCTGCCAGCCCCAATAGATGTGCTCATGACAGATGATTGGTTGCATAAGCATAAGGCCAGCCTGGATTACAATGCTTTATGTATTGTCTTGCAGAAGAGAGCTCGTAGGCATATCATTCGCTGTATTGCAGCTAAGAAGCCAGCCAGTGCAGCCGAGCAGAAGCCGCTTGTTCTCTTGACAGCCAAGCAGTGTACGAAACAGCTGTCTAAGCAAGGCACTGCCTATTGTTTGATTACGGTTCAGCAATTGCAGGATGCAGCTAACACTGCTAATCAGCCAGCCAGCACGAAGCCTTTGCCTCCTGATATTGCACAGTTGATCAGCCAGTATCCTGATGTATTTGCTGATAAGCCACGATATGGTGGAAGTTTACTAAGCCTTGATCATGAAGTGATCCCTCTTCTACCAGGTACCAAGCCCATATTCAGGCCCATGTTCAGGTACAGCCCCCTGGAGCTTGAAGAAATGCAAAGGCAAGTGCAGCATCTGCTGGAAATGGGTTCTATTGAGCCCAGTACTTCTCCTTATGGTGCTCCAGTACTGTTTGTTAAGAAGCCTCGTTCTACAGCATTACGCATGTGCATTGACATGAGAGCGCTTAACAGCCAGACTATACGTAATGCTCTAGCCTTGCCTCGCATTGATGACCTGCTAGATATGATGGGAGGCACAAAATTCTTTACGGCGCTGGACATTACTGCAGCTTATAATATGATAGGCCTGTACAGAGATGAGAATGGTCATTGCCCAGACGCTCCAAAGACGGCCTTTCGGACTCCCTTTGGCCATTTCCAGTACAAAACGCTTTTGTTTGGACTTACGAATGCTCCAGCTGCATTTCAAGGTGTGATGAACAAGATTTTTGCACCTTACCTCAACAAATTTATGACTGTCTATCTAGATGACATCTGCATTTTCAGTAAAACGTATGAGGAGCATTTACAGCATCTTAAGCTTGTTCTTGATGTTTTGCAAGAGCACAAGCTTCACCTTTCTCTGCATAAGTGTGAGTTCCTAAAAGACGAGCTGCTGTATTTAGGCCACATTATCAGTGCAGATGGTGTCAAGGTGGATCCTGCCAAGACGGCGGCTGTGGAAAAGTATGCTGCTCCTACAGATGTCCCAGGTCTACGTCGCTTCTTAGGTATGGCAAATTATTTCAGGAAGTTCATTAAGGGCTATGCTCAGATGACAGCGCCCTTGACACATTTGCTACGCAAAGATGTACCTTATGTTTGGGGTGCTGCTCAACAAGCTGCTTTTGACAATGTGAAGGCAGCCCTTACCAATGCTCCTGTCCTTGCTTTACCTGACTGGCATGACGCAGAGACACCTTATGTTATGATTACTGATGCTAGTTATGATGGCCTAGCTGGTGTTCTCATGCAAAAAGGCAGACCTATTGCATACGAAAGCAGGAAGCTCAATAGTGCTGAGTCACGTTACTCGCCAACAGAACTAGAGATGCTTGCTGTGGTGCACTGTTGCAAGATATGGCGCTGCTACATTGAAGGCCGTGATGTGCATGTTTACACTGATCACAAGCCTAATACGTATCTCAGTACGCAGGCCATGCTCAATAGACGGCAAGCACGATGGGTTGAGCTTCTGCAAGGGCATAGCATTCAGTGGTTTTATAAGCCAGGTGCTCAAAACCCTGCTGACGGTCCTTCACGCAGTCCCGTTAACGATGCCCCTCCAGATTCTGTGCTAGTTGCTGTGCTTACTGCCCAGGTCCCTGCTGTGCGCAAGTTTCAACGTGTTGCAGACTCTGCTGAGTTTGTTGACCAAGTCACCGCTGGTTATCAACATGATGCCTGGTTTCAGCACAAGGCCAACGTCGCACATTTGCAGTTCTGCAAAGGGCTGTTCTACAAAGGTAATGCTATTGCAATCCCTAATGTAGGTGAGTTGCGTGCAGAGCTCTTAAAAGAGTGCCATGCCACTCCTTATGCTGCACACCCTGGCAGAGATAAAACGCTGTCCCTGCTCAGCCGATATTTCTGGTGGCCTGGTATGGCTCAGGATGTAGCTAAGTACGTAGCACATTGTGACAGTTGCCAACGTAACAAGGCTAGTAGTCAAAGCCCAGCTGGTTTGCTGCAGCCTTTGCCTGTCCCTGGCCAGCCTTGGTCCTCCATCAGTATGGACTTTGTCGTTGACCTGCCTGTTACGACAGATGGTTACGATTCCATCCTGGTTATGGTAGATCGCCTGACAAAGATGGTGCATTTAGCCCCCTGTCATAAAACAGATGATGCATCTACGGTAGCATGGCTGTTTTATAAACATGTGGCTAGCTTGCACGGATTTCCTGAATCCCTTGTTACAGACAGAGACCCTAAATTCATGTCTAACTTCTGGGCCTCTCTCATGGCACGCTTACGCATGACTCATCTTGCAAGTACTGCTTTCCACCCTCAGACTGACGGTAATACTGAGCGTGTCAACAGAGTCATGGAAGATATGCTCAGGCACTATGTGCATGCTGATCAAACGGATTGGGATTCTTGGCTCCCTATGATTGAGTTTGCCATCAATAATAGCTGGCACTCCTCCATTACCAATACGCCTTTCTTTCTGAATTTTGGACGACACCCACGTTCTCCCACTGAGTTTGTGCTGCTTGCAGCTAACCGGGGGAGGGAACCAGATGATAGAGTTCCTGCTGTCAAATCCATGATTCAGAACATGCATGATGCAATCTCAGACGCCAAGCGTTGCTTGCATGCTGCCCAGCAAAGGCAGAAGGCTTATGCTGACATACGCAGAAGGGATGTTGAGTTCAAAGTGGGTGATCAAGTTTTGCTGTCCACTAGGAACCTCACTATGAAGATGGTAGGCTCTGCTAAGCTTATGCCTAAATATCTTGGTCCCTTTACAATAAGCAGGAAAATAAATCAGGTTGCTTTTGAGCTTGACCTGCCCCCTTGCATGAAGATACATAACGTGTTTCATGTGTCCCTGCTGAATGCTTACAGATCTGATGGTTCTGTGCATCCACCACCACCTCCTACGCTGGTTGATGGTGAACTGGAATATGAAGTGGAACGGATCCTGCTGCATAGGGATAAGCACCCTGTGCGTGGCTATAAGATTAAGCGAGAGTTCTTGATCAAGTGGCTAGGCTATGGCCCTGAGCATAACACTTGGGAACCTGAAGCTAATCTCAAGAATTGTCCTGAGCTTCTGTCTGAATATTGGGCATCTGTGAAGGCTACTGATGTCATAAGACAAGAGAAGCATAAGGCACTCAATGCCAGGAAGCGTGTGAAGGCCAAACGCTCTGGCAAATTGAAACGCATGCACTGATTCTCTTTATCTTGCAGTGGCATGCGACGTTACGGCATACTCATTTACTATCAATGGATAGGTCATCTCAGTGTTAAGGCATTATGAGCTATCACTGCTGAACTGAACTCATGGAGCTCAGAAGGTTTCGGCCCTTTTGCTAACTCCCTTGACGCCGGCCTTGAGACCCTTTTAGTATGAGCTTTGCATGGGCATATGAGGGATTTCAGTTGCTGCTAGGTTGTTCTAATGTTCTGACACATTATGTAAGCCATGCAACATGAAGTTGGCTGGTCTATGATGAGCGCTCATGATGAGGTCTTAGCATGCTGTGCTAAGGGTAACTACAGCTCAAAAGTTACCAATACTCTTGGCCTTGTTATCATCTCTGTGTACTCCCTTGTATTATCTCTGTATGATTGAGGGCAATCATACTTAAGTGGGGAGGAATGTAACAGGACGCCTCAATCCTGTACATGTACTGCCTAGTACGTTATGACGACGAGATGAGTTGAGTATGCATCACGCCGTGGTTCCGGCCGGTCAAGGACACCTTAACGTTACGTTGTCCTAGATACGTTACATTGTCCTGGAAACGGTTCTTGGACAACTCCTTCGGTTGCAACGCCTAGGTCGCGGGCGGTTTGATCCTGCCCGGCGCCGGCCGTTGGCAACCGGCAGTTACGAGACCGGTAGTAGGGCGAGGTGAACGTTGGTCCCTGCTTATGGGTATTTATTCCCTACGGATTAGAGGAGCGGCACTTATGTTCCTTTTATCTTGCTTCCGCTAAGCTGTAAGCCTATTAAGGGGCTTGCTGCTTCAAATAGGACATGTCCTGTGGTGACCAAGACTTGTTGATATGCTCCAGCTGATCCACCACTGCTGCTGGCAAACGCGCCTGAGGCAGCAATGCAAGGCGCCTCGGAAGACCAACACCAGCAGTACCAACAGCAGGAACAGGCCTCCCAGCACCAACACCGGCACTAGCTCTAGGTTCAAGGGGCCGCACGACTGCTTCCCGACCCGCTGCTGCCCCTGCCTCTAATGCTGCCACCCCAACCATCCCCGCTGACACTGGTCCTGCCCTTTCTGTTGTTTCTGCGGTTGCTGGTGGCGACCCTTCAGCTCCTGTTGCTAAGAAGAAGCCCTGTGCAGCTGTCCTTGCACCTGCGGCTGCTACTGCCAAAGTTGCCCCTCCCGCCTGCCCCACTCCTGCTGCTGCACCTTGTGCAGCCGCTGTTGTTGCTATTAGCGCCCTCCCCGCTTCTTCCCCTCCTCCTGCTGCTGGGGCTGCTGCCAAGCCCTGCCCTGCTGCTCGCGCTCGCCCTGCTTCTCCCCCTCCTCCTCCTCCTGCGTGTTCCCCCTCCCCACTGCCATGAGTGGTGATTAGATCCCCACCACCAGCATACCTATGCCAGTCCAACAAGCACTTACGCTGCAGCAGTGCCACTTTCATCAGCCAGTAGAAACCAGGCCTATCTAGCACCTTGTCGCCAAAGACAGGGGTAGTTGCTGTGCTATCTTCCTGCGGGCATGCACTACAGTCCCCCTGCTTGCTGCTGGTGCCATTGCTGCTGCTCCCGGAGCCCTTCAGCTCGCCCGTGCTACTGTTGTTGCCTCTTTCGCTGCTGCTGCTACTGCTTCCTTTCATGCTCCTACCACCTCCCTCCGAACCTGCAGCTTGGTGCAGCACGCGCCCTGCAGCTGCTACTGCTCTTGCTAACCACTGCAGCTGCACCAACTGAATCCCCAGTAAAGCACCCTTCTGCTCCTCCTCATCAATCCTGACCTTGCAAGCCTCAAGTGCGTGTGCCTGCTCTTCGAGCGTTGGTAAAGATCCACGGCATCTAGCATTCCCACACACGAGCCGGTTGATGCCCATAAAGTTCCAAACAATTTCCGCATTGATAGCTAATTCCTGCAGCAGATAAGTCACAGGTCTGGTCTCCATATTACCGGTACCATCTAGCCCTGCTTCCCGCAAACCATGCTGCTGCAGCATCTTAATCCAGGCTTTCACCCAGCTGGCGTAGGCTGAGGTGTATGCCTTCTGCTGCTGCCAGTTGCTCAGTAGCTGCTGCCGCCATTCCGTATTACAGAAAAGGTCTGGCAATTGCAACATGAGCCCCAGGTACCGCAGGTCTCCTAACGTACTGCCGCTTAGCAAACCCTGATCTGGGATTTGACTTTCATTGCTGCCTATGCTGTCAGCGCCACAGGCGGTCCCGCCCCTGCTGCCATTGGTTGCCTCTGCACTGCTTTGGGGTTCGCTGCTGCTGCTGCCCCTCCCGCGGCTGCCGCTGTCCGTGTCAATGACATCAGAGCTCTCAATACGTTCGAGAGAAAGTCTGCAGCAATGGTCCACCAGCTTGAAGTATGCAATGGGGTTGCACATTGCCAGATCATGGTGAAGTATGACCTGTCCACAAGGCAAAAATGAAGTGCTCTTTAGAGGATTTGCATGGATATACACACGGATATTCTAACAAGAGGAGCTGCCTAGCAAGCAGCTGGGTGGATGACCAACTCAAATGGCAAATCTCCAATGCGAATTGGTACTGCTACTCTATTAGGCCAGGTTTACTCCTTCTTTTGGTCTACTGCAGGGAGCTGACCACGCCACCCTACTTCCTGTACCATCTCCATCGGCTTGGGAGACTCACTATGACCTGTGCAGCCAGCCATGCTGCCGTTGACTTCCTCCACCAGGGACAGACAAACATTTAGCTCTTAAAAGCGCAACTTTGGACTCTTGGCAGCAGTAGTTGCAACAAACACACACCTGTGAACAATCCTCATTCTCATTCGCACGCAGGCACACCCCAAGAATCTTCAGCACATTGGAGAGTGAGGCCTTGCTGAATCCATGATCCTCACCCACTGACGCCTCCCGCTGCTGCTCCTGCTCCACGGCTTTAAGCAACACGCCAAACACCTCCAGCAGAAACCCGCCTCGAGCTATGATGAACCCCTTCCTCTCTTCATAGCTGTTGTCAGCTGCTGCGATGAGCATCAGCATCGACGG